>RJWH01001344.1:53905-105893 GCA_004363575.1 Solenodon paradoxus | reverse complement strand
TCTGAGTACAGTGCTTAATACACTGTCAGCATTCCACAATTATTTCACTCCATAGGCAGAATTAAGCAGGTGAATTCGGTTTCTACTAATGCCAATTGCCGCATAAGAGCTCAGGCAGGACAGGAAGAGGATGCAGTTGGCGATGGGGAGACAGGGCTAAGGGTGAACTCCAGCTGGAGACCCAGCAAGGATTGCAGGGTCTTTCTCATCAGGAGATGGGGGGACGTGGCTGGAGAGTTGGAATCTAACTGGAGATATAAATGAACACGTTCTTTTATTTTTAAATGAATCATCGCATGCTGAATAACTGGATATAAAATTCCAGGTAATGTCCCTAGAATTCAGTGGTTCTCATGATTCAGTTCTTCATTGTGGGAACACCACAAACAGTTTTACATCAATCCACTTTTTGTTTTAAAGGAAAGGTGCAGGCAGGAATGAAGGTGAGTAGGCAGGCAGGCAGGGAGAGAGAGGAGGAAGCACTTTATTTTTCATTTAGTTGTTCACACTGGTTGTTCCCCAGGGGTATGTAGCCTGCATCCTTCAGAGGTGACTGACCTAACCACTGCTCCAGCAGGGCGCACTCAATTCACTTTTTAAAGTTAGCTCCAACCTAAGTGCCGACTGACAGCTGAGTGGATAAAGATGTGATACGTATACACAATGGAATACTGCTCAGCGATCAGAAGAGGTGAAACCCTGCCATCTGCGGCGACATGGGCAGACCTAGAGGGCATCATGCTCAGTGAGACAGGTCAGAAGGGGAAAGACACTGTATGATACCACTCATGAATGGTATAGAGAAACCAAACAGATAAACTAAATCAAACAAATAGAAGCTTTTAGCCAATAAAAGCGGGTAAGTGGGCGCAGAAATTGCAGAGAGAGGGTGAGCAGACAAGTGAAGGCACCCATTGTACCGGGAAGGAATTGCTGAGATGGTGGCGAACTTTACATGTGGACGCAGTTTACAAGAATGCACCTGCAGCTGAAGTTTATCTCATGTTATGGTGCAATGTGCCTTCAATACGAGTTATTTTAAGTCAAAAATAAATAAATAGGTGCGTCCTAGTGAAGCAGCGGTTAGATCAATAGCCTCCGAAGGAGCAAACCACACACCCCTGGGTTTGAGTCCCAGGTCTGAGGGGAACAACCACTGTGAAAAACTAAATAAAAATAAAATAAAGATGCTTTTTTCTCCTCTCTCTTCCTGCCTGCCTACTCGCATTCATTCCTGCCTGCACCTTTCCTTTAAATAAATACATAAATAATAAATAAAGAAGCGTCACCATTGCCAGCTGTGTGACTTGGGGAACTCCCTTGGCTTCCCTGGGCCTCTGGTTTCTTCATCTAGAAAACAGGGATAAAAATAGCATTGACCTCGTCAAATTACCAGGAGGATGAAATGGTTAGCATTTATAAAGTGGCTAGAAGATCAGGAGCATGGAAAGCGCTATAAAGTGTTAAGAGAATAAAGAAATCCTTTGAGCGGGACCACCTGTGATATCGTGGTTGGGGCACCAGTCATATTTTCTCATACACATTAAAAGTGAGAACTAAGATTCTTCCTCCGCCCGAGAAATCGCCTTCAGTAGTATCACTGGGACATCATCTGAGACGGGCCTTCCCTGCCTGTATGCACAGGGGTGGTATGTGTTACCTTGGCCCACTCCAGCTCAGACGCCTCCCGTGGGTTCTCATCCTTCTCGCGCTCAGCATGACCTTGCCCGAGGTCCTCTGCTGTGAGATGTCAGGGCTGTCTGTCTCCTGTCTTCTTCTAGAAAGGACAGTCTGTGGGAACGGCCTGTTCCCAACCAGGTTCCGACGCAGGGTGGACATTGGCGCTGGGAATCTTGCCCGAGCGTCTCTTTTAGAATCCTGGAGATTCCACGCTCTGCCCCCAAGCCCTCACTTCAACCTCCTGCCTGTTATGAAGCCAGAAGAACAGGGAGCCTGGGACCCAGATTGGGAACAAGATCGTTCCCAGGCCTGGGCACTTTGCCTTCCATTTACCCTCTGGGCACCTCCTATTTGATGGACTTCAGCTATTTAATTTGCCTGTCGTTTGAGGTTAACCGCCTTCCTTAATGAGGCTGGGGATGGAGAGGGCAGGTGGGAAGAGAAACCCCTGAAGGTGCCAGGGCCGTGCTGCTTCCCTGGAGGCCCCTGGGGAGGGTGCGGGTGGTGAAGGAGGAGATGGTGCCTGCCAGCACCCCATCTCACCCTTCTAGCCAGGACCATGAGTTCTCCTGGGGGTGGGCGAGGGGAGGTCTCTAACGCACTTCCCTCACCTCCTGGAAGCCCTGCCCAGAGGCAGGTTTTTAAGAAAGAAAGCTGGAATCCCAGCAGGGAGGTTCAAGAGCAGACCCCAGGGAAGACTTCCTGCCAGCCAGTGTGGGTAGAGGGACTGATAGAGGATTCTGAGGGTGGGAATTCACACAACCAGTGACGCAGGGAGACCTCGGGCCCTGCTGTGGCTTCAAGTCAGGACCTTGAGAGAGGTCAGGAGCTTGAGAGAGGACGCTGGACTGGGCTGCCTCCCTGCACCTGCAGCCTGATGTCCACAGCCCAGGTGGACAGGAGTCAGTCTCCACCTTCTAGTCTGCATGTCTTCACGTGTATGTGTGTGTCTGAGAGAGGAGAGAGATGCCCCTCTGTAAGACTAGGGACCCCATGGCAGGGCTGTATCTCCTTAAAGTGGGGGTCCTGAAGGCAGGGGCAGCAGTGCCTCACTGCTCTGCTCCAGCCTACAGAGGGTGCTGGCAGAGCTCAGAAGTGGGGGGCTCTAGGCTATCCCCCCCACTTCCCCTTGCACTGTTTTCTCTCTGCCCATCTGCCCTCCCTCTTCCCTCCTGCGCACAGGCACCACCGGAGACTCCCTTTGAAGTCTTGCTGAGTTGCTCTTATGGCAGAGTAAACAAGCATGGCTGAGTCAGGGCGGGGGCCCTGGTAATGAGGCTTTTCCGGGGGAGGGGGCCTGAGTGGGGTTCCCATCAGATAAGGTAGCCCTTTTCGGCCACCCCACTTGCTGTTCTAATAAGGGACGAAGCTGAGAGCAGGTGGGTCCAGACCCAGCTGAGCACAGGGCACCTGCCTTCCCACGCTGGCTGGGCCGTGAGTTCCAGGCGCCTATGAAATTCTGTGTCCAAGGGAGATTGCAGAGCCTTCCTCCCATCCCCAACAGGGACGGTGGCTGCCTGTCACCCCAAGTAGAGCCTCCTCCACGCTATTACAGTAGGATTTGGGGCATGCCCTGGTAGCCTAGTGGATAAAGCCACCGGACGTAGTCCACACACACACATCACAAGGACCCAGATTCAAGATCCAGGACCTGGGGGGAACAACCAAGATGAACAACTGCATAAAATAAGCAAAGTGCTTCTTCCTCCTCTCCCTGCCTGCCTGCACCTTTCCTTAAAAAAAAAAAAAAAGAGCAGAGTTTGCATCAGACACCAGGAGGAAACTCTTAAGTCACAGGGTGCATGACAGGAAACAGACCAGATACAGGCCTGGAATGTGGCAGAGTTAGGGGACAAATCCACTGCCCCAGGCCATGGCGGCCCCCTGCTGGTGTGGCCCTGGACACCAGGTGGGCAGGCAGTAAACAGGAGAGGGAAGAATGAGACTCAAGAGTTAGCACTGAAAAAGATCTGAGGTTTAATATACACAGGAAAAGAAAATGATTGGTCCTCTGCTGGTTCATTTTCTCTCCTTGGAAGAATTCTCAGGTCGCTGAAAATGTTGGGAGAGAAAGGTCCAGAGTGCAGTCAGACGACCCCCCCCCACCCCGTGATGATCAGGGGACAGGCATAGTCCAGCCTCCTCTTCCCCCTTCGTACCTTCTGTCCCCCCAAACTATCACCAGCAACCATAAAGGGACCTCATGATCATTTTATTTATTTATTTATTTTTTTAAGGAAAGGTGCAGGCAGGAATGAAGGCGAGTAGGTAGGCAAAAAGAGGAGGAAAAAGCACTTCTAGTTATTTTTATTTAGTTGGTCACACTGGTTGTTCCCCCTGGACCCAGGACTGGAACCCAGGGGAATGTGGCCTGCGCTCATTTGGAGGCAATTGACCTAACCGCTACTCCACCGAGGCATCTCTCAAGATTGGTCTATTTGCCCTCAGGAAGACTCACTGGGGGTCATCACAGGCAGGGGCACCCCTGCTTCGGCTGACTGCTCCACTGGAGGCTGTTCTGAAGTCAGATTCCTCGGGCTTGAGTTCTAGCATCTCCACTTGCTTACTTGGACAAACGATTGCCTCTGTTTCCCCATCTGTAATGAAGATAGTAATTTAGTGTCTCTTTCACTGAAAGAAGGGATGAGCTAATTCCTGCACAGCCTTTCACGTGGTATCTGCACTTACTGGGCCCTCGTGATTCCCCCAAAGGCCCCTTTCAAATTCTCATTTTCACTCTTCTCCCCCTGAAAGCTCTTTCTGTTGTCTGCCCTTCCTGTCTGACCACAACGGTGTCGCCTTGCCAGCCTAAGTGGAGGAAGCAGGGTCGGTGGGCCTGTTGGTTCTTTCTGGCCTCAGTTTCCCCTGTGATGCTGCCTGCCCTCTTCTCTTCCTCCCTCCCTTGGGGCACCCACCCACCCACCGACCAAGCCTGCATGGTGAGATAATGTCTAAGAGATACTTGGGGTTACTTGGAGGAAGAGGCCAGACAGTGAGTGACCAGAGGTGATTATCCGGCATGACTAAAGCAGTGGTTTCCCTCCCCCCAAGCCCGGGGCAGGAGGGAGGGGGACATCTGAGGTCACGCTCTAGAAGGAGCTTCCCAAGAGGGCTAGACCTGAGGAAGCCTCCTGTGGGACTGGGGAAAGGGGCAGGGAAGAATCCTGCTGCAGGGGAACTGTCACAGAAAACAAGCCCCAAACACCACAACAGTAACTCATCCCACTTGGGAGGGGCTTGGAGGCCGGGGGCTGGCCAAAATGACGTCCCAGCATCTAGGCTCCATGCTCCCCTTGAAAGGCCAGTTCTTGGCTTGCCTTCTCCAGGGACACGGCTGCCTACTCTTACCCTTGCTCTCTTCATCTCTAGGTCACTTCTGGCACCTCCTCCTCTTCCTGCTCCTACCCTGGGGTCCGTGTTAGGGCAGCCCAGGTCCACATGACCCTTTGAAGGGCGGAAGACCCAGTCTCGGGGCGCTCCTCTGCCGCCCCGCCCCCAGAGTCCGGCAGTGGGCCGGACAGTGGCCTCCAGGGGTGGGGTCCTCAGCCCGCGGGATAAAGCGTGCAGTTCCCGCTCTGGCCTCTGGGTGCCGCTCGACAGCTGTGGTTGTGCCCTCCCCCAAGGGCCAGCACCTGGCAGGTACTCACCTTTATTCTAACCCTCCTCCAGCACCCCCAAAAGGGGCCGCCTTCCGTCGGAAAGAGAACAGTCCCTAGTACTAAATATTTTCAATATTTTCACAACATCATCTCACTTGATTCTGGTTATTAGTATTGTGCCTTCCATTTTACACACTTTACACATGGGGGGAGGGGGGCACGTAGGCACAGAGGCCAATGGCCTGCTCAGGGTTCCACAAAAGGGTACAGGGTAAGACCAGACTGAGTCTGCAGAGCCGGAGGCAAGTACTCAGGCTTGTTTTGGTCTCTCAGTACTGTGAAGGGGAAAGGAAAGTTCCAGTCCAGCCCTTGCTGCATTTTACTGTGTGCATGACCTTGGACAAGGCCCCTCTCATCTTCCTTGTATTAGACTTCCCAGCACAGCACCATTGTCTTCATATTTCCTGACTGTTAATTTTGTCCCATTTTTAATTGAGTGAAATCAACAGGAGCTGGTAATGTGGGGGCAAAAGGGGCAGTTGAATTGCCCAGGGCCCAGTCTGTTGAGGAGGCTCCAAAGACCTGGCCCATTTATGTCTCAAGGAAACAAGGTCAGCCTGTGGATGAGGGAGGCTTCCCCGCCATGCTCAGCACCAGGGGCTCTGCTCTTCCCTGCATCTGAGGGTCCTGCACCAGACCCTGCTAGGGAGGGAAGGAGGAGAGGCTGCCCTTCCAGGGCTGGGAAGGGAAGACAACACAACATGGAGGGAGGGGAGAACTGAGGGAGGGTCTGCCTGCGGGGAGATGGAGGGGCTTCTTCCTTCCTTCCTCCCCTTCGGACCTCACCGCAATGCCCAGCATTGTCTGATCAGTGCTCCAGGGGTGACAGCAACTTTGAGGGTGGGACTGCGGTGAGCAGCATGATATGAAGCTGTTATGTGAACCTCGATTTGTCGAGTTGAGGGGCTGTAGATTTGAGTGTGAGTGTGTATGTGCACCTCCCTCACCAGGGCCCTTTCCAGGTCTTCTTTTCTATAGATTCCCAGCACCGGCTGAAGCCCCCTAGCTACCACACACTCTCTGGAGACTCAGGTCTCCAGCCCTCAATGGAAGTTCTTGCAGAAAGAGCATAGTTCTCCAGGGAGGATCTGGATAATTAACACTGTCACCTTCCCGGAGAGCTGGGGGTGGAGGTGGGTGTCCCTGGAGGCACCTCCTGCCTCCCAGGGCTTCAGCTCTGGGAAGTGCATAAAGTCCTCTCAAGGCTAGAGATTCCAAAAGGTTTCCCAGATGCATTTAATGGCTTTTCTCAGGAGGTGAGCAGACTGTTACTCCCACAATGGAGAGAGGGATTTGGAGACAGAGCTCGGTAGGGAACCCAGGGCCCACCCTCTCAATAGCTGCTTCTGGTGTTAGCCCTCCAGCCGCTCCGGTTTGTACCTGTGTGTAGGTGTGCATCCAAATTCACCTGGAAACTGACAATACCTAGATCTTTGAGACTCCGAGGATAGAGGCATCAGCATTATTAGCCCTTCACGGTAGGAGGTCTCGCCAAGAACCAGCTAAGAGGTCCAATCAAGGACACAATCTTCAGGGCAACACCCAACTCCTGCTGATTTCACTATTGTGGAGCACCCATTCATACACCAAACCTGGGGAACACCCAGGTGCCCACTGCTGCACGCCAGTGTGTGTGTGTGTGTGTGTGTGTGTGTGTGTGTGTGTGTGTGTGTGTGTGTCTGGCAACTGACAGGAGACCAAGCCCACACCATGTGATATGGGCTTCGATTGGAGAAGAGGCAGCTGGAGAAATCAATGATTAGAACTCATTCACTGATGTGCTCACTGTGTGTTTCCTTAATTACCCCTAATTGACACTGCTCCTGGCCCTCTAACAAGCCAGGGGAAGTCCCAGGCTCTAGGGGCAAAGCCCTGGGTGGTTTTCACTGGAGCCAGAAGGCTGGATCCGAACTCAGGGTGCTCTGACTGCACAGTCTTGTTCCTGGCACCATTGTGCTTCAGGCGATCATGCTGCTGGTTGGAGAGAGTCAGCAAGGACCACTGACTGGTGACGGGAGCACGGAGTGAATGATGGTTGCCGGAACGCCTGAATCACCAGTATTGTGTGTGACTTTTCTCTGGGGCCTGTGAGCATCTCCTGATGGCACAGACTATGGCTTATCTACGTTTGAAGTCCTTGTGTAGAACAGAGGAGGGGTCCAGTGAGTAACTGCATGAGTGAATAAATGATCAAGCCAAGAAATTCCACTTGAATAATGCTTCCTGCTGGTCCACTCAAGAACATCTCGGCAGGAATCTGGACTGCAGTATTAGAAGTCCTTTTCCCTCCATGAGGCCCAGCACCTTCTGGAAAAATTCCACTCCCACGAAGCCTGGGCAGTGCTGTGAGGAGGCAGAAGGGAGCCTGGCCCATCCTGAGAGCCCAGGTGGATGGTTGGACTGGGATGCTCTAGGGTCCCAGGAGACCTTAAGGGACCCTTGCTTCCATCCTCCATCCTCCATGACCTCTTCTGGAATGATGAGTCTGGAGCCCAGCGCTGGACACTTCACAAACTCACAATGTTACTAAGTAAGTGTCAAATGAGTAAGGAAAGGTCTTTATGAATGAGGTCACTTGTCACAGGGCAATTTCCCTCCTGTCACATCACTCTCCCTGGTGTTACAATGTCTTAAAGTCTTCTGCCCATCTAGTCCCCCAAAGTCAGTCCCTAGTAACTGCTCATGGGGCTGATCCCATGCAGAGTCTTAAACTCAGAGTCAAGGATGGGCTTGGGGATGGGTTCTTGATGGGGAAAGGACCATAAAATGTAGGTTCCTGGGTCAACAAACTACAAAGAGGAGACACCTCTGCATTTGAGTGAGTGCGCTCCTATTGAGGCAGGCTTGCAGCAATGACCTTGAGCAGAGAGCTTGGTCTTTTTGTCCTCCAGAGGGGCTGGGTTTTATGTCTAGGGGAGAAAGCCCATGGAGTCATCAGACCTCAGGGGCTTGGTACACAGAGCCTCCCTCACTGAGCACCTGCCAGCACAGCAGGCCTGGGAAAAACTTGGAGGTGCAGGTGTGGGGACAGCTCACAGTCCATAGGAGAGGGCAACCGGGGAACAGCGTGGGAAGAGAGCCGGGCTTGACATGTTCCCTGGGCCAATTTGGGGACCTGACAAGTTTACCTTTGCCCACTGGGGTTCCTTCTTTGGGTCTACATTGAATTCTCTTGCTGCAAAAGATCTTCTTATAGAGGTAGTGCTAGAGGTTAGAACTTACATCCGACACAGCTTAGGGGCCCAGGCACCAGGGATCTATGAGGCTAGTGGGGCTGCACCCCCATCCTGCGGACACCCACCCCCACCAAGGGAAGGAAGGAGGGAAAGGTAAGGGGTCAGACCATCCTAAGGTTGCATTTCCTGGGTTCACCTCAGGCTGAGAGCCTTTTCTTCGTGGAGAATACATCCCTCCTCGCCTGCAGTCATAGATCCTTTCATGGGGTGGGAGGCGGGGGTTCTTGATGTCCACCTTTAAGCTTACAAGCAAGACATTGTCCCTCTAAGACTGGGAGAGGGAAAGGGATCGTGCCCCATCTTGTCCTGTTTCTGAAGCCCATTAAAAATGCCCCCACCACCAGTTAAGCCACTTCCTTACTGGCCAGAGAGGCTCCAGATTCCCGAGTTCGATACTTCCTGGTCCTCCCCAGTGCTTCCCCTGCTTTTTCTCCTCCCCCACTCCCTCCTATTCCCATCCCCTGTGGAATGTAGGGGAGCTCCAGTTCCAGGACACCCAGAGCACTAGGCTGGTGGTGGTGCTGGGGAGGGGGTGCCAGAAGACCAGTTTTTCCAGTCCCAAGACCAGCCTGGCCTGGGGGCTCTTCCAAGCCCGGGAGGATGGCAACTCAGGCCTCCTAGGAATGTGGCAGATCCAGCTCTTGCTGCCACGATGAAGGTTGCTGGTAGCCAGAGTCCAGGGCCAGCAGGATCCGAGACACCGCTCCCAATCCATGTCAGCAGCATCCCTCCCCTGCTCAGCCAGGCACCTTTCTTATCCCACTCACCTTGGCCAGACCACACCTCCTCCTTAGCAGGGAGGT
Organism: Solenodon paradoxus; assembly: GCA_004363575.1. NCBI lineage: Eukaryota > Metazoa > Chordata > Mammalia > Eulipotyphla > Solenodontidae > Solenodon > Solenodon paradoxus. The sequence continues at coordinate 96,515 of RJWH01001344.1, read as the reverse complement.
CTCATGTTGGTCCACTCCACCCTCCCTGTCTCCTCTAAACTGTGTCCCTCTTACTTGAATGGATTGAAGGTCACGTCTTCCTCCAGACTGTGGGCTCCCCAAGCTCAGGGATCCTGACTATCTGTCACTGGGGGATACACAGGGCCTGACATAGTAAGTGCCCAGTAAATTTGCCCACCTGCCTGCCGGGCTGTAGAAGCAAATGAATGGAGATCTGTGCATCTTGCAGAGGCATTGGTTGGGTGGGTTTGGTGAGGGGAGGTACCTGCCAGCTCAGGGCCTGAAGAAAGCATAGCCAGGAGCCCCTCATCCTCTCCCCACCTCCTATTATCTGCCCCCAGCATCCTCTTAAATCTCTTTGTCAGCATCTCCTCTCTGCCTATCTCCCCCCCACCCCCTCTTGGGGTCCTGGATCCCCATTGGCTGAGACTTTTTCTGGAGCTCTTTTCTTCCTAGGGGAGTCTTACCACAGACAGCCATGAGCTGACCCCACCCGCCCCACTCCCTGCCTCTGCCTGGTGGCTTGGAGTTTCCTCTGGTAGAGGAATGGGTCGGTCTGAATGGGGAGGGGTTGGGGTGGTGGGGGATGGTGGTGTATTTTGGGCTGAGCTAGAGCAGCAGGTGCAGGGGGAGGAGGCCAGGGACAAGTACCTATTCATTCAAGACCAGGCTGGTCCACAGCATATTGTAATTCTTCATGTGTATCCTCCCCTAGAGTAATATTAATACTGACAACAAGACAGCCGCCACTTACTGAGCATCTATATGTCAGCCTTTGTGCCAAGAAGCTTACATGCAAAATTTTCATGCAATCCTCACAAACAAACATACATGGTAGTGTACTGTTATTATTTCTACTTTACGAATGAGTAAACTGAGATGACTGGCTTTCTCTGGGGAGGAATAGGTCTCGTCTTTGTCTAGGCCTCGGCCTCTGGCATGGTCCCGAGCACCTGGTGTCAATACAGTGCATGCAGGCTGATCAGAGGGCTCTGTGCAGAGGTGGGCCTGGGCCTCCGCTCTCTGCTCCACAATCCACAGGATCCAGTGTCACAGTGGGGATGGGCCTGCCCTCTGCTTGTTTCCTAAGAGGTCCGGGAGAAGAAGAGAGACAGCAGGAAGATAAACCTAGGTGTGGCCTCCAGAGACCCAGGAAGCCTCTGTCCCTACCTGGCCTGGCCTGGGGACTCAGTGGGTGTGCATGTGGGTTTCGGGTGTGTAGGCTTTGGGGACTGGGGTGGGCTGAACTGCCAGGCTCTCTGTGCCTGGAATCCTGGATCCTGTGTCTCTCTCCTGAGGCCTGGGGAGTCCCTGGTGGGTGAGGCTGTTGTCAGGCCTGTGTCGTGATGTTCTAGGCACAGGGCGGGGTGCAGCACAGGCCCTGACCTGTTGGGCAGGTTGGCCCACCCGAGTGGCACCTGTGACCAGGCGCCAACCCCACCCACCGCCCTTTGAAGTCATGCTGCAGGTACTCACAGCCCAGCCCCTCTTCTGGGTCACCTCCCTAAAAAGAACTGGGGTCCTCTCAGGAGAATGTTCCTCTTGCCTGGGGCCAACTCAAGTGGGGGAGGGGGGCCTAGCTGGAGGAGGTGGCAGCCTCTTTGGGACAATCTTCCAAGGGTCAAGGAAGAGGGGGCTGAGGTGGGTGGCTAATGAAGGCTAAAAGTGGAGGGTAGCTCAGTGAAAGGGGTGGAGTCCTGCCAGGGTGATATGACCATGACCAAGTAGGAGCGCCACCCCACCCCCAGCCCCAGCTGCTCACCTAGGCCTTGGAAGTCCTCTCCAGCAACGCAAGGGTATTTTAGTCCCCATATCTTCATTAGCATATCCCCCACTCCCTACTTATCTTGCTCCCAGGTGGCATTTGTCTTATATAAAGCCTTGGGCATCTGCAGCTTTAAGACAATTCCCTTGACCCCCCCTTCTCGCCCCCCTCGGCACCTTCCTCGGGATCTCCATCCCTCCTCAGCGCCGCCCGTAGCATCTGCCTGCACAGCTGCGGGGTGGGGAGGGTTTGGGCTAACGCCAAAAGCCACCCCAACTCCAGGCCAACTTGGCACCTGCCGAGTCCTGGCCAGATCCCACTTCCAAACAAGGTCCGTTTGCAGCCCAGCGGCGGGGCTCAGTCTTTTCCGCGCCGCCTCGCCTGGCTCGGAGCAGCCTTCTAATCCTCCGGGAGCCTCCGCGGAAAACCATTAGGAGCCTGGCCCCAGCCCCGCAGGCCTTCAACCCGCCCTCCCCTGCCGTCTCCGGGCCGCCGCCGCCCCAAGTCTGCAGACCTGGGCGCCGGCCCCAAGCGGACCCCTCTGCCTGGGCTTCCCCGCCGGATTTCTGCTGCAGCCGCTGGCCTTCCTTAGACCCGCGCCCGGAGGCTGCCGCGCCCCCCGGACCGCGCCTCCACCGCACCCCCGCCCCCGGGCCCGGAACCGGTGGGGAGGGCTGAAGGAGGGAGCCCATCCCTTAAATCTAGGCTTCGCTCCCCGCCACTTCCTTCCCTAGTCCCAGTTTGGGGGGTGGCCGGGACGTGCGGCGGAGGGGCGGGCGGGGTCCCTCGCCAGCTGGGACCGGCGCATAACGCTCCGCCTCGCTTCGAATCCCGGGCTGCGCAGGATCCCGCTGCCGGGGCCGCACCCAGACCCCGGCCTCCGGCCTCTCTGCTCGTGGACTGCCCGGAATCTCGTTACCATCCCCGTGCCCCCTCCTCTTCCCCGAGGAAGCCTGGCTCAGGGGCCGCACCTTCTCTCCCTCGGGTACCCCAGGTTTCTGCCCACCTTGTGGAATGTGAGAGCACTGATCCCGCCGGCAGAGCCCAAGGTGTGTGTTCTGGCCTTAGGCGAGCCACTTGACCTCTGGGACGCTGTGTGTCCAGCTGTGAATACAGCTATTAGCCCCGCTGCGAGTAAGGGTGTTCCATGAGCTAGGCCGGGTAAGTGGTGATCTTATGAAGTAGCCAGGAAGAGCAGAGGTCAGGGACTGTCGCCGTCCAGATCCCTTTGGGAGACAGGAGACCTCTCTGCTTCCCCCATCATATGGGGCACCAGAAGAAGGTGTTCCCCCTTCTGTCCTCACTCACAAAGAAAAGGCAAGGCAGTATATGGGTGGGGGAGCTTCTCTTCGTCCACGGGGTGTGAGGTGCATGGCGTGGTTATCCCCAGAACCCTGGGTTGACAGGGCTCCAGGCCGAGGTGGGAGGACTCTCCGGGAGAGGCAGCAGATCCTCAGGAGGCCTCGCTCACCTCTTCAGGGCTCCAGCAGAGAGGAGACATCTCTGCCTTTAGTTGTGGCTGTCGGGGTCTCAACCTGATTAACACGAGTCATCCATGCCATCACTGACTAGCAGTGCTGCAGGGGTTCCACCACAGGCCCAGGTGGCCAGAGGAGAGACTCCCGCGGATGGTGAGAGGCTGGATTAACAGGGTTTAAGGGAAAGAAAAGATTGGCAATTGCTGAACAGGCTGAGTTTTTGAAGCAAAGACACAGGTTCAAACCACCTTCTAATTATAATGGGTGGATGACAGAAATGGCAACAGAAATGTGTGTTGCATCAAGCCATATATGTACTTTTGGCTGAATTTTGGTTTTCTCCTCCTGAAATGCCAGTCTTCTTCAGTCAGTCTCATTGGTGTGTGTTCAGTCACACGTTCCATTTACTGTTTGCTTACCATGTGCCCCAAACTGCACAAAGCATGCCACAGACTTTAATTTGTTTAGTTTCCACACCTACACCGTTCGTGGAAGCAAGATTGGATCAAGGAAGTGTTTAATGAGCAGCTACTATGGCCAGGCCTTACTCTGGACCCTGGGAATACAGTAATGATAATTTTAAAAAGTAATGAAGGAGGAGGAGGATGAGAAGAAGAAGAAGGAGAAGACAGATAAAATCTTTGTCTTCTTGGAGCTGACATTCTAGTGAGGAGGGAAAAGAAACAAGTGAGAATACACGTACAATGTTAGGTATGACAAGCACCGTGAAGAAACCTGGAGCAGCATAAAGAGACAGTGACAGGATGGGCCTCATGGAGGTATCTGAGCTGATGAAATGAGAACCAGCCATTTGAAGTGCAGTGGTGGTGGGGCGGGGGACATCTAGCAACTGAGGAAGCTTAGGTTTCTGTGCTTGATGAGGGAGTTTGCTTGAGGGCTTGTATGTAGGGAAGGGAAAGCTCAGGGGTGCACAGGAGGGGGCGGGGCTGGATGGGGTGAAGGGAGGTACTGTTATTCCATTTTACAAGGGGAAACTGAGGTCTGGAGAGGTTAAGTATTAAGGGTAGAAACTGGTCACAAACAGTCTGCCTGGCTTTCAGCCTGATGCTCAGGCACAGCTCTCTGACATTCCGAGTGTGGTCTTCCCTGGGCGCAGGGGCAGGGCTGCAGTCCTGGTGCTTTAAGATTTGTGAAGTTGGCACAGTCCACAGACATCCCAAGGTCCTCTTCTTAGATTTGCTGAGGGTGGGCGATGAACTTGGAAAGGCAGACTCGGACAGTGCTAACCCCCACCTTTGAGTTTTGTGTGGGCAGGAGCAAACATTACCTGAACTCCAGCACCTTGCACAGAACAGGGCATACAGTAGTTGCTCAATAAATGTTTGTGGAATGAATGGAAGAGCATTCATGTTTTTTTTTTTAAAGGAAAGATGCAGGCAGAAATGAAGGTGTGTAGGCAGGCAGGCAGGAAGACAGAGGAGGAAGAAGCATGTTTATTTTTATTTAGTTGTTCCTATTGGTTGTTCCCCCTGGACCTGGGGCATGAACCCGGGTCCCTGGGATGTGTGTGTACTGAGCTCCTTCAGAGGTGGTGGAGCTAACTGCTACTCTACCAGGGCACACCGAAGAGCGTTAGTTTTGAAGTAAAGAGGCTGATTTTCCACTGAGGACTACAGTTTCTATGAGGAGGTTTAAGATTCCTCTTGTGGGAGGAATCCTTGGAGACCTAAGTTCAGCCTGGTCAGTTTACAGATGAGGAAACTGAGGAGCAGAGTGATGGAAGATAAGGAATGCTGTCGTGTGGGAAGCTGTCGGGTGTGCCAGGTTCTGTTTTGGTGTCCTCAGAATTGCCAAGAACTCTTCTGTGGACCTGAGTGAAGATTTGTATTGGCTGGAAGCGGGAAGGATGGGGCTGGAGGGAAACCCCAGTGCGGAAAAGTCTATGGTCAGTAGGATGTGTTTGGGAGAGAGGACTGGAGAAGGTCAAATTAGCAAGGGGAAGGAAGAAATAAAGGCCTGGTCAGCCCAAGAAACAGTTACCAGAGTTTTCCCCCATTGTTCCCTGACCCTCTCATTGTGCCCACCATTCCAGGACCCCTCCCTCCCTGTCCTCTCAGCCAGAGGTGCTGATGTACCCCAAAGCACATGGGATGTGCCAGGGGGGTACCCAAAGTCATTAGAAAGCTTCCTGATATCTATTCGACTCGAAGATGTTTTTTGGGGGGAAATTCAACAAGTTTTAGAGCACTTTTTTTTAATATTAAAACAAATTTGCAAGTAATATGGGGTTAAATGTGCGTGTGTGTGTGTGTATGTGTGTGTGTCTCTGTTAGAGATAAAGCACAAGCTTGAAATGAAAGTATTTATGAGCATATGGCTTTGAGGTGCACCCCTGTTCCTTTGGGTCCCCTAGGGGGAACTTTAAGAAATACTCTTTGCCTGTGGAAATTGTATTTTCTCTCCTGCCATTTGGGATTGGATTTGTTCCTATCCAAGGATGGGGGAAGGTCAGCCACAGGGGCATGGGGGAGGACTGTCTAGAGAGGACCAGTGCCCAGGCAAAGACCACAGGCCACACCCACGGTGACAGACAGGCTGACAGAACTCTCCCGGGAGGGAGTGTTGGTTTCTAGGTAAAGGTGTTTGGAACTGGCTTCCTGGCGGCAGTGGAAGGGGATGAGTGTGTGTCCACAGGGGCTGGGAGGTGGCAGGTTTTAGCAAGAGGAGGCCTGAGCCACCGGCCCGGGCTGGTCCTGACACCCAGCGCTCCTCCCAAGGCCTGCTGTGGACCCAGCCTGCACACCGCAGCCACCCAGGAGGGGAGGCCCAGATACCAACCAGCCAGGGAGGAGGGCCCACAGGAAGGTCACTGGCTGAGGGCCGAGCAGAGACACAGGAAGGATCAGTCCTGGGGAGGGCACGCAGCACAAACTGGGGCCTGGGTGGGGCCAGGTGGGCTCTGAGAACAAGGGATGGTCTGAAGTTTCTCCAGCCTTAGAAAGAGTATTTCTCAGAGAATGAGTTTATTGATGAGAGGCATTTCTGATCTCCAAGATGAGAGGCCTGGGGCTGTGGGGCAAAAAGATTAGAGGAGGAAGGACCCTGAGGCATCAACTTCCTTGGCCATTGGAGAGTGGGGTGATGTGGGCTGGAGGGAGGGATTCTGTGCTAGGGGATAGACAGGCTGGCCTTTATTAGTCTAGAAACACCAGCATTTCCTGGACTCTCACTAGGTAGTACACACCTGGATGAACTCATGTGCTCCTCACAATAACCCCATGAGGTCTGTGTTTTCATTATTGCTCATTTTAGAGAAAAGGACACTGAGGGTAATTATTTATTTATTTTTGTCAATTTAGATGGTACCCACGAATCTGTAAGAAAATCAGGCTAGGCACAATGTGGTGGAGTAGCGGTTAGGTCAGTTGCCTCCAAAGATGTACAGGCCACATACCTCTGGGTTGGAGTCTTGGGTCCTGGGGATAGGGGGTGAGGACGATTAAATGAAAAAAATAAAATACTTCTTCATCCTCTCTCTTCTTGCCTGCCTATTTGCCTTCATTCCTGCCTGCACCTTTCCTTAAAGAAAGAAAGAAAGACAATCGGGCAAAAGACATAACCAGAAAGATCTTCAAGTTCATTCATTCATTCAATCATTCAATGGTCAGCCCTCAGGGTCAGTGTAGGGACCTCTACACAAAAGGTTCATGTGGTCACAGCCATCTGTGGGGTTTCTCACTCTGCAGGTGATGAAGTGGAGGCTCTGAGAGGTTACAGAACAGCTCAGGGTTATGTGCCAACAGGTCACAGTCACGGAGCAAGGAAGCAGCAGAACTAGAATTCGTACACAGGCCAGAGTGAGTCTCTCGACCAGGGAGAGCTCTGTGCTCAGGGAAGAGAAGCAACAAGCAGGAAAACAGACGGGAGAGGGTGTTTCTGAAAGACAGCAAGGGACTTTCTTGTGTTCCTCTTCCTATTTGTGCTCAGTTCTCCGGAAACCAGGTCCAGGACCTTGCCAGGAAGGGACGCTATGCCTCACCAGGAACTACTAGGTGAGGGAGGGAGGAATAGCATTTACCAAAACCCCAAACCAAGTGTGTGCCCAGAGTGGGACAGAATCTGTTTAGACCTTGGCTCCTCCCCTCTTTTCTTTCTCCTCCGTGGTGTCCCCTGATTTCACCTATGGAGTCTGCCTGCCTCTGTCATCTCTGTCTCCTGAACCTCTTGCTTCCAGCTTGGTCCTGCTCTGCCTTCCTGGAGCAGGTCACATCTGGTCCCAAGTTATCACACCAGGTGACTTCCCTGGCCTCTGAGAAGCTGGCGGCCCACCTCCCCTCAGGGCTGGCCCCACCCCACAATGGAGTGGAATTCTCCCCAGGGGAGCAGAACTGATTGCAACAGGGCCTTGGAAAGGTTTGGAATTTGGGGTGTAAGATAATCTGGGAAAGTTCTTAAGGGCTTCCTCCAGGGACAGGAATGACCTAGCACTGAGGTGGGTGGGTCATAGTTGGGAAAGGGGTGTGGGAGTGAGAGATCTCTGCTGCTGAGCTGGCCAGGCCAGGGCACCCCACCACGATAAGATGCCCTTCTTCTTCCAGGAAACCAGGCTCCCCAATAACTCTGCTTTTGAGCTAGCCACAGGGCCTTGGACTCCAGTTCTCCTCCTCCTCCACCAAGAGTGAGGATTCCACGAAGCCGGGGTGGGGGGGTGGGGGAGAGGACTTGCACAATTCTGTTTCTAGACCATATAACCCCAGAATTCCCTGCCCAAACAGCTTCAAACCCACCGTCAGGCTCTGCAAGGGCTTTTTCCTTTACTCCATCTTCCCAGGCTGACTCACTAAACCCCTAGACCCCAGTGTGGCTATTTGGGGGTGTGTGTGTCGAGTTTGGGAGGAGGATGGAGCTTGGATGGGGGCACCCATCTAGTGTGAGCTAGCTCCCTTTCCTGGTTCAGGACAGATAAGAGAGAGATCCAGAGACCAGGACTTGCGTTCATACTCCTGTCCTGATGGACTCTGCCCCCATCAGCACTCTAGCCTAGAACCCCCAAGGCCCCGTAGAGGCCATTTTCTTATTGCCTTTTGGTCTGCATTGAGAAAGAGGCCCAGGTGAGGTGGAAGGTGAGGAAGTTCTTCCCTAGTCCCACTGGCAGCCCTCTTGCTGCAGTCCTAGCCTTTGGTGCATGTTCTGTGATGTAAGCATCTTAGGAGGGTGCAAGGAGTCTCTGACTCCCTTCACCAGTATGCACAGAGTTTGGGCCCTAGGACCTGGTGAACTTTACTCCCTCTAAGATCATCTTTTGCCTTAAATGATCCCCTGGCTTTTTCCAAGACCCTCTCAACTCTTCCCAAGAATGTTCCCAATTCCCTAGTTCCTGGGGTACCCCCCATTTCCACAGAGCAGATGCTCAGTCTCCCTTCTCTTTTTCACCCCCCACCCCCCAACCCGTCTCCAGGGTCTCTAAACTGTGTGGCTCTCAGCATCCAGAGCTTAGGGGCTGGCAGAGATGAAGGGAAGCCAAGACCAAGCCAACTCTTGGGGCCTACAGGGAGGAGGGTGTAAATTGGGCCTCATACTTTCCCCTTCCTCCCCAGCCTGCTCTCAGCTGGCCAGCCCCATCCTGAGAGCAAAAGTGCTTCCATGCAGGAGGGAGGGAAGCCTGCTCGGTGGGAGAAAGATGAAGCTGGTTCCCCCACGTGTCAGTGAACAAATTGGGCCAATTTGGTGTGATTAGTAAAGAATTCACATCTGGCCAGCAGAGTCCTTCCCCCACCCTGGCCCAGCCTGGCTCCTGCTCCCCATTAGAAGCGATTTTCTCTGACGGCTCCATTTGTCTCTGTAGTGGGGGGTTTGACAGCTCTCTGGCCAGCCTGGGGGGCCTGGCTCTGAGTGAGAGGCCCAAGGCCAGGTTGCTTGACCACCTCCTTGACCTGATGCCATGAGAAATGCCAAGCTCCAAAGCAGGCCCAGGAACCTGTATGTTCCTTCTCTTTGCTGGGTGGAGCCTAGGGGCATCATTCTCTAAGCTTTCCAATCAGATCTCCATGGCCTTCGGTTTCTCATCTTGCATCTGATGGTAATGCTTTGAGATCAACAGAGATGTGTATGAGTATGTGTGAGTGTGTGTGTGTTAGTGGGGGAGGCAGAGGTCTGGTGTTTCCTAAAAGAAAACAGCTGAGCATGAATAAGGGAGGGCCTGCCCCCACTCCCATCACCCCTTTCGCTGCAGCAACCCCCAGGAATGCCTGTGATGGCTGCCATGCAGCTGGAAGACTTGCCCCCAGAAGTGGCTTCAAGGTAGTACCATTCGGGGGTGTGGCCTTCAAAGTCTTGGGTCTTCCTCTCCCAGAAGTGACCCCAGGTTGCCTGTGTCAAAGGCAATTTGAGGCTATGAAAGGAGCCTGACCTAAGGGTCAGCTGAGCAAATCTCTTCCCTGGGGAATTACCACCAGATGGCAACCTGAGGCTTGTCTCTCAAGGTTCTCCCTAGTGGCCTGGCTGGGCCTAGAGTGTGATGGGGGCAGGGGTCCAGAACCTCAGTCCAGGGATGAGAGTTCTGGAAAGGGGCAGGGAGGGGAAGGGGTCCTGGACTGCAGCATGGGGGAGCACTGCTTCTCCTGGTGATGACATTATTTTGGGAGGAGGCTGTGGGAGCTTCTCAGGCCTCCAGCATTCCCTGGGGCTACCTGGTTCTGGGTACCTAAAGACAACCAGGCAGAGAAGGAAGCCAGACATCTGTGATCTCTCCAGTCTCCAAAGCCACCTTCCCAGTGAGACCCAGACTAAGGGGTTCCAGGGGTGTGGGAAACCAGAACAGTCCTAGGCAGTGGGGACAGCTGGTCGTCCCAGCTCAGCACAAGCCCCAAACACCAGGCAGAGGGATGACGAGGAAACCTGTTCTTTTGAGGTCTGCTGCCTGATTTCCAACTTGATTTAGTTCTTACCGGATTTTAGCCTGATGCCATATTCTCTGTAGGTCCTCAAACTTCCTTTCAAGGAATGACCTGGGTGTTGTTGGAAGGATGTTCTGACTTGCGGGGGCAGGTGAAGCTGGGGGTGGGTAGCTTGCTCATTCTGCTCATTCATTCTAAATAGTATGGGCTTGCGGTGAGGTCACAACAGTCAAGCTGGCCTGCCCTCCCAGGGTACCCACCCCCAGCACCCATCTTTAATTAACAGATGAACCTTCGAGCCCCCTCTGTGTGTGGTTTCTGGAGTTATTATCCCATTTCAGAGATGGGAGAACTGAGGTGGAGTCATTGGCCTCAGGGCTGAGTTGGGGGAAATTAAAACAGGGTCTCCTAGATCTCTTCCTCCTCCGTGCTCCCTCCCACCCCACCTCACCCTAACTCCTACTCAGGCAGAGGGCTGTTTTCTTGATGTCAGGAATCAGTGCGCCTCAATGAGGGGGGGGGGGTCTGCCCCTCCTCCCAGAGAGCGGGCTCAGCCCCATACCCCAGACATTAATTACATAATTAACTGGCAGGAGGAGGAAGAGGTCACCATGGGTAGATTCCAAAGGCAGGGAAGAGATTTGGAAAATCACCGGAGTCCAAGAGATGGGGCCTAAAGAAGACAAGACATGGAGCCTAAAGAAGATGGGTAGGAAGGACATGTCTGAACCCTGGCCAGGGAAAGGAGACCAGTGTGTTGGCTCTGCCTGCTTCTGCTGTGTGTGTGTGTGTGTGTGTGTGTGTGTGTGTGTGTGTGTGTGTGTGTGGTGTCTGGGGCTGGCTCCTACCTGCTCCTGCCCTGACCCTCTGCTCCTCCACACTGCCCCCTCCCAATCTTCAGCTCCTCTGTCTCCTCTGCACACATTAGATCCAAGGTGTTTAGACCAAACAGAGACAGGCCTTGGAACCAAGAGCTGAGATTGCCTTTCCAGTCGACTTTGAAGGGGCCCAGGAGAATCCTCTGCTCACTTTCTACAGGATCTGACAGCTCTGGGGCTAGTACTCAGGCATTTGGGAAGCAGGGTACTTCAGGGCTTGCCTAAAGGGCTGTCCCCTCTCTTTTCTCACTGCCCTGATTGTCCTTTCCTAGAAGACTGGTGTGGGGAAGCTGACCTATGGGGGTTCTTCTGGAGGAGGGTAGTCTGGAAGAATGGTGCTGGGTCTTGGGTGAGCTCTACTTTGGGGATGAGGACCTAGCTTTGAAGGCCTTCTTTAGATGCTGACCTTGAAAAAAAAACCTAGGTCTAGGGGTGAAGGGGAGGTGCTTTTCCACAATCTTCTCAGAAGGAGGCTCCCTGGGTCCTGACACTGTGGTTTCCAATTTGGGGGATGCCTAAAGGTGGGGTGCTTGCCTGTTTACACCCTGTTTGAGTTTGCTTCAAGCCAAAGGCGACTTCCTGTTTCCAGCAGCAGGCCCCAGGAGAGATCAAAGGCAAGGCCTAGTGAGTTCAGGGAAGAGGAATTGAGGATGGCAGGTCCTTCCACTGTGTAATAGGAGGGTTGATATTTATGCAGAGGGCTGGAGCCCAAGAGGACAGAGGGACAGAGGCCAACTTCCCAGGGCCCTTGGTCTAGGTCTGGCTGTGCTATGTGTCCTGACCTCTCCTCTAGAAAGCCCAGGTCATCTCTTCACCCCGGAATCCTGATCACAGAGGGCAGAGGCTATGCCCTCCTCATCACTCTGTCCCCACTATGGTTTCCTGGCTCTGTCCCTAAGACCTGGTTCCCTCCATAGGGCTACAGGCAGGCTGAGGAGAGAGGGAGACGAGGGTGCTCGGTGGGAGGCGAGAGGCACTTCCCCCTTCCCCAAACCCTCCAAAGGGCCCCACCTCCGCACAGCAGGAGGAGGGCAGGGCGGTGGGATGCAGGCCCCGAGAGGGGCTCAGGCGCGGCGCCTGTCACTCACGCACTCACGCGGGAGGAATGCAGACGGCAGGGCTGCCCTGTGGTCACGTCTCCGCCCCACCGACGGAGGTAGGCGCCCAGGTACCCAGCCTGTGGGCTTTGGGAGCCCGCCAAGCTGCTGATGAAAGGCGCTGCAGATTAACCCTTTCTTGGCCGCACCCCCTCGCTGCTGCGGGCTGCTGGGTGGTCGTGGACCTGGAGGGGCCAGAGACTGAAGCGGAGGCTGGGCCCTCCGGCTAGTGAGGGAGCAGGCACAGCCTTCAGTCGCTGGTGGGAGGAACCCTCACTGGCCTCAAGGCTTCTAGGGCCGACACTCCTAAGAGGCAGGACTCCCAATGATAAAGGCTACCCCTTATGGGTAACCCCCTCATGAAGTTTCTCCACCTTTCACACCAGCCTCCCACGCTGCTGCTGCCTCCCCGGAAAGTCCCTGGAGCTCCTGAGCACTGGACAGAGAGTCCAGAAACGCGTGCATTCATCCAGCGTGCTCTTTTGACAGCTTGGAGGTCACCACAGCTGTTAAACTGAGACAGAGTGGGCTCTGGGTCTCAGCTTCTCCAGGCTGTAAAACGACAGGATCCGTCATTCTAAATGCGGGCTTATTTATGTATCTGTTTTAGTAGCCACCAACATTCTCAGGCAGATGCCAATATAGAAATCAAAGTGGAGAGGCTGTTGGAGTAGGAGTGAGTCCCTATTTTCCTCTGGCCTATCTCCTGAGAATGTCTATGAAGGTTCCAGACCTGGAAAGCCCTGAGATCCAGGGATGGTCTGAACGCCTCTTAGGCTCTGACCGCTTTCCCTTCCTTAAGTCTAAGCACGATGGCCAGTGCATCTGATCAGTGGGGGCTTGCTGGTCAGGTGTTTGCCGCACGTCCAGGGCTGACTGCAGTGTCCTGAGGTCTGGGCTCCCACATCCCCTGGTCGGTGTGCTGTGTCCTGTGCATTCCACCTGTGGTTATCATCCAGAGTCCCTTCTGGTCCTGCACGCGCTCACTCTGCCGACTCTGCATGTCGCTGGACCCAGTGTCTCCCCACCAATCTGGGGTGTCTCCCAGGCCCTCCTCTCTTTCTGTTCTAAGAGTTCCATAAATCCAGGTGTTTCTAGGGGATCTGCTGGGCAGGGCAAAGCGGGCTAAGCTCTTGAAGACAAACCTGCCTCACAGTTCCGCTGTCTCCCCCTCCTCAAGCCCTTCCCCCACTTACTAGTGAAACTCTCAGACTTCAAAGCACTTTGTTAACCCTCACTGCATGGGCCTCTGTCTGTTGGGGAGCTCCCAAATCTCTTCCTCATTTTATCCTTAGCTACCCCACACACTCAGCCCAGCAGATCCCCCCCAGGACCCCAGGACAAGACCCTGCATGGTAATCACTGATCAACCACTGGGCTTCTTCCCCCACCTCTGAGGAGGTAGGAGCTCTAAGAGGGACAGGAAGGAGATCCAGTCAGCAGACTGTGCCAAGTGGGGGCAGGAAGTCAGGAGGGGGTGTGCTTGGCTCTAACCGGACCCTCACTCACTCCTAGTGGTCTCTATGAACCTCACTGCCCTGGGGTGGGGGTTGCAACACCCTGAGTTGGGTTTCTAGAGCGGCGAGACAAAACAGTAGACCTGGAGAGTAGACATCAGGAACGACTTCCCAACCTACACAGAACTCTTGATAACTGGAGCTTGGCTGCGCCTTATTCAGCTTCAAGGCATCTCAGCTTCAAGGCCTCCCATTTTCAAGAGAGCATGGCTAGAAATTTGAAAGTCATTCTTCTGTCCACTCCCTTCGCCATCCAACTGCTTGCCAAGCCCCATCTTTCCTGTAGTGTCCGTGGTGGGTAGGTGCCTGCTTCTCCAGACTTGGTCTTTCCTAAACCTAAACCGGTCCCAGACTGCGGCAACAATCCCCCTCCCGCCGGCTGCAGGGGAGCACACCAGCCCTCAGCCAGGCCTCCTCCGCACTAAGAGGGATCTTAAAACACAGGTCAGAACATGCCATTCTCATGCTCGAAAACCTTTGATGGCTCCCCATTGCCAGCAGGATAAAGTCCCAACATTGCCTGGCATTTACGGCCTGCCCTGATCTGATGCCAACTTACCTTGCCAGCCTGGCCCCCACTGTGCATTGCACCCCCTTCAGCTCCAGCCACAGTCCATGGCTGGTTTCACCCCACGCCCGCCTGCACTCTCAGGGCTGACCACCTTGGCTCATAGACAGGCTGGTTTCTGGCACTTACAGTGTTGTGGGGGAGAAGGATTAATCCCATAATCCCGTAAATAAATATGTCCTTACAGACTGTGATGAATTCAGAGTGTCTTTAGGAACTCAAGGAGATGTTCTAATGGGGGATGGGACAGGTTTTCACCGGGGACTCAGAGGGGCCTTCTAGGGAGAAGAGACACTTCAGGGTATTGGAAGCTACCTTTTTCGTTACCCTTCAAATGCTTGGAGACATTATCTTTGATGTCTTGTCAGGCTGAATTTCCCTGTCTGCTCACCCAAACTTCTTGGTATCTCCACCTAGCTTGTATTTCGTTCTGTCTTGAATTGGAATCTGCCTCGTGTACAGCACCCCAGACCAAGAGCAACTGAGGGAAGGAAATGCTGCTCCTTCATGCTACGCACACCATCATTCAGAGTGGGTCTGGAGCACAGGAGGTGGTTTTGTTTTGAGGTGAGCCTGTGGAAGCTTCGGCATGGAAGGCACGTGAACACAGGACACCTCCCAGAGGAGTCAGTGAAGGGCTGGTGACATGCTCCTTCAGTCATCCCCTCCCTCCAAAGCTCTGTTCTCTTTGTCTAAATGATCCCTAGGCCACCCTGGGAGAGTAGCAGTTAGGTCAGCCACCTCCGAAAGAGCCCAGCCTATGTATCTCCCAAGGACCCAGGTTCACTTCCAAGGTGCAGGAAGAACCACCAATATGAACAAGTAAATTAAAATAAAATAAACAATGATTCTTCCTCCTCTCTCTTCCTGCCCACCTGCCTGCTTGCCTACTCGCCTTCATTTCTGCCTGCAGCTTTCTTTAAAATAAGTAAGTAAATAAGCAAATATATCCTCCCAAATGCCCTCAGAATCCTCCCAGTTCTGACCTAGGAACCAGTATTCCATTTGCCTCCGCTCCCCTCCCCCCCAGGCTCCCAACCCCAGCGGTCTGTTTTCAGATAGAAAGGGGAATGGGGCGGGGACAGGTGGTTTACCCTGCTGGGTACTGGCATCAGAAATCCTAGGTGTGATCAGCCCCACATCTGAGCTTCCTTCAGGGGCCCCAGACAGTCCCACTCACCAGGAGTGCTCCCTGCAGGCTGGGGGAGGAAGCTCTTTCTCTCTCTTGAAGGCACCAGCGCCACTAAATGCCATGCCCCTCCTGCCCCTCCCCCTATGTGGAGGCGGAGCACAGAGGGAGAGAAGGGGTTAGCTTGCCTGGCTTGAGGAGAGAAGGGAGAAGGAGGACATTTGGGGAGGACCCTCACCCAGAAGCTCCATGCTCCAGAACACAGCTCTTCCTCCCTCGGTAGCCATTTCCTGATTCAGGGCAGCAGGCAACACCCAAGCTTGCCCAGGGACTTTCCCATCAGCACAGATTTGGGATCCGAGCAAGAGGTGGGGGGAGGCTGTTGAACCCGAGGAGGTGCCAGGCTGGACCATCAAATCCAAGCCCAGTCCCACTGGGCCAAGTCGTTTGAGTACGCTCCCCACTTCCTGAATTCTCCAGTTTGATGGTAAGGGCCCAACCTCTGCCAATCTGAGGGTGGAGACCCAAACCCTAATGGGGGGATACTCCCAGGCTGAGGGGTACAGGATGAAACTGGGACACAGATGCTTAGCCCCTCGGTGGGGGCTGGGAGCTGAGAGTCCCCAGTAGGCTGTGCGGACTGGGCCTGGCCCCCAGTCCATGCCTTTCCTCTGAGAGCTGTGTCTGCTAGTCTCACTCCACTCTGTCTGCCTGTGGAGGTCAGGTGAGCCGTGGTGCTGGCAGCCGGCAGGTGGGGAGCGTGGGGGAGGAGGAATGTGCCTTGGGGCTCCAGGCAGGATGCCACTGGACAGTTCCAGCAACCCTACCTCCTCCCCGTGACCTGCTCACCCCTCCTCTCGCCACCACAGTCCTGACCCCTATGCCAGGGGTCACAGCCAGGTCTTGGATGCCAGGTAGCCATTCCTGGGAGGAGGCCTGGCCTCCAGACACACGAGGGGCATCTTGTGGGGCATTAGTCATTGCCACAACTGCCATTTCATGGGCACTGACCCTGAGCTGGCTTATTGAATCTCATGGTTAAATATTCTATGACCCGACTTCACATGTGGGGAAACCAAGGCGGAGGACGATGAAGTTACATTGCAGTCTGACCTGGAGAAGCAGTGACAGGGGGCCTGAAGGTCACCTGGGGCTGAGGGGGCTCCCCCGAGGTTGAGACAGGGACAGGGATTCATTCAAAGGAAATTCTTCTCAGCCCAAGACTTTTCCTGCAGTGAACAGGATGAGCTGTGGGCTGGCAGTGGGGACAGGAGGCCAGCAGCCTGAAGCATGCCAGGGACCCCTACAAGGGTACCCTCTGCCCACCTCTTCCCCAAACCTTCCTGGAGCTGAGCGAGCAGGTGGGAGGTGGTGTCTCCTCAGAGTCCCAGATCTCAGCAGAGGGCTCGCCTATGTGGCGGCTCTGGAGGGCCACTGTCTCAGGCCCATGGCATGCATTCCTGAGACCCCATGTGCCTCCTGGTAATGCCTCAGAACCCAGGCAGGGCCCAGACTAGTGAATCCCAGCGGTACTTGCTCTTGGATCTGTCGCTCCCTCCTCCTTTCCTCCCCGCACCAATTTCCCTCCCAAACACTCAGTCATTCATTCCCCAGACCACCTACAAACCACCCATTTGCCTGGACCACACAGCTCCTCTGCCCAGCTCAGCTCCCCAGATAATGGCCACCCCACCCCCATCCTTCCAGGACCCACCCCCAAGCCTAATTACCACCCTGGCACCTCCTGGGCAAAGGGGGAGCACTGACCTCTGTTTATGCTGGGAAATCTTGGGCTCAGGAGGGCTGTTTTCCTCTGGACATCAAGGGGCAGGAACAAATTAGAGCCCCTCACCGGAGTCCCCCTGTGGTCCCTCCCCCCTTCACCTCCCAGTTTCTGGACTCAGGCTACTGGGCCAGCACAGGAAGACAAGAGGGTGGAGACCCCATTTGTTCCTCTGTGCCCCCAGGCACAGAGAAGGACAGAGGAAGGGGCAGGCCCACCTGCCTTCAGTCCAGGGTCAGGAAGAACTCCTCAGAAAGAGCACCCAACTGGGAGTTGGGAGTCAAAAGGGCGGGCCTGATACTGACAGAGGGTCTCTGTTCTGCTGGGGCACCCCAACCAAAGACTCAGGGAGAATAGCAGTGGATGGGGCAGATGGAGAAAAGCAGGTGGTCAGGACAGGGAGGCAGGGCAGGGTCAGCTTGACACCTGTTACCTCTGGGGAGGAGGGGGAGGTGACATTGTGTGGCAGGCCAGGTAAGGGGTACAGAAGTCAGGAAGCCCTCACAGGCTTCTGGGGCGAGTGCTCTGTGCTGCCCGTCCCCGCCCCCACACCCTTCAGGGAGGGCCTCCTTGAAGTCGCTTGTGATCCTGAAGGGGACTCTGTCTTTCTCTCTGCAATGTCAACACTGCCCCAAGTCCTCGGAGCTGCTTCCTGAGGGCAGGGAGCAGTCTACTTCCAGGGCCCAGCATGGACCCTGGCTCAGAGGAAATGCCCAGTGATTGTGGGAAGACTGAATGAGGTTGGATCAGCAGGGGGAGACTGAGGCAAGCCCAGAGGTGTGAGCTCTGCCTGTGACTCCAGGGTGTGGGGTTGGCGGGGAGAAGGGAGAGCTGGGGGGAGGGTGGGCTCCTCTTGCCAGGCAGGACCAAGCCAGGCCTAGGCCCTGGGGGCTGGGGGCACCAGGACTGGGCCAGGGTGGATGAGGTGGTCTCTGTGGGGTCCCTCTCAGGAGCTCTCCTTCCCCCATAATTACTTCTGATTAGCTTCACCACAGGAGCCAGGCTGGAAAGAGGGGTGTTTGGGAGATAGGGGAGGGAAGAAGGTAGAACAGAGCAGGCAACACACACACACACACACACACACACACACACACCATGCTCTGGAAAATTCCAAAGGAGCCCCATCTCCACAGGCAGTGATTGGGGATATTATCCTCTTTAGATAACTCACCCATATGTATTGACTCAAAAAACCCCTTCAAAGTTTGCGGGAGGGCGGGTGGGAGGGTGCAGGATCTAGGTGGGGAGGGGGGGGCGGGGGGGGGGCAGGAACAGGAAACATAATAAGCCCTTTAGGTCAGAAGAGAACTTCGACAGCATGTGACCAACACAAGCCAAGGCCCAACCTGGGGACATCTGCGGAGTTCCCTTGAGGGACTTGCTGGTACTTAGAGCCGCCTTTGTCATGTCCTGCTGCTTATTCTGCCTGGTCTGCGCTAAGCCTAAGGGATCAGCAGACGGAGGCTCCATGTCCATGGCCCTAGCCCACCCTGTCCTCTGGAGACAATTCATGCAGGGACTTCTCTCTGTGGCTTCTTCAAGAGGCTGCAGTCTCCTCCTTTCTAACCTGGAGCACACCCTTTCTCAGAAGGCCAAGCAGACGCGCAGGTCACTCACATTCACCCAGACTTGATTTCCAGAAAGGACCATGGGGCTGGGGGGACAGCTTGGAGCAAATGTCGGCTCCTTTCCTGATGCTCCAGGCTTGAGCACTAGGAGCTCTCCAAGAGAGCTGGTGGGGAAGGTGGGACCACCTGCTTCCTGAAGGCAGGAGTCCCATTTTGGGAGAAACTATTATTCATTGATTAATGATGTTTCTGTCAAGGATGGACCGCGTGTCCTACTGTCTCGGTTTGTAATTACACTCTATACATTCACGCAATGACAAAATCATCTAAACGCATTTCTCAGAAACATCCCCATGGTTAAGGGATCCATGAATGTATTATGTAATCAAATAGTAGCAGCTAACATTTCTTTAAGACGCCTACTCTAGGTCTGAGCCCTAGGCTTCTATGCTTTACAAATACTCCTTCACAGGCTCCGGACCCCTCCCTGAATCTCCCCTCTTCCCCAGAGGAGCTGGGCTTTTAGACAAGCGCTGAACTGCGGGCAGCAGCGGCTGGGGAAGGTCCGCAGGCGCCCTGGCGGTGGGCTGCCTGGAGGAGGCGAGGGCCGAGCCGGTTGCGCGGAGGCGGCCGCCCCGGCGGCGCTCCCACGACCCGGGCAAGGCAGTCTAGGCGCCGTCTCCGGTCTCGGGGCCTGCGGTCGGGGCACCGCGGGGCCGTGTTTGAGCCGGTCAGCTCCCCGCGGAAATTACAGGGGCGCTTGGCGCTGCGGTCGCGCCCCCCAGGGCAGCACCCGCTGGTTGGAGGCGTTTAAATTGAAAGCAGCTTTGGGGAGAGAGGGCGGGCGCGGGCTGCCGAGCAAGGGGAGGGGGCGTCCGGGCACAGCGACCCCATTGTCTATGCCCCTGGTGGGGAGGAAGCTTGCTGCGAGGGCAACGCCCCCTCCCCAAGCTCAGGCCCAGCGCCCTCCGAAGCCCCTCGCTCCTGCTCCACCTGAGTCTCTCCCTCGCCTTCCTGGCCAGAAAGCCTGGTGGCATGGGCACCTACTCCAGGAGGCCCTCCTAAACTAACGGACTAACAAGCACTGGTCTCCACCGAGCTTCAAGAGACTGAGTCCTCTAACAGGCTCTGTGACCTTGGCAAATCTCTTCCTGGGATTCCCCTTAACCCCTCTCTAAAAAAAAGTCACTGAACCCTTACTGCCTACCTCTCAGTTATTTTAAAGATGTGAGCCGATGTATGGGACAGTGTTATGAAAAGGATCTGCAAATATCTGAGGAATAATAAATACCAAGAATAGTCCCCCACCCCCCTACTCTTCACTACACAGGTTTGTTTATACACAGGTGTGCTAGTGTTGAGGATGGGGTGGGGCAAGGAGTTACATAGACAGAGGCGTGGAGGTGGAAACCATGGTGGACTTCCTGGAGGGGGGGAATGTGGAGCAAGACTAAGAAAGGATGAAGGGAACACTTGGAAAAAGGAGAGGGATGTCTCTGCTTCTCAGGGAAAGGTCAGGAGAAGGAGAGGCAGGAGGCCGGAAAGAGGAAGTTCTTGTAAGAGGAAGAGGTCCTGCTGGGGGCAGTAGCTAGGAAGTGACTTGGGGAGAGGCCTCAGTTTCAGGATATTTCTCCTGGGGAGGTAGATTGATGGCAGATCCTGGGGGAGCAGCTGGTGGTGGGTGGGGGCCTTGCCTGCTGCCCTAGGGAGTGAGTAGGAGGCACAACCCTCAGCCCCTTCCTGGTTCCCCCACCTCCAGGGCTCTGGGCACCTGAGGCTGTCCCCAGGCTCCGGGCACCAGGTGCACAGCTGGGCTTGGTTATTTTCTTTGCTTCCAGCAGCAGCAGCAACAGCAGCAGTGAGAAGTTGTTTGCCAGGCCTGGTGCCCGGGGACATGTGCACTTGCTCCGCACCTGGCAGAGCTCCATGCTTCTGCTCTACTTCCTGGAGGTCCCGAGTGGGCAGCCAAGAAGGGAAGCAAGGCCATGGCACCTGGTCCCTGTTGTGGGTGCCTGCCACAGGCACACTTGGTGGCTAGGGAGAGCTGAGCCTGGCCAGAGGGGAGAGGTGTGTGTCAGGGTTCCCCAAAGAGGAGAGAGGAGCAGCCCTGGAAAGAAGGGAAAGGAGAGGGGGAGGCGCAGGGGGAAGGAGGGCGGGGGTGGGGGGGACTGGCCAGGTGTTCCCACCAGAGTAGGGAACTGTCAGCTAGAGTTCCTTCCCAGTCCTCGCCCCATCATTGACACTCCAGGGCCCCAATCCCTCTTCCAGAGCCCAAAGCATCGAAGAAGGCTTTGATCTGGCAACTGGGAGGATATCATCGGGCACAGACCAGGCCAGGGTGCCCAGGCTCTGCCTGTCTTTTCTTATCACCTCTCCTGGCCAGAGTAGCTGCCGAGCCCGCCCAGGCTAGCTCACTCCCTGGCATGTCCTCTGCTCATGCCATCTGGACATAGGCAGGGACACCACGGGGAAAGAACCAGGGGCCCAGCAAGGGGAGGTGACTGCCCAGAGTGAACGGACAGGTTAAGGCTGGGCCGCCCTGTCTGGAGAACTGCTGAGATTCAAGGAACCTCCCTGGCCTCCAGGCCTGGGACACACTGGACACAGCCTCTCCTGGAGACAGGGACCCAGGTTACCCTTGGGTGTGGGAAGGCAGGATGGACTGTGGAACCCGTCCACACATATGGTGGAGTCCTAGGCACACAATTCTTCTTGCGTCACACCCTTTCCTTTGGAAGGTCTCAAAGCCTTTAGCTTGACCTAGTTCACTTCCTCTGCCTTCTCTCTGGGAGCCTGGTGGTGGGGCAAACTAATCCATCTGTTGGGAGAGGGTAAACCAAGACCCAGAGAGCCCAGCGGCTTCCTAGACACGATCTGTGTTAGCAGATGCACCCTAACATGACTCCATTCTCACTCCGGCCAAGGATTCCGCCAAAAACTCTCTGAGGGTGTCCCTTCTGGCCGCTTTCCTGCCCCTGACCCCCAGCCCACCCACCTCCATGCCTCTACCTCCTTAGAACTCTAACCGGCTTCAGCACATACCACACATCCCTCAGACCCTAAACGAGTGAGTCTTTCTCAAGTTCAACTCTTGCAGGAAACCCACTAGGTTGAGCAGGGGAATGAAGGGTGAACCACACCCACACAGACCTTAGCCCCCGGGCTAAGGTCTCTGCCACCGGCCAGGTCTCAAAGAGGCAGCTCCTGTTTTATCCCCGCCCACCCTGCCCCGCTGCAGGCCAGGGCTTTGAGTGGCAGGGAGAGGGTAGGGGTCTTGAAACAAAGGCCTCTCTGGGCCCTGGGCCAAGCTGATAGGCTCAGCATGGGGTTTGGGGGAGCTCTCTGACTCAAACACTTCTTTGGGGCCACGGTGGAACTCTGGGGAGAGGGAGTAGGACAGAAGAGGCTTACTTACCCACCTGGGTCATCCCTGTCATCACAATGCCCACGAGTAGGTGCCACAGACATCAACTTTCACAGAGGAATCCACTCTCTGGAATACAGGTCCGATGCTTCCAGAAAGGGCAAGCTGGAGGCGGCAACCCAGGAGGAGAGAAGGTGAATCACTCTCCGCCTGACCTCCCAGGCTCCTTGTGGAACTCAGACTGTAGTCCTGTGAGCCCAAGACTCTAAGAGCCTTGATGTTGTGGTCCTGGGATAATGGGATGGTAATAGCCAGTATCGTAACACTAGGTCCTTTGCACGCCTGATCTTACTTTATTTCGCTACGAGGAAATGGAGGCACAGACAGGTTAAGTTGGCCTGTCCCCCGAGAACCAGGGGACAGGGAGCCCAACGGAAGTCTGTCAGACTTCAGAGCCTGCTCCCTTATCTGTGACCCTAAACCTTACTCTCCATAGGGTCTGTGATTCAGCAAATCAAGCCCAATGCCAAGTCATGACTCAGGGTCTTTGGTGAAGAAAAAGCAGGTGGCAGGGCAGCAATGAAGAAAAGCATCCTCTGTCCTCTTCTGCATCCAGGAAAGCTTCCTGGAAGAGGAGGATGGGTAAGAGAAGACATCAGAAGGGGAAGAGGGGAGAGGAAGGTATTTCAAGATGGTTAGGTGCTGTGATCATTCAGTGACAGCTGGGCAGACACTTGGAGGGGAATGAGCTTGTTTGAGAGTAGAGGGCTGGAGGGACCCAGAGGGACAGACAGGAGAAGTCTGGTGTGACTGCATTCCCTCCTCCCCCAGCCCACAGCCATTGTCTGGTGGGGCAAATAAGGCATTGCCTCCTGGCTCTGAGAAACCCTCCTGCTTCCCACCCCTCCCCCCGGGTGCTCAGGCTCCAGGAGGAAGCCATTCTCAGCCACTCTCAGGCTGAAGGCCCCTGGGAAGGGCTGGCTAAGCTCCCCCAGGGCTGATTAGCGCTAGGACTGCAGGTGATCATCTGCTCTTCCCCTGGGGGAGGCCGGCCTTGTTGCCTCAAAGGTATGGAGCTGCAGACACCTTCCCTCCCTGCAAAGGAGACGGGGCTTCCCACGAGGCTGGACAGAGAGACCAGAGAAAAGAAACATTGCTGTGGGCTAGTCTTTGGTCAGCCAGGAATAGCCGCATTCTCTGGAGGGTTATCTGCTGCACTGGCAGACATAAAAGACAGGGTGCTGCTTAGACTAGCCCCAAATCTGGTTCTTTCTGCCTTCCAGATGCTCAAGATCTGTGGCCTGCAGGTGCTCCCACCTCACACCCTTAGTCCCTCCAAGGCCCAGCCCGTGGTCCAGGGGTTTGCGCACAGAGGAGCCGGAACTCCAGGAAGGAGCTGCAGAGTTGAGTAGGTACCTCCTAAGATTAAGGGCAGAGAGCAAGGCCACCAATGTGGCCCATGTCGCACTTGTTGATTTCTGCTGCTTGGCTAGGAGTCGCGGCTGACCCGTATTGAGGGTCTAGTGCGTACCCCGTACTGGGCTAAGCCTTTTAGCAGCTGACGTGTTTCATCTTCATAACAGCCCTCTGAGCTGAGTGCTATCATTCTCCATCTTGCCATTGAGGAAACTGAGGCTGAGAAGGTGAAGGGACTTGTACAAGGTCACATAGCTGTGAGCTGCGGAGGTGAGATTTATATCAGAATCCTCTCCTCGGCTCTATACCGCTCCCTTTGCTGCTGCAGTTGCTAGGGGTGCCACTCCTTCTCCCCTCACCGGGCGAGCTGGATTGGAAGAGTCAACCCTTTCTTGCCTGGCCTCTGACCTCCTCAGCCTCCCATCCTCCAGGACTGGTTTGGGGCTCCACCTCTAAGAGATGAGATTGTCTCTCCCAGCCCAGGGTGCAGGGCTGCAGGTGGAAATTGGATGAGCTGTGAAGCCATTTTCCCCTCTGCTCACCCTTCTGACAAACTGGGGTTCCAGCTTCCTCCAGGGTCAGAAGGAATTGACTTGTGGGTTACCTGGTGTTTGGAAGATGGCAAAGAATTCATGCTCATGCCCTGCTACTGGTTTGCTGTGGGACCTGGGGCAAGCCACTTAACTTCTCTGTGCCTTGGTGGTGGCATCAATAAAATGAACTGAGAGGTGCAGGCTCATAGGGATAACAAGAGAATTGAGTTGGAAAGAGTTTGCAGAGTTTGGAGCAGCGCCTGGCTCACAGTCCATGCTACTGTTATTATTAGCCGAGGAGTTGAGAGGACTGTTTAAAAAGGGAAGAAATTTGGGCATGTCTATAAAAAGGATATGGTTGATTTGGGGGTGTGTGTGTCTAGAGGTCCTCCTTTTTCAAGGCCCAGGTTCCTAAGAGGGAAGGAAAGGGTGGGTGGTTTCCATGTGACATTCCTCCCTTCCCACCCCCATCCCCAGGAGGATAAAAATTCCTTGCAGGTTTCTGTGTGCTTTCATGTGGAGCCTGCCAAGCCCTGGCCAGCATTCCTCTACCGGTCCCGTCGTTGGGGGCTGGTGGAGGGGGTCATTAGCCCCTTTTACAGCTGTGTAAAGTGTGGCTGTAGACGCCCTACCTGAGTTCTAGCTGGGCCCCCCTTGAAGCAGGTGGCCTGCCTCCCAGTAGAGGGACTTTGAGGCCAAGGACCAGGGGAAGAAACCCATCTGGGCGCATGTTCAGGGCTGTCTCACACCCCACCCGGTGCCTGAAGAGTGCTGATGCCACGGTGGGGCCCAGGGAGCCCCAGTCTTGTCTTTTCTTTGGCCCCATCCCCAGCCTGAGGGCTGATGGAGACAAGGGTCCCGGGGGACTGGAGACTTACAGTGCTGCCCCAGGGAGAGAACTCCAGCTTGGCTCCTGCCCCTGCAGCTCCCAGTTCACTAGGGGTTAGGCATGACTTAGAGTGACTTGAGACCCACCCATTAGAGCTGGGGAGCCAGGGGAAATGGAGAAATCTGCAAGGAAACAAAAGGGCAGACTTCCTGGAGGAGAGGGTAAGAAAGATTGGATCTGGAACCTGGGGGATCAGGGTGGGGCTACAGGCTGGGTGTGGGGATGTGGAAATCTGCTCCCTCTTTTCTCTTCTTTTGTTTCTTTTTCTCTCCTCTTCTCTCTCTTTCTTTCTTTCTTTCTTTCTTTCTTTCTTTCTTTCTTTCTTTCTTTCTTTCTTTCTTTCTTCTTTCTTTCTTGAAAGGTATAGGCAGGAATGAAGGCAAGTAGGCAGACAGGCAGTGAAGAGAGGAGAAAGAAACATTTTTTACTTTATTTTTGTTTGTTCATCTTGGTTGTCCCCCCTGGGCCTGGGACACAACCCCGAGTTCTTAGGACATATATGGCCAGAAGCAGTTGAGCCAACTGCTCCTCCGCCAGGGCGCATGAGAGACCTGCTCTCACTCCTCTGCCTCAGCGCGTGTATGTTCTTCTGCGCCTGCCCACCCGGTCACCCACCCGGCCGCCCAGCCACTCTACACCTGGGCTTCTGAGTGGGACCCACAGACACCCTCTGCCCGTCCGTCCACTGGCACTGTCCAACCACAGGACTGAAGTTCTGTGAGCAGCTATGGCAGGAGGCGGCCCTGCCAGGGGCGGGGGCTCCCCTAAGTGTCCTGGAAGGCAGGCGTCGGTTGTGCTCTGGAGTGCTGTGGTGCTGTGGGGCCCTCCATCTCCAGTTCTGCCCTGAAGCCAACGGCTTCACCTGTGTTTTCCGCTGTCTCCAGCTCACGCTGCTCCCTGCTCAGGCCTGACCTTACCTGCCACATAGACTTTTACTCGTCTTTTTTTTTAATGAAAAGCAAGATATAATTTTATACATACATGCATTCATCTATATGTATACATATACACGTGTACACACGTACACACATACATATGCACATGCATTATCTGTATCTGTGTCTGTCTATCTTTGTCTCAGTCCCCTCGGGCTGCTGTAACAGAAGACCACAGACCGGGTGACTTCAAACAGCAGAAATTCGCCTCTCACAGTTTTGGAGGCTGGGGGTCCAAGAGGACGGTTCCAGCAGACTCAGTGTCTGCTGAGGGTGCACAGGGAGCGGTCTTCTCTCTAGGCCGGGTCCTGGGGCGGGTGGAAACAGGCTCCCCGGCTACAGCAATGCTTCTAGTCTGTTGGCACATAGGACCTTGTCAAGGGTGGCTGTCCCAGAAGATGTGGGTTTACCCTCTTCAGACTGTTGAATGGTGGAGTTAATAATGGAGGAGTCATTGTCTTTCGCAGGTGTTGGGAATTCCACTTCCTGTGGGGATGAGTGACGCGAGCATACACAGTGGCTCCTGGAGAATTTGACATGTTCTCATCGTTCCTGGTGGTCTCTGCCATGAACACAGGGAGGAGGTCAGGGCCAGAGGGCCCTGGTTTACTCTCCCAGGGCCTGCTCTCCCTCTGGGTCCCCATCCAGTGGAAGGAAGGGAGGGAGTGGGGAAGGGGGACTTTTATATCCTTCCTCCCATACCTCCCTACCTCTAGAATGGTCTTTTTGCCGCAGTCAGAGCTCTCTCCAAAGGCCCTTGCTGTAATTCTGAATTTGCCTTGCTCAAAAGCCTTCCATGGCTCCCTACTGCCTATGGAAAACAACCCTATTCCTCCATCTGCCTTTCATGTCCCTCTCCAAGTAGACCCCAGGCTCTCGCCCAGTTTCACACCCGATGTGTGCTCTAACTTCAGCTCCTTATCAACCAACTCATTTGAAAAACTCCAACTACTACTCCCAGTCTAGGCTGAGGAACTGCCTCCCAGATGGAGGCTCTTGCTGGTGCTTCCAGAGGCAGTGGTGGGGTGGTGTGGTGTGAAGCGTCCCCTGAGGGCAGTGCCACACCTCTTCATGTTAGCAGCCCCAGCAACCAGCAGGGGCTCAGCAAATGGAGACAAGAGTAGGAATCAGTGAGTGAGTGCCCACACTTCTCTCTGAGGCCTCCCCTCTTCCCATCAGAACCTTTCCAAACTTTGGGGGCATCTCGGTGCCTCCTCGGCCTTAACACCTTCCCTGGGGCCTCACCAGGGAAGCGCCATTCTTCCTTGCCACCTGAGAGATAGTTCTTGTCATCCTCATGTCTCAGGACTGCAGGCCTCTTGAGGGCAGGACCTGAGTCTGCTTTCAGGATGATGGACTGTTATGTAATGTGGAAATAACTGCCTCTAGTAACAGTGACGTTGTTCCTATGCTTGTACTGGGCGCTGCTCTAGACCAGAGCTTGAGGGCTGCGGGCCTCCCCGTCCTGTGGGAGGCAGAGGGAAACAAACTCATGACATCAGGCTGCAGTGGCCTCTGTGCCCACTTCAGAGCCCAGTAACTGAGTCTGGAGAGGATGAATCTCCTGCTGAGCCACCCAACCAGGCTGTCCCTATGCCCTTGTGGCCCAGTAAGGGTCCCAGCCTAGCACTATCCTCAGCCCAGGACTCCCACTGAGACAGGTGTCCAACAAAGCAATACAGCTGCAGCCATGGATTTCTTCATCAAATAATAGCATGGGCAGCTTCTTATTTTATTTGGATTCTTTTTGGTTGGGGGGGTCCAGTAGATGTTCCAACTAGGTGGTAAGCTATTTCTGGCACAAAAGGACATTTCAAGGGCAACTTGTTAGTTTCTGGATAAAGCCAAGGTGGGGCCACTCTGGGTCACCTGCCCCTAAAGGTAGAGGGGAGGTGTCCCCTCTCAGGGCCCTCTTCTCCTCCTGGGACCAGGGCTGGGCCTTGGTCCTCCCAGGCTCTGGCTCAGAGCAGAGAGGGGCTCCATCTGAAGGGGAAGTGAGCCCCCCTCCCCCACCCAGGAGTGACCCTGGTCCCTCCTTCTGTGGCTCCACCTCCCGGGACTCTGGCCTCACTCTCAGGTCTCCAGAGGGGAAGCCTCTGCTCTCTAGACCCTGGGCGCTGTCCCTGAGGCCCTGCCTTCCTCAGTGTGGGGCAGGCTCCCAGCCCCCCCGTAGACCAGTAGACCCACCTGCTTGGCCCCTGCCCCGGGGGACACAGAGTTGTTATCTTTGGGGTACGCCTCAATAGGGCATTGTTTCCACGCTGTCCAGAGCAGGATCAGGGAGGGACAGGACAGCGTCTGGGAATGTCCCAGGTGCCACACAGGCCAGCTCTTTGTCCTCTTCCTCGTCCTCCCCCTCTCTTCCTGTTCTCCTACCTGGCCAGCCCCCTGTTCTCACCCCCACCCAGACCCAGACCGTGGGTCCTCCCCACCCCTTCAGAGGCTGCTCCAGAGGCCAAGATGTTGCAGCCGTTGCAAGGGTGGGGTTCCGATGGCCTCGGCAGTTTTGTGGGGACACAGCGTTCACTCTGTATGGTAGGGCTCTTTGGACCTGGTCCTCTGCTGGGGTTGGCCCAGTCCTGCCAGCCCAGCGTGTCTGCCCGTGGCAGCCTGTCTGGGTTCAGCCTGCCCAGTCCTTCCCCTGAACCTACCCCTACTCTCCTTGTGACATCCAGACCAGCATGACCTTCGATGGCCCCGGACACTTCAGGCCACAGTCAGACTCATGGGCCCCAGACACTGAACCACCTGAGTTATCAGTTCCCAGGAGTTGACTCAGAGCCAGGATTTCTGCACTCAGGTCCAGCTCTGTTAGTAGCTGTGTGACAATGGTGAGTCACTGCACCCTGCAGGCTTCCTTGGTCCCATCTGTGAAATGACAGCATTGGACCATCTTCCCTCAGCTCCTGGTGGCCTTGTGTAACTGCCTCCTGGGAAGTGGAGACGCTGCTGGAGACTGACCGGGAAAAGAGCCCCACCTGCCTCCCCTTTACCTCTAGCCTGAGCTTTGTCCCCAAGAGCATGAGTGACAGCCCAAGAAAGGTAATGGAACCCTCCATGCTGCAAGTGAAACTGATCTCCAGCTCAGATCCAGTTTCTCTTCTCTGCTGGCCCCCAGGCCTCCCTCACACCTGCTCTGGTCCCCTTTGTACGTTAGGCCAGGAGTCTTGCCATCTTTCATCCCCCTCCAGTCCCATTCAGGCCTTAAGCCCAGCCCCGCCTCCTGCCTCCTGGCTGTGGCTCTGCTGGGTTGCTGTTGGCTGGCCAGGGGCACCCCAGAGCCCAGAGCTCTCCTCCCCCTTCCTCTCACCTGGAAAGATCACAGACCAGGGAGATCAGGGTGGGGAGCAGAGGGCAGGAGGAGGGAGGCCCTGTGCCCCACCGACTGGATGCAGCAGGAATTCTCAACACTGGGAGTGTGTGTGTGTGTGTGTGTGTGTGTGTGTGTGCTGAAAAGAGGTATGCACTCAGGTGGGCTTCTTGGAAGAGGGATGATTTCTCATTTCTCATCTGGATTTAGCACACATGTAAGTCCAGCAATGCCTATGAGCAAGTCCTGTTCTCTCTGTTAGCACTGGTCAGAGTCATTTGTTTATTTATTCAGCAAATATTTGTTGCTGTTGACGCCATATAAGGCAGCATTTTCGGTATTGGGAATACAGCTGTAAGCAGAACAAAGGCCTTGTTTTCACAGAGTTTCTATTTCTTAGTGGGTTTGAGGGAGACAGACATAGACACATAGATAAGATGTGTGTTGGTTATAACTGTTCAGGAGAAAAATCGTAAAGGGTAAGGGAACAGGAAGCGCAGTGACTAGGTAAGAGTTCAGATAAGATTTCAGGGGACCTTTCTGGGAAGCAGCGTTTGAGCAGAATCAGGTAGAGAGAGAGTAGAGCCGGGGGTGTATCTCAGGCAGAGAGAACAGCAAGTGCAAAGGCCCTGAGGTGGGGGCAACTTGCCATGTTAAGAGAGTAGCAAGGAACCTCCTGTGGCTAGCGTGAAGCAAGTAGAAGGAAGTGTAGGAGATGGAGCTGGCATCTGATGACGCAGGGCCTTGAAGACTGTGGCAATAACTGAATTTTAATCAGAGGGAGATGGGGTAAGGAAAACAGCCAGTGTCTCTCCATCGGGGCGTCTGGTAGGCTTTAGCAGTTCCCTCCTCCTACTGCCTCCCAGGATTAGAGAGAAGTTAAGAGCTAAATTTGGGGATTAGACAGACCTGGGTTTATTCATCCATCTATCCCACCATTCATCCATCCCTCCACGATCCATCCATCCTTTCCACTACCCATCTCACCCCCTCCCTCCATTTATTTGACAAACATTTATTGCACACTTACTGTGTGACTGATGTTGCCACTTACCAGCTAGATGACTCACACAAGTGTTTTTCTGTTTTCTGTTTTTCCCCTGTAAATGATGCCAGCAATCATTCTTTCTTGCTTCTGAGACAGACTAAGTGTGGAGAATATCATGCATGGCATGGTTGGTGTGTGACTAGTCACCAGTACACAGCACAGACTCACCTCCTTTTATTGCACTGTGCAGATATTGCTTTTTTTTTTTTAAGGAAAGGTGCAGGTAGGAATGAAGGTGAGTAGGCAGGCAGGTAGGGAGAGACAGGAGGAGGAAGAAGAACTTTATTTTTATTTAGTTGTATATCTTAGCTGTTTTCCTCAGCCTGGGACATAAACGCAGGTCCCTGGAAAGCATGTGGACTGAGCTTCTGCTGGAGGTAGTTGACCAAACCACTGCTCCACCTGAGCATACCTGATATTGCTTTTTTTCCAGAGGAGGAAGAAGCACATATATTTTATTTAATTTACATTATTTGTTCCCCCTGGCCCCAGGTCTTGAACCAGGGACCTTGGGATGTATGTGAGGCAGCTCCGAGGGCGTACTAGACCTCTAGGCCACGAGGGCACACCCCTGATATTATTGCATTTTTAATAAATTGAAGTTTGTGGCAGCCCTGCCTCGAGCCCATCTATCAGCTTCATGTTTGCCCCAACAGCCTGTGTTCAGTTTGTATTTCTGTATCTCATGTTGGTAATGCATGTAATATTTTAAACGTTTTCATTATAATTATACCTGTTAAGGTGGTCTTCGATCTTCAGTGTTACTATTGTAGCTGTTTCGGGGGTGCCAGGAACTGGACCCATGGAAGACAACAGACTTAAGAGGTAAATGTCTGCATTCCAGCTGCCCCACCAAACAGCTGTCCCTGCCTCGCTCCCTCTCCGCAGGCCTCCCTGCCCCTGACACAGAGCAATATTGAAATTAGGACAATTAATAACCTTATAATGGCCGCTAAGTGCTCAAGTCAAAGGAAGAATTGCTAGTCTCACTCTAAAGCAAAAGCTGAAATGACTAAGCTGACAGAAGAAGGCATGTTGGAGACTCAAAACCAGGCCTCCGGCACCAGTTGACTAAATTATAAATACAAAGGAAAAGTTCTTGAAGGAAATGAAAAAGTGCTGCTCCAGTGAACACATGAGTGATAAGAAAGCGCTTCTGCTGACGTGGAGAAAATCCGAGGGCTCTGGCTAGAGGATCAAACCGGCGACAACACGCGCTGGCCTCAAAGCCTCATCCAGAGCCAGGCCCTGACTCTCCTCAGTTCTATGCAGGCTGAGAGGGGGATGTTCAGAAGCAAATTCTGAAGCTAGCATAGGCTACCTCATGAAATTTAAGGCAAGAAATCATTTCCATAGCAGAAAAGTGCAAGGCGGAGAAGTAAGTGTAATGGAGAAGCTGCAGCGGTTCTGCAGATCCAGCTGGGATTATTAGCGGGATGGCTGTACCACACGGCAGATCAGCTCTGTAACTTTAAAGTGAAGGTATGTAGATTATTTTTCAGACATAGTGCCATTGCACACTTGATAGATTGCAGCAGAGTGCCAACAAAACTTGTATGCACTGAGAAACCCAAAAAAGTTCACGACTCGTTTTAGCACCATATTGTTTTACCACCATATTGGCCTTCTAGCAAACATCTGGGAGTGGACACACAGTATCTCCTAGCTGTGCCTGCATTTACAAGCTCCCCCACACCACCCCTCTCTGTCCCACCCTAGGGAATCTGACTACCCACTCTGGGGAGCTGTGTCATAGAGAGCATCCCTGCACCCTGCTCTCCGTCCCTTGCTGCCAGCTCCCTGCCCTACCCTTCTGCCCCAAGTGTGGTGCCAAAGCTTGACTGAATGGGCTCTCTGGACCTCTGTTCTAATTTGCCTTCTGTACTCGGCAGCCTGCCTCTGTCTGCTCTGTGTGCCACCCACTCATTGCCCGCTCCAGAAGGGTGCTGTGCCATCTTGTGTTGGCCTCCAAGTGGGTGCTCAAAGGCCAAAGAGAAGCTTCACTTTAGGGAGCAAAACCTGGAAAAAACCCAGGCTTTGAAGCCCTTTGGAGCCAGACATGTTGAGCAAAGCCTGGCTCCAGCACATACTCGCTGGGGATCCCTGCAAGTCACTTCATGTTTCTGGGACTCAGTTTCTTTATCTGTAAAAGGGAACAGTAACACCTGCAGGTCCAGGGCTGTTGATGGGTCACAGCCCATGTACACAGAGCTCCTGCAGGAAGAGCACCCTTCACAAGTCACTTTGTGGAGCAGTCAGGGCACACAACCCCTTTCACAGAAGCGCTGGTTTGGGGGCCAGGCTGGCGATGTAAATCCCCCAAATTAATTCATATGTGTGCTGGATTTTTGTCTAAGATAAGAAACCAGAGTTTTCATCAGATTCTCCAAGGGGTTATGAGCCAAAAAAGATGCAGTTGGGACAATGATAAGGTCCAAAATGTAGAAACAGTGGAAGAAGTCAAGCCTAGAACTTGTTTATGCATTTTAAAAATAGTTCACGGCCTGTCCTAGTGGATTAGTGGTAAGGTCAGCCACCTCCAACGGAGCACCGTCCATATACTGCATCCTGGGGGGAATGGGGAAGAGTGTGAGGAGGGAAAATAACCAATGTGAACAACTGAATAAAATAAAATGCATTTTCCTCCTCTCTCTTCCTGCCTGCCTGCCTGAAAAGAAATTATGGGGACATGTTTTTGGTGCATACTCTGTGCCAGGCCCCGTGGGGGAGTCAAAGGACACACAGAGACCTCCTCTACCCAGCATGGTACCCCTCCTTCAGCAATAGAGACGGTTTATAGAGCACCTCATCCGGGTCCTCTGCAATCATTCTTCTGCCCCCTGGGAGAATGGCAGTGTTGGGAGGCCAGCTAGTGACTAGTCGAAGGTCACACAGCTGATAGTCAAGACTGAGAGCCCTGCACTCATGCCTTCCTCCTGGAGTGACCGCCAGCACACGGGGAATAGAAAACCGTCCTGGCACACGAGTGCTAGGGGCGTCCCTCTCCTCTTGGCCTTTGGCGCGGCCTAGGCTGCTTCATCTGCCTTCTCCTGGCTTCAGACGCGGCCACAGCCCACAGGATGGATTCCCTCTGCCATGGGAACAGCCCCTGCACCACCCAGGGTTCCCTGCTGAGTACACTTATCACTGCCCGTGTTTTCTTCTCCCCGTTGAAGGCTGCATCTGCACTTGTCAAGGAGGCCAGCTGGCTTTGGAATCAAAGATGTTGGGGGGGTGGTGGTGTGTGCAAGAGGTAGCAGGGGCGTGGTTGTAAGAGATGGGGGGCCCTGTTGAAGGACCCCCCCTCCACATACAGCCTCCCCTGTCTCCCCACCACCCCCAACACACAGCCTTTTTGATGCTGCTGAGGATAAGCCTGGCCTCAGCCCACACGAAACTCTTTACACACACCTCCAGCTCCAGGCGGTCCCCAAGACCTCATCAGGGGCTGGCCTGGTGCCTGGGTCCCAGCCCAGGGCGCTGGGCAGGGTGAGGGGCGGGAGGCCTGGCGTGTTCCAGTATTTATTTATTTATTTGAAGGCCCAACATTTACACATACCTGGCTCCGATTACCCGCAGGGCCAGGAGGAGGGGACGCTGCTGCCTGGGCCTTTGATGCTCCAGAGACGAGATGGTGAGATGGTGCTGAAGTTGCCTGTCGCCTGCTGCGAGGTGTGTGTGTGGGGAGCCTGGTGATGTCACCTCAGGAGGCCAGGAATGGCAGTCGTCATGGCTAGGCCAGGGTGACTAGAACATTTCCAAAGGTGGGAAAGAGAAGGAAAACCCTGGGCCGCGTCCTTGGCCCACCATCGTGCTGCCCCTTCCAGGGTCCATTCATTGTCTTGGGCTTGGGGGTATGTATGCCTTCCAGGGAGAAGGGGAGAAAGGCAGCGAGTAAAGGGAGGCAGGAGCACCCCAAAGCCTGTGGGCAGGCCCCGGTTCTAAACAACTCCATTCAATGCCCCTTATCCCTCACTCACAGGGAGGCCCACACCACAGTGACACAGCCCCAAGAAAGGCAGTGTCCCGTGGTCAGGGGCATGGAGTGCAGGCCAGAGACCCACTCAGTGCCAATCAAGACCCACCAAGATGGGCTCTGCAAGGGGGCCCTCTGGTCTCCCCTGTATGTCTAGGGTTACTGCAGGGATGCATGCTGAGTGATGAGGGGTGCTTGCTCATAAAAACACTGAATGCATGGGATGAAGGAGTGGGAACGCCAGTACAGATGCCAAGACAGAAAGACAGGCATGCACCTAGCGCGTCGCTGAGGTCTCTTTGGGGCTGGGGTGGTAAATGAATGAGACACAGGGAGCCCCAAGCTACAAAACGGGACCAAGGGAAAGGGGAGCTGGAGCTGGGAGACAGTCAGCTAGTCTTTTAAGCTCTTTCACTGGAAATTCACAAACTTAGAAAAACTTACAAAAATTAAAACAGAAGCATGCCCTTACAACTTTCATTCAGATAACCTACGGAAAATATTTTACCTCATTGGTCCATTTGCTGCATCATTCTCTCTGTCTCACTCTCTCTCTCTCTATGTGTATATAGATAGATAGATAGATAGATAGATAGACCTATAAAATATAGATTTTATTCTTATACAAGCATACATTTACATATAAATACGTGTACTATATAACATATATAAATTACATATTTTCCCTGAACAATTTGAGAGTACTAGTTACAATATCATAGCCTTTTATACCTAAGTATTACAGTCCGTTTTTCCTAG
Organism: Solenodon paradoxus; assembly: GCA_004363575.1. Lineage (NCBI taxonomy): Eukaryota > Metazoa > Chordata > Mammalia > Eulipotyphla > Solenodontidae > Solenodon > Solenodon paradoxus. The sequence goes on along the minus strand of RJWH01001344.1, from coordinate 61,645 downwards.
AAATAGGAATATTCTCTCCCTTAACCACCGTACAGTTATCAATTGCATACCTTTGTATTGACACAATAGTTCATAAAATCTACCACTCATAATCCAGAGTCCAGTTTTGAGCTGAGACTAATTCAGTGGATGTAATACTTCTCTTTCCAGAAGTATCCCCGCTTCAGTTTGTAGGAACCTAGGTGGTCACAGAGACAAGCAATGGCCATCTGTCCAGAGACGCTGGGACAGAAGAGCAAGATGCTGAGTGGATGATGGGGTGGTCCCAGATGTTCCCAAGAGGTCAGATGTCCTGGCTCTACACTCTGCAGACCTAAGAGGCCAGCCCAGGCCTGGACCCTCTATCTAGAAGGGTGGAGAGGCTCTACCCGCCAGGGCCAGGTGTCCTTCTCTAAAAGCATGCTGAGCCGGGCTCCCCAGCTCTCAGGAGCTTCTGGGTGGGCTTCTGAGTCCTGGGAAGTGCTTCTCGCCCTGGGCGTTGAAGACTGTCAACACAGAAAACAGAAGGTTTGCACTGCAATGTACGCCCAGCATCCCATAAATCTCCCATACTCGGGGGTGGAGAGGAGAGGGTGGAACACCACATCAGTTCTTCCAAATGTTCTAACTGGCAAGTCCCAGGCCCAGGCAGGCCCAGGGGTGGCCACTGGAAAATGGTGTTCCAGTCCCAGGAGCCTCTGGGATTGATGGCAGGCGGGGTCTCTACCCAGAGCTTCCCAGCATGGCTGAATTCCTCCCTTCCCTCTGAGACCTGTTCTGGAAACAGCTCCCCATCCCTCTAAAGACCTCTGGCCCCATACCCACAGTCTTGATCTGGTTAGAGTTGGGGTCTTCCAGGCTAGGACCCCTGCCTATCTTCTTCCCTGCTGTATCCCCACACCTAGAACAGTGCCTGATACCTAGCAGGTATCAGTGACTATTTATGGAATGAATGAATGAATGAATGAACACGTTTTTCTATTCAGGAAACAAAGTTCGTTTTTGAATTTATGCTTCTAAGTCTCCACCAGACAAACCAGGGGGTCGCTAACCTTGAGGCTTTCAGACTTGGAGCTGCAGTGGGCAAAGCACGCTTGTTCCACCCACTGACCAGATCCAACTACCTCCATGTGCCACCTTCTGGGAAACATGAAAGGGGCTGGGCAGAGAAAGAGCGGTGGGCAGAGGGGGTCCCAAGAACAGCAGTGATTGCCAAATTGAAGACCCCATGGTGAGACTTGCAACCATGGAGACTCATGGTCTGGCATCAAGAATGACTTTCCAGCACATTTTGGTGTACCTTGAGTGGTTTCCCTGTCAACCTGCGCAGAGGTGGGGGATGCTGGATGTCGGGTGGGCCTTCCCTCATGGCTCCTTGGGACCTCCCAGATCCATCTAAGGCTTTGCCCACAGGACATCAGAGGCTGGACTGTGGATGGTTGACTCAAGGCTACATCCTTGGATGGTGCCAATCAGGCCAAAGGTGCCCCATATATTGCCTGGCCTGGGACAGTGTCCAGATTTGGTCCCCAGGGTCCTCCCACCCCTACTGGACAGCAGCCCCTCCCAGTGACTCAGCACTGACGTCGTGGGGCAAGCGGAAAGGCCGAGGGCGTGGGAGGTGGTGCGCCCTCCCTCCTGTCCTCACCTCCCTGGGCTTAGTCTCCATAACCTTCCCTCCCACCATCGCCATCCTCTCTGACCTCCTTGTGCGTCTCCCAAGAGTCCATGGAGACATGGCCTATGTATGCCCAGCTGTGTGCCAGCCCCTGGTGCTCCTGGGAAAGAAGCCCAGTGTGAGAGCTGCTGGTCTGGAGCCATACCCACCCCTCTCCGCACTCTTGCAATTCATCCAGGGCTGCTGGGGTACCAGCACCTTTCTGAGGTAGCCTGGGGCATGTTTGGTTCACACTTCAACATCTCAGTGCCCCCAGGTCTTCCATCTGCTTGTCTACCCCTGCTCTCCAGAGCCTCTCTTAGGTTGTGATGTCTGCTTTTTATCACTCCAGATCAGAGGGGGTCACTGGGACTGGAACTATCCCCCACTGCAGGTCAGGGCACTCAGGCCTCCGGCTCTGGGCTGCCTGCACCCCGCCCTGCTGGCCCCCTCCTCCGCCCCACTTCAAAGCCCAGAGCCAGCAGGAGCTAATTACATGCCCCCCACCCCCCTCGCGCTTGTTAAGTGTCATTAGCCCCAGTTTACAGATGAGGAAACTGAGACTGGAGAGGTGGAGGACGTCACCCCCTCGTCCCCACCCTGGTCTCTGAGACAGAACTGGCACAAGGACTGGGGACCCTGCCAAGACTCCCCTTCCTTAGAGAACCCTGGGGGACCAGTGCTGTTCTAGCCCCGACTTCTCGCCTTCCCCACCCTGCCCTCTTCTCCTTCCCTTATACCAGCTGTGGATTTGTGCAAACAGCTTTGGAGCCCCTGGGAGGGGGTGGGCAGGGAGCGTCTCTGAAATCACACACAGGCAAAATGCAAATGAGCCCCCCAATTATTGTGGAGTCAGGGCGGTGGCACTTTAGGTAATGGGACTTGGGGGGGTGGAGGGACCCCCACCCTCCCCTCATCAGCTTGCCAGGGGCCCCTGCTCTGTGAAGAGCCTGGGGATGCTGTCACCCTGAATGGGGCTGGGCTGGGTGGGGCTGGGTGGCATGAGCTGGTGGGGGGCTGCTGACACAATCAGGAACGGGGCGGGTGGGGGGGGCACCGAGATGATGCTTGATGCTGTCAGTGCAGATGGCCCTGCCCTCAGGGCCCAGAGGGGGAAATGCTGCTCCTCAGTCCCTCCTGGGGAGGGCAGAGGCTTCCCTCTGTGGTCTGGGAGCAAGGCCAGCTCCTTGACCCTGTTTGACTCAGCCAGCTGGGGACTAGTGGGCTGCGAGAGCCTTGGGATACCTCTCCCCATCAAAGGGGGACAGTGCCTCCTTTATACAGACAGGGAGACTGAGGTCCCGAGCAGGGGTGATGAGTGCAGTTGGGATCACGAGGTACAGAGGCAAAAGCAGAGACGGTGGCGAAGACAATCAATGGAACCAGGGCAAAGTGAGGGCCTGGAGTGGGGAGAGGAGGAGTGTGGGGCCTGCGGGGAACTGGTCGCTCACAGAGCTTCCCAAGTGCTGGCATCGGATGGTGAGTTTCTTTCTCGGCTCCTATGGACAGATGGGGGTCTATGCCCACGACAGAAACTAACTGCCTAGCTGCCCACCCGTGGAGCTAACAACTCATACCTGCACGGGGAGTTCAGTTACAGCCAGAGATGGAGGTCAGGCTGCCCCTTTGTGGATGAGGACCCCTCTCCGGGCAGAGGGGTGGCACTGCCATCCACCCCACGGGCTTTCCCTCCACACTGTCCTCAGCATGAATAAAGTCCCGTGGACTTGCTCATCCTGGGAAGAGCCCACATCCAGGAAAACTGACAATCTGTGACTGCCCCCTGTGAACCTTGACCCCAAGGCCAATGAGGGTCCCCCTGAGATCCTGGAGAAAGGCACAGTCAGGAATTTAAGAGCCTGTCTTTTCTGTCCCCACTCCACCTCCTGCCTCCTTAACAGTCTTCTAGCATAGGCTGTGTCTCTTCAGGGTCCTTTTGGTCTGGCGATTCCTTGCCACAGGGCGGGGGACCAGCGGAAATGACTTGAAGAGAGGCAAAGGCAGGACACCTGGCTCCTCATGACACAGCAGGGTGTCACTGTCTTGCTTTGAGCATTATCCTCCCTTGTTTTCAACCGAGGAGACACTAACAGTGGTGAGATTCATTACTGTTGAAACTGCCCAGGACAGACTCGGGAGGCAGATCCAAGCAGACTCCATGGAGCAGGGGGCTTCTCCCTGCAGATGTTCATGGTTCAAGACTCCCTGTCGCTCTCCAGGCGACAGCCCTCCGGTGCCCCCGTCACCAGCAGGAATCCCTCCCGCCTTGTGCTCAGCAGCAGGGAAGCTCCAGCTGTCTCTGGGACGTAGCCCTTCTGACATGTAAGGCTGCCTTGCCTTCCTGAACGGAAGCCCTTTAAAGCAGGGTCCTCTTCTCCAGGGGGACGAGTCTCTTGCAACCTGGGAAGCTACAAGTCTCTTGGCCACCCCACCCTGGGGGAGAGTGGAGGATGCCCCTGTCCCCGCAGGAGGCGCTGCTTCTTCCATTTGGTCTGGTGTACAGAGCTCGGGTGCCATGCCTACCTGCGTGTTCAGTCTTCTCCAGAATCCTTTCCAGTTCGAACTTTACATCAAACCTATGCTCAGAAACTCATTTGGTCCCAGGAACTACCGTTTTTTGGTTCACGTGTGTGCCTGTTTGCACACACCTGCGTGGAACGTCTAACGCCTTTCACGTTTTTTTCTTGAACTGCCTTAGTCCCATCTAAATGGCGTGGTCAGGAAGAGATGCCATGGACCATGGACAGAGACCAGGTCGACTGGACACCATGGCTCTCTGGAGGAAACCCCCCCACCCCAGGGGAGACCAGTCAGTCCCAGAGCAAATCGACCTCCTAGAGTTTGCACTCTGCTGGGAGAAAGCCTTCCAAGAGTGATGGGGGCAACAGTCATCAGTCTGAGGGGGGAAGCAAGACACCCCTGTACTCAGGATAGGGATACAGATACAGAGACCGGAGTGTAAACTAAATGGATATTGAAGGGCTGGGGTGCAGTGCAAAGGGTAAATAGAATCTGGGGAGGGGAATCTTGACAGACTGCATGGAAAAAGCGAAAGGCCGAGCAGAAGGGAAGAGCACCAGAGGGAGGACAGCCCCGAGTCAGGGAGGATGGGGGTCGGGGGGGGACACTGTTAGGCTCCCAGGAGCTTCTCAAAGGGCCTAAAGCAGTGAGCTGAGAACCTGGAAGACAAGAGGAAGGGGCAGGGGCAAGGCGGGAAGATGGTGCCTCAGTCCCAAGCAGAGAGGTTAAGGGGTGGAGAGAGGATGCTGAGTCCTCAGGGGTGGAGGGAAGAATGGGAGGGATGCAGGGCCCAGAAGCGGGCCTGGCCCAGAGCCCTGACCACACTCCCCTCCCCGCGCCCCTCCCGGCCCACCCACCCTGGCTCTACCCAAGGCCAGTCGCATCCTAGCCCCCTGCACTCCCCAGCAGAGCCAACTCGGAGCTGGTGCCCGGAGAGCAGGGTGCCACAGCTGCTGCGAGGGCTCAGCGTGGAGCCTTGGTGGGGGTGATGGGAGACTGCCAGGCGCCGCTTAATAGGATTTTAATTATACAGCTCCAGCAAGAATTTTTTCCCCCCTGGGCTTGGGCCCTCACAGATACCTCCAGCTCCACCTCAGCATCTTCCCAGCCCTGGCAGCCGGCTCTCCCAGGCCTGGTGCCCGCCCCCACCCACCAGGGGGACTCTGGCTTATCTCCGGGGGACCCAGGGCGGGCCTGGCATCTGCTCCTAGCCATCGCAGGGAGGACACGGGCTCCTGGGGAGGGCCCTGCTGTGAGCATCCAGGGCTGTGCATGGCCAGCACGACTGCTGGTGCTGGGTAGAGGGCGTGCCCACCCGTCCACTCACTGCGGCCTCAGCACTCATTTTCCAGGGCGACGTGCCCCGCACCTGGGTCTTCTTCGATGAGTGTCTCATGTGATGTTCGCTGTAGCTCCGCGAGGCAGGAAGGGCAGACAGGATGATCATCTCCACTTTATGGATGAGGAAACTGAAGCCCTGAGAGTTGAAGTGACTTGACAAGGACACGATGAGTCAGGAGTCTGGACTCCAAGCTCCACATTCTGGCTGTGGCTCTGAGCTGCCATCCCTGCCACTCCGCGTCCCAGCCAGCAGGAGCGACACACAGGTCCTCTGTTCAGAAAGCCCCTTCTCCCCTGACTGTCTCCTATTAGTCTTCAGCATGAGCTCTGACCTCCCGAACCTGGGCTTGTCCCTACACTCATGTGCCGCATCTCCTGTACTTGCCGCCACAGCTCCATCACACCACATTGGATTGTCTCGTTACTGATCTGCTTCGCCATTAGTCTAGAAGTTCTTTGTCCCATCAAGACACACCTTCCTGAGGCCTACTGAGCAGGCACTGTGTGCCCCGCATCCCCTGTGCTCTGTAAAATGGCCCCTACCCTCCTGCTCCGAGGTGCCCCCTCCCCAGCACCCATGGCAGGCTGAGCTCACCACCTGTGTAGCAGGAGAAACGGACGTTCCTAAAGGCAGCCCCTTGTCTGAGCAGGGCATTTTTAGCTTTCTTACATTTTTAATATCTATTTATTGCTTTGGAGTAATTTCAGGTGCAGAGAAAAGTTGCAGAGAGAGAAGAGAGAGCTCCAGTCTGCCTTCGCCTGCTTCTCCTGTTGTTAACAAATGGCCAGCAGGGTGCCTTTGGCTCACCTAAGAAACAGACAGGGGACAAAACTTTGTTTGGACTTCACCCCTTACTCTTTTTTTTTTTTTTAAGGAAAGGTGAAGGGCAGGAATGAAGGCAAGCAGGCAGGCAGGAAGAAAGGGGCAGAAGAAGCACTTTATTTTTATTAAGTTGTTCACATGAGTTGTTCCCCCCTCGGCCCTGGGTCTTGAACCTGGGGTGTTGGGATGTATGAGGGACTGCTGCCAGAGTGGACTGGACCGCTAGGCCACGAAGGCGGGCCCACTTACTCCGTTTTCTAATTCCATAGTAATAGGAGGAAGACATTCTTGCATGAGTTTCAACAGTGTAGGAAAATAAACAGTACAACGTGGCTCTCCCTTAACCCCCTCCCTGAGGGGGTGGGGGTAATTTTCTGGCTCCCTCTGCAAACACACTTGCTCTTCCCACCCCTTTTCACCAGGCTGTGGGGCTTGAGTGCAGGTGGTCACTGCATTGGTTGGCCCTCATTTGCCTTCCGCACTGATGCCTGTGCTCTCTCTAGGCTTTGCTCAGGCTGGACCTCCTCTGGGCGGCTTCCAAAAGTGCCCTTTCCTCTCACTATCCTCTCTCCATCTCTTTTCCCTTTCCTTGACTGGCAAACATTTGAGGGTGAGGACAAGGCTCCTTTGTCCCCTGCAGGACTCTGAATGCCGGCAGTGCTCAGGAAGGAAGCTGTGGATGGAGACATGAGCAGGGCTTCTAGAAACTCCCTGGGTGGACTTGGCAGTGGGGAATGACCCCCGCTATTGTAAGATATGCTTGGAGAGAAGGTTCTAGAGGTAGGAGGTACAGAGCCTGTGTGTCTGCCTTCAGGTTCCCTAGCCTATGCAGGAGGTACCCACACATCCTAGCCTGGCTCCTGGCTGACCCTGGCCCACTGAGCTCAGGCCAGGCCCACCTGTCTGTGCCTAGAGGGTGGCCAAGCTGGGGATGGTGGTGGGGTGATTTCTGGTCAAAGCCTCTGCCCACCTCTACCAGGTGTGGCTTCTGTTCTTTTCTGCTGGAGGCAGGGAAATGGCCAAGATATGCCTTGTCCTCAACTCAGCCGTCAGAGGAGCAGTGCTATTCCAGCCTCTGTCTCACCCATCTCTCCCCAGAGCAAGCCCTAGAGGGCAACTTGGAGCCACTGCTTGTCTCCCTGCCTCCATCAAAGCATCTCCTGCTTTCCTTCCAGCCCTCCAGCAGCTAGCTGCCACCCATCAATGTCACAGAGAACTTATCTAGGCCCCCTCCCCACCTATGCCAGTCAGTCTCGCCCCAGACTTTCCCCCAAGGCCCTGTGCTGGGGCTGAAAGAGGCAGACACCTGTGGTGGTCAGTCATCTACCTGAGGAGCTGATATGATATCCTGACCTGCCACTGGTCAGTTCACCCATCCCCCTGCCCTAGCACTGTGCCTCTGCCAATCCCAGGAACGGTG
>RJWH01001344.1:0-53805 GCA_004363575.1 Solenodon paradoxus | reverse complement strand
GAAATAAGAGTTGGGGGGTATGAGGAAGGGTGTGTCCCCAGGTCATGCTGACCAGGGTCAGCAGCAGGAAGCTAAAACCCTGAGGACCCAGGTGTTGGGCCCTGGGGGATCCAAGCCCCCGGAAGAAGCCCTGGAGCTGGATGGCTGGGGCGGGCAATTGCAGCATGGCGGTCGGCTGCCGTGGCACGAGATGAAAGGCCAAGAGTGGGGCTGCTGGCAGACGGACAGGCGGGGCTGGTGGAGGCGTGGGGTGGGGGCAGGGGAGATAAGCATCTGCAAGGGCTGCCAGGTGTAGACACGGTGGAGTGTGGAGCACCCGGGCAGAGTTTTAGCCCCTGGGATCAGGGCGAAGAGCCTGGAGCCGGAAGGGTTCCCTGTGAGGTCATCTTGTCCAGCCTGATGCCTCCAGGCCCTCGGCCCCAATCAAGCAGGTCCTGCCCGGGGATGGCTTCTGGGACCAGGCGCTCCTCCCTGGCCCCAGCCTGTCCACCTTGCACTGGCTCCGGAGCAGCACTCCGGAAGTTTAACTCAGATCTCTGTCTTTGCCCTGAAAGGCACGTCCCTGTCTTTTGTTAGTCATTTGTTGACTGCTGGGGCGCATCAAATAGCTCAGGACTACGGACTGGATCTTGTTCACATTTTGTCTTTGATTCTGAATTTCTCTCATGTTAGCTGTTGGATTATTTGTCCATGTTCCTGGACGCCACCTGGAGATAAGGTTCTAGAAACTATGGCGAAAAGAAAATTTCTTGCTTCCTAAATAATTCTCTAAACCTCTCTAATCCTCTCTTTACCCACACCTACTTCTCTGTCCAGGCTTCTATCTTTTCTCACTCAGAAATCACTTCAACTATCCTCCCCAAAGTCTTCTGGACTCTTGACTCTGCTCTACCCCATTTCCCAGCACTTCCATAGTGGCCTTGCTAACATCAGACTATCTCACTTCCATGCTGTACTGCCCTTGGAACCAGCAAGTGAGCTCCCTGCTCCAGGCCCTCAAAACTCAAACACCTTACCTTTTGATACTTGACATCTAGGTCATGTGGTATCTGGCACTGGGCACTGTGGGGCACAACCTACATCTTTAAACATCTGCTTTGTGATGAGTACACCCACCAGGCCCCAACGGAGGAAGCCCTTCTTGCTGTCAGATTTTGAAAGAAAGCAGCTGCGTCTGTATGTTGTTGGAGTGAGTGTCTGCAGAGATGAGGTGAACATTGCACAAGTGCTTGAGTGAAATAAAACATAAAGGGGCGCACTTGCTAAATCTTTCCTCGCCAACGCTTGCATACCTGAAATCGTTTATTTTTTAAAAAAGCATTCAAGAATAATGCAATCGAGTCTTACAGAACTCACAAATGAGCGTGGTATTCAAAACAGATGCACAGTGCAGGTGAGGAGCGCTTACTCCACTAAACAATTGACATAACTCTTCATTTGTATAAATTATAGGTCTAGATGCAACATGTGGAATTTGAGAGTGAATATTTACATTGGCAATTCAGTGGGCATGTTGGAATTCCCAAAGCATCATATGCTATAAATGTTTCTCATATTGAATCATATTTACAAAATTTGAAATCTAGGCTTTTATTTCAACAATTTTAGTTTGCTATTTTTATAGTCATTAACTCTAATATGTATTTTGCTGTTTACTTTTAATCATTACATAAGAATATTTTAGTTACATACACATTCATATAAAAACCATGGCTTTATGCAAATTTTTATATTTTGTTCTTATGAGGGCATCTTGTCAAGGGAGAAGATATTTTATTCAGCCATCTGGTATCCTGCTCTGTGGGCCTCCATTTGTGCCCTACCCACATGTATTAGGGGTGACCAGCCTCTTTGTTTCCCCTCTTCCTGCTGGGCCCCCAAGGCCCAGCATTTGCCAAGTCCCCCATCCTGTCGGCCAAATGTTTCCATGCAGCCCTGTATGGTGGAGGGTCCCAGGCCCGGCAGTGCCTACCCTGTGCCCGAGACAACTGCTCCTTCCTTCGCCGTTGTAGGATGCGCAAACACCAGCTCATGCATCCAGTCTCAGCTGGCCTGGCAAGTGCCCTCCTCATACCCCATTCTGTTTGGAAGGCTCTTGTAAAGTGGTTCTTCTACCACAGGAGGCTTGTGGGCTGCCTTCCCGTGGATCTGGACCTCCTTGGGAGCTGGGGCGGTGGGGGCTCTGGGAGCAGGCAGGGGTCAGACTCTCAGTAGAGGGACCAAGGAGGCTTTGATACATCTGGAGTCTAGGACTTGGGTCCTGAAGAAACTAAGAATTCTAGGGAAAGCCAGCTGAGACTTTGGTCTGTGCCCAGGTCTGAATGATTTAAGTGACCCCGAGAGCCAAGCGTGTCTGTGAGCAGGTGAGTGGGACCCCCTGGCCTCCCTGGCAGCCACCCTGTGCTCCGGGTTGGGTGTGGGAAAGGAGAGGAGGTAGCCAGAGAGGTAGGGATGGGTATCCAGAGGCCTGGAAAGTCAGTGATCAGCCAAGGAGGCCAACTAAGTCCTTCATCATATCTCGGGCTCCCTGGAGAATTCTCTTGTTGACAAAACTGTAGGAAGGGGGTCAGTTTCAAGCATGTGGGAACCCCAATATTTATTGAGCACCTACTCTGGTGTGTTTCACCTCACTTTTCCAAAAGCACCATAGCCTGTTCTTGGCATCCAGACCACTCCTCCCTGTTGACAGAGGAGGAAACTGAGGTTCAGGGAAGGGAGGGACTTGCCCTGAGGTGGGGAGAGGCAGAGCCAGGCCGGAGTTTGAGTCTCCTGATTCCTTGTCAAGGGTGCTCTCTCGCTGTCTCTGGGAGCTCCAGGACAAGGACAGCTTTGCCCAAAGCCATAGGGATGCAGTCCAGATCCCCAATACGGCAGCAGGCCCGAGGGGGAGCTTTCTGATGTGCCATACTTTGCTTCCCCACACTCCTCAATGTTCTGCATCAGTGAGGAGACTAGGAGGTAGCTGTCGATTTCCCCTTTCTTCCATCCATGGGAGAGTCAGGCCTCCCTGTGACTTGCCTCCCACTGACCAGGCCATCTCCTCTCTGGCCCCCAAGTCCCCATCCAGACTTCAGCTCCCCTAAGGCCCAGTTTCTGGGATCCTGCTTCCTTTAACCCAAAGGCATCTGAAACGAACCCCAAGACTGGTAAGTGAAATAGTGAAATGCTGGTTTCATTGTTTCACCCTATTAATTCTCTCTCTCCTCCTCCTCCCTCTTCTTCTCCCTCTTCCTCCTCTTGCTCTCCCTCATGTTCCCCTTCCTCCTCTTCTGCTCCTCCTTCTCCTTCTTCTTTCCTCTTCTCCCTTTCCCTCCTCATCCTCTTCTCCTTCCTCCTCTTTCTCTTCTTCATCTTCCTCCTCCTTTTTATTCATCTTCCCCACAAGGACAGATAACATTTGATTGCTTATTCTGTTCTCATCACTCTACTTACAAGCAAAGAATCTTATTTGCTCCACTTTTCAGCTGGGAAAACTGAAGTCAGAGAGGCTAAGGGAGACACTAGTAGAAAATGTCAGAAAGGGATGGGTCTCGTAGTCCATGGGAAGGAAAGCTGAGGAGTCCCGTGCTGTCTCCAGGCCCTCTGAACCATGGCCGCCAGCCCCTCCTGCTTGTCCCCGAACAGCTGAGAGGCTGCCATGGCCCTCTCCCCTGTGCCCTGCCCACTCCCCAGAGGTCAGCCAAGTCAGCCAGAGAAACTGAAGCCTGGGTGTCGACCTACCAGCGGAAAAACCAAATTTCCTCCTGTCTGCTTCTGCCCTGTCACCCATCCTGCCCACAGTTGTGCCCACAGGTAATTCCAGGTGGATCACAGGTGGATGGGAACTTGAAGGGCCCATGTTTGGCCACCAGACATGGACGAAGCTCCTCTTGTGCAACCCACAATGCAGTGGGCCTGGGCATCCCAGCTCCAGGGGAGACTCTGCCCTCCTCCAGGGGCACATGATCACCACTGTGTGCCAGGGATGATTCTCGGTCCTGGGGAGACAGCAAAGAACAGAAGAGCCCCAAATCCCTGCTCCTTGCTCTGCTCCCAAGGAGTTAGGGGAAAGGGAGACAGGAAACAGTTGAGAGAAAATGAGCCAGTGTTACAGCCTGTGAGCTGTGGGAGAGGGCCGGGGCAGCAATCACATCACAAAACATCTCCCTGGAGGGAGATGGTGGGGTCTCCTGAAATACTCTCTGATGCCAACTTGTGTCAGAACCTGCAGCCTCTGTGTTCCCTGATTGCACAGGGACAGGCCTGCATGCACGTGGGCGTCGGCTTACCTGGACGAGGATGTGCATGTGGGCGTGTGCCCCCCAAGTGGACACCGCATCACCGATCACCTGTGCTGTCCCCAGGAGACTCAGAGTCTGCAGAGAGGAGGCCTCACGCATGAAACAATAACTAGCATAAAAGCAGGGATGGCTACAGGTAGAATCATGGGCAAGAGATCACAGAAAATTCCAGGAGGCAGCAGAAGTTGAGCCATCAGCAGTGCCTTCCCTAGATGAAGCTTGAATACCTGCAGATTGTAAAGAATGAGATGGACTAGCTCAGAAGGGCATGAGTGCTCACCACTGGACCCTCAGGAAGGCTTGACAACAACCTGTGAAGGGGATTCTTGTATTAGATTCGCAGTAGCACTAACGCCTTCGAATGTCCTATTGGGTCCTGTGAAGTTAGGGCAGCCACTAAATATCCTGAAGAGGAATGCTGAAGTGAGGTTCTTACATTTTTATTTCTGAGGACTATAGGGAGCCATGCAGGGTGTCGGAGCAGAGGAGAATCACAGGCAACACTGAGTCCCGGGATGGTGAACTGGACTGCACTATGCTGCGTATTCTTGGAATAAGCAGAGATGTGGCAGGAAGGAGACCAATTACTGTACTAACCAAATGCACCAACAGGTGTGTGCACATGGGAACACACGCACAATGTGTATGTAAGCAGAAATCGCCAATGACTAGGCAACTATCACCTGTAAGAGTGTTGAATGGCTTCTAGTTGTAAAGCTGGGCCTGACCTGGTCGACCTCCCAGAAGTTTCCAGAGTTTTAGGCCTGAGCATGAATATATAAGGGGGTGCGTGTGCGCACACCGGGGTACACAGGAGCATGTATGCAGGTCAGACTCTATTTGTTGATGGTTCTGACAGTGAAAGTGCACGTTGCCAAGTGACTTGGTATTGCAGTGACCTGTGGGGTCTCTATTTGGGGATGTAGCTGGGGAACAAATGCTAATGATAAGCATGTCCCTGGGAGCCTGTGGGAAGCAGAGTTCAGGGATTCTGCTCACAGATGTGACACGCGGGAAGTGTGTGTGTGTATAGGGGTCAGGATTGGTGAGGTCCAAATGTGTGTGAGGACTTGCGAGGGACTTTTGTTCATGCAGACGCAGGTAGAAGGCTAATTGGGCTAACCTGGCATGCAGCTCCAGGTGAGACTCGATCTCCCATCCAGTGTGGAGAACCTGCACTCAGGTTCTTGGAGCTTGGGCTTTCCTGTGCGCCAGTCCACTGAACCAGCCTGCTCCCTGGGGGTTGCCTATTACCGCTTCTATTCCAGCAGGTGAGGAAGCCTGAGAGCCTGGTCTCGGTTTCCAAAGCAGACCCTGGCCCAGGTGTCCTGCCTTGACGGCCACCTCCAGGATCTGAAGAGGTGAGTCACTAGGAGAGTCTTGGGGGACTGTGCTCCCTTTAAGCATCTCTTCCCAGGCCTTCAGGATCCCAGGCAAACGTTTGTCCAGCTAAATTCTCTGCCCCCATCCCTGCCCTAACTCTGACCCCTTCCTGCCACCCCCAGGCTCATCATCTCCCCCAGACCCCCTAATGGCAGCCCAGGAACTGGCTCCTGGGTCTTACCATCTGTGCTCACCCCCAGCTGGGTGCTCTAGTTATTGTTCTGGCGCAGGAGGGCGAGGGGGCGGCTTGTGGGCGTAGCGACGCCGGGCTGTCTGCTCCTTTCTCCGCTTGTTATTACCTCTCCTCCAGGCTCCCATTAGCTGGCCTGCCCCAGAGGCCCTCGCAGGCTCTCTGCTCCTCGGCACCTTTGTTCCTTAATTATCACTGGGGAGCCCCCGCTCACCTGCTTGCCACTTTCTAAGAAGATGTCTGGCTCCCCTTCCCCACCCTGCACCCCAGGACCGAGGACCTGAACCCCCACTCCACCTCTTGGGGTGGGTACTGCTGTCCAGCAGCCGCTCACCCCGGGCTTCAGCAGGCTCAGAGCCCTGAGAGAAGCCCATCCTTTCTGTCCTGCCACTTCCTCTGCGAACCCTGCCCAGGTTGGCCCAGTCTTGGGTCTCCATCAGGACCCATGAGGGACTTTAAACTATCATGTGGTTCAATCCCTGCCTCCCCCACTTAGAGACAGATGGGCCACCTATGGAAGGTGCTCAGCCGGTGTGCAGTGAGAGGATGATTAACTTCTGCAGCCTCTCCCCAATGTCTTCCCGATGGGCACTTCTCTTCCTCCGGAGGCGGCCAGTGCCCTGGAAGTGGCTGGGACTGTTATAAATCACCCACCCTGTCTCTCCCAGGGCCCTCTGATGTTCATGGCCTTGAAGCTGGGGTTCCCTTTGCTGTTTCTAAGTCCTGTCTTTCCTGCTGGGGGCGCACTCTAGCCCACCTTGAGCAGGAAATCTCCCAGCATGAGGCTCTTCCCAGGGGCTCCCTCTCTGCAGCTGGGGACTCGGTCATGCCCCAGACCAACTGTAGCCCCTGGCTTTGCTCCTGACTCAAACCTCTGGCTGCCATTCTAGAGCAGGAAGGCAAGGGGAGGAGGCACTGGGGTGAGAACCCTCAGGCCAAACAAGCTCCGACAGACAGCCTTACAACAGCCCCAGCCGCGGAGGAGGGCCCTGGCTGCGCGGGCCGAGGCTGCGGGAGGAAGGCCTCAGGGAGTCACCAGAGAGACAGAAATCTCCCCTCCCCAGCCAGCCTGCCGCCCTGCCTCCTCCGTGTACTCTGGGCACCTCCCTGGGCTCAGAGACTGAGCTTCCAGGTGGAGGAGGCGGAGAGCACTGACCCCGTGGGCACCAGGGACACCCCCATGTCAGGACGGGGCCTGCGCTAGGCTTACCCATAGAGGAGGGGGACGGGCTGAGCAGGGGACTCTTGTGTCCACAAAGGGCCTCTGAGTTTGGGTTCAGCTTTACTCCCACCCCCTCCTTGGCCTCCATGCAGTCAAGGCTCCTACCCTGCTGCTTCACCCACCCCCCCACTCCTGCCGGTGGGTCTCCTTTGATCTTTCTTTGCGTGCTTTCAGGGCGTCTCAACTCTCCACCTGGGGCTCTGCGAGGGCAGGGTCGTGCCCATCAACAAGGGCACCAGGTTGCGGTGGAGACTGGAGCCCAACCACCCACCGCCTGCTCTTGGCTCTGAGCCTCTTGTGCCCCAGAAGGGCTACGTGGAGGCCAGGAAGGCGTCTGGCGCATGTCAGAGGGCCCCCTGGACCAACACCAGCTGGGGGTGGAGGACTCGGGTCGGGAGGCCACCTCCAGCCACCAGACTGTGACCTCAGCCTGGCTGCCTTGTGCAGCTCTCCCTCCGGATCTGACTCAGCCCCTTCCCAGGGCTGCTAGGCTTCCATCCCCAAGGTCAGCCCCCAGGAGGGCCTCCAGATCCCACAAGCCCCACCCAGACAGAGGACACCCACCCCTGTTTCAGCAGCCAGGAGCTCCAGCAGGATTTGAAGGGAGGGCAGAGAGCAAAGGTCATCTCCTGGGTCACTTCTCTACTGCCTCTATCTTTCCCCCTCCCTCAGGTTCCCCAGACCTGAGATTTCTTTCTAGGTGTTGATGTGGGCCCTCCTCACAGAGCCCCTGACACCAACACACCCCACACCAGGCTGGGGACAAGGGGTTCACCAAAGAGCAGAGAAGGCCACTTTCTGGGAATACCTCCCAAAGTCACTCCCCAAAACCTTTTTCATTATAAGACAGTAAATGAAAGTAGCTCCTCTGGAATGTTCCCCAGAGGCTATGTCTAAATGTGCAGAAACATCTGGAAGCTGGAGGACATCCCTAGAGAGGAAGGGTGACAGACCCTGAATGAGGTCTGCACTCAGTCCTCAGAGAGATCTTCATAAACACGATCAGGGCTTCTGACCCTGCTTCAAACCCTCCAAGGGCCTCTCATGTCACTTGAAACATGTTGGGAACCCTGCGCCATCTGCCTTCTTTTCCAGCCTCATCTTCCTTTGCTTTTTCCCTCATTCCTTCCGCTCCAGGCTGCTGACCAGCCTTCATGCCATTTCTCATATGTGCAGGACTTGCCCTTGCCTTGGGGCCTTTGCATTGACCATTCTTTCCACTAGAACGCTCTTCCCTACATTCTTCCTTCTGTTTATCACCAGAGCGCCAGACTTCTTTCTAGAGGCATTCCTAGATGACCCGATCTAAGATAGCACCTTGTGTCTCCAGCTCTGCTTTCTTCTTCTTCCACCACCAGCAGTGAGCCTCAGTTCCCTCACTTGCTAACGTCTGTCTCTCCCACTAGAATGGAAAGCTGTATTGTTAAGACTCAGCTCAAGGCCTGGCAGACATAGTGGGCGCTCAAAAGACCTTTGTTGACTAAGAGTCACTTAGGGAGGGAGAGACATGCACGCACACAGGGCTGGTGGGGTTGGAACAGCCAGAACCAGGAGAACCAGGAATGAGGAGGGAGGGGTCGCAGGCCTGAAGGGGCAGCTAAGGGCTGAGAGAAGGGGCCAGGAAGGTGGGGAGGCTCTGAAGGCTGCCAGCCAGTACCTCCCAAGAAGGCCTCCCTATGGTGGCCCCCCACTCTGAGGACCAGGAGGGAGGTCAGAGAAAGAGTACCACAGCCCTTATTCTTTGAGTGTCCCCAGTCTGGAGGGAACAGCAAAGTGGGCTTGGAAAGTCTTGGGAGCCAGGCCTGTCCGCTGAGCCCTGAGCCGGGTTTCCAAAGCCAGGGCTGTTTCTGCATCAGCCTCAGCGATGTCACTCCAACGCCTCTTGCTTCCTGCAACTTGCTCTGGCTTTCCCATCCTACCAACAGCCTCTGGGCAGGAGGACTCCTAAGCCTAGTCACCTCTGGCCTGCCGGATTCCTCCCCAGGGTGACCAGTGTGGGCCCCTGTCCCTTCCCTCCCACATGCAGCTGGGATATCAACGTGCTGAGGCAGCTTCACTTCCATCAGCCCCAAAGGCTCCCCCTCCAGAAGCACTCTCCACGAGGGATGGGTGGGAGCGAGGAGAGGAGTCCCGCCCAGCTCAAACCCCTTTCTTCTTTGGGGAAAACTGGTTTGTGCTGGCAAGGCCACAGACTCTGAAGTAAGGCAGACTTAGTTGTCTCACTCTCTCCTTGATTCTGCAACTCCGAGGTCTCAGTTTCCCCACCTGTAAAGTAGAGATAGCAATGCATATCTCACTGGGTTGCTTGGGGATTAGGTGGAAAACATGTAATAAGTACCTAGCGAAGATCTGGGCTACAGTGGATGTTTAATGAGTAGGAGGCCCATCCTTTCCCTTTCAACCTGACCACCCTGCTCAAGAGCCTGCTGTAGCTCCCTGTTTCCCTCACTAACCTAAGTCCCTTTTCTTGGCTCGAAGAGTCTCCAGGGCCTGGCTGGACATCTGGATCCAGTCTTCACTCCCCTCCCACGATTGCCCTGCTCTCTCTACTCCGGTGCCCCCACGAGCACACCATGCTCCTCTCTCTGCCTGGCCCTCTGTGCATGCTGCCTTTCTTGTCCACCCCCTGCCTATCCTGCTTGTTCTGCATGACTTCCTTCTCCAGAAAGCGCCCCCATACCACTCCCACCCTCAGCATTATCTGTCTCCCTCCAAGTCCTGCTCTTCACTTGGCTTAGAATGAGAGCCGCACTGGTGGCAGGTGGGATGTCCTATGTCAGTGGATGTCACCTATCCACTTAGGCTGATGACTGTTTCCAGGTGGGCAGAGAGCCCACCAGTTTGCTGCAGTGCTGAACACAAAACGAGGCTCAGTGCTTTCTGTGTTTTCTCTTCGCTCTCACCATCTGGGGAGGTAGTATTTGTCCAGGTTACAGATGGGAAGAGTTTGAAGAAGTTTAGGGGCTTGGCCAGGATCACATGGCTCGACATTGGCAGGGCTCAACATGGTCTGAGGCTGAGAAGCTGTGCCTGAAGGGACCTTCCAAAGGTGGGTAGCTTGTTTCAGCGTTCCTTGGGGCAGCCGAGGTGAACACGCAGCGGGAGAGAGTGGTTGGAACCGTCCAGGATACATGGGGGAAGGCATCAGTCTGCCTGTTTGAAGAGAAGGGAGAGGGTCTGTCTGATGGGCTAGAGAAAGACACTGCAAAAAACTGGGGGACTACTTGTGGCTCCAGAATTTTTCTTACCATGTCAATACCAGCTCCCAGGCTCAGACCCCTGTACCCAGGGCTTAAAGATGGAGAAGCAGAGAAGATGGACTCTGTCCCTCCCAGCAAAGGCAGGGATGTCAGAGAGGCTCAGAGTGATGTCACCAGTGATCTCAGATTTCTCACCCAAAGCAGTTTCCTCAGAGTTACTTGTCCAAGTGACTTGCCCCTACCCTGAGAACATAACCCCTGCTGCCATCAGCCCAACACTTGTCCCTAGAGTGGCCTCTGTAGAGCCTTCCCCACACCCAGTTCTCACTGGAGTGCCAGTCTTAAGATTGATGGTTCCCGGGCTTGGCACAGAGACCCTCACAGTTTCCAAGCCCCCTCCCCCTGGCCAAGCCCTCCATGTGGGCAGCCAGGCCCAGCTGGAATAACACAGCTTCCCTCCTTCCCTCCCTCCCTCCCATGAGCACTGGACTATTTACAGCTTGCCCCAGCCTTCACACCCATGAGCTCACTGGAACCTTCCCCACCCACCCTGGGAACCCAGCAGGGCAGGCAACATTAGTCCCATTTTGCAGATGGAAAAATCAAGGCTACATGCCCTTGCTGAGTGAATTCTCCCAAGCCCAGCCTCTAGACTCCTTAGTCCAAGGCTCTTCTCAGTTTCTCCAGTCATGTGGTCCAAATACCCCTACATTTGAAGCGAGGGAGTTACAAATCAGGACCAGGCAGATGGGGAGACAGGCTCTAGCAAGTTAGCCAGTCCCAGGAGCTTCAAGGAACCTCTGAGGCAGCAGAGAGGGTGGGTGCAGGGAGGTTTGTGTGGCCTCACTCACTGGATGCCAAGCACCTGGCAGCTTCAAGATGGTGTGAGGAGCAGGAAGCACTACAGGCTGGACAAGGCAGCTGGGAGTGTGGTTGAGGTGCTGGTTCCCTGGATAGGACAGAGGAAGCGGGTGAGGCCCCAGCCCCAAAGCTCCCTCCTGGCTGGCTATATGCTGACTGCAGCTAGAGGGACACCAGGTAGATACCAGAAGAAACTTCTTGGTCACAGGAAATCTGTTCAGTCAGATTTCCTCTACCATGTAGACAGGGTCCAGCTCCAGCCCTCCCTGTCACATCACATGAGGATTATGCCACCTTGACCTTCCCACTTCTCCATCCCTAGGCCCTCCAGATTGGTCTCTCCAGGACACACTCTCTCAGCCTGTACCAAGTCCCAGCAGCCCTTTCCAGAAACTTCTCTGCATCTTCCTCAGACAAGGACTCTTTTTTGGACTCAGAGAGCGGTGGTTTGGATGGTCCTTGCCCTTTTCTCAGAAGGAGACCTATATCGGAGGGTTCTGGCTCCCTGGAGGAGGGTGTCTTTCCCTTCAAACTGCGGGGCCTCCTTCCTCTAGCCCCACCTCCTGCATCCCGGGGAACCTCTACCGATAGGGGGCGCCCAGACAGCGTTGTTGGGCGAAGGCGTCCTTGCTGCTGCTCTGGCGGACAAGGCTTGGATTGATTACCTGCAGCCACAGGGATCTGGGCCAGCTGTCAAAGTCACCTTCAATGTGTCCGCTTATTTTTCAGTTGACCTTGTAACTGAAGGGAGGGGAGAACTTTTACATAAGGAGTAGGAGACAGGACTAGACAATGACCTCTAAGGCCTCTTTGACCTTCCAGGCTCAGGAGATGGACTGGCTTGAGGAGCTCATCCAGCTCACAGTGGCCCCAGATGTCTCCCGTGGCTCTGCTCTGAAAGTCCCCAGATTAGTGGGCAGAGGCCCCACCAAGCAACCCCTGTTTCCTTCCTCATGTCTCTTGGAAAGAGTGGTGAGTCAGTTGCAGCCATGAACTCATCCTAGGCAGTAAAAATAGGAAAACAAACAGGCCTTTCCTCCAGGCAGGAGGAGAGGGTAAGGGCGAGTGGGAAATGGGTTTTTCCCTTGCTGGGCAGAAAGGACAGCCATCTTTTGAAGTCCTCAGGAGTGAGGCAGGTGTCCTTAAGGCTCCCAGAAACTCAACCACATCAAAGCCACCCAAGGAAGGTAGTTTGAGGGGGGATGCTGTCTCATACACAGTCACAGTCACACACAGTGACACGCACAGTTGAAGGCATGACACCCGGAGACACACAGGTCAGGCACCAGCAGTAATGCACCAGGCAGTCGAGCAGGTGTACACCAGCGCACAGCTGGACTGGTGGGCACACTCAGAGACTGCATCAGATCCCACCCAGTTGTTCATCCACGGCAGCCGTCTGCACCCAGAGGCACTCCTGCCTCACACAGCAGTGCATGGCCACAGCACACCCCACACCCAGAACCCTCAGAGCCAGTCTCCGAGAGCCACGCACAGCATTGCAGAGGCAACACCCATTTCTACACAGGTAGTCACACAAACACACAGCTACCCTGACAGTCACATGCGGCCCACAACCTCACGACTCCCACATAATGCAGAGCCACGCCCAAACCACAAAGAGTCACACATGCACACAGGGTCAGGTCCACGCTGGTCACCTGATCAGTCACAAAGGCAACACCCCCAACTTACACACATGGACCTTCCGGGGCTGAGACCTGACAAGAGTCGGCCCCTGGGGCGGAAAGGGCAGGCGCAGGACACACAGCTGCCTGCTTAACCTTGGCTGCGCCTCCCTGGCCATCCTCCGTCCTGAGCACCCACTGTTTGGCGTTCTACTGGTTTTGCTGAATCCCTACCCCCCTTTCCACGAGGAGACAGGCATGCAGCCTTGGAGATGATTGAGTTCATCAACATAAAGCATCATTCCTTTATTCCACATGTACCATTCAGTTCTATACACCAGGAACTGTGCTGCGAACTGTTGAAGAGAGAGCATTTGGGTCTAAATTCAATCAAAATTTTCCTCTCGTTAAAGGCTATTCCAAGTAGCTCAGGGGCCTGGGACACCAGCGTGCAGACCACATAGAGCCCAAGGGCCTGAGTTCAAGATTCAGAGCTGGGGTGAAAAAACAAAAATGAACAGCTAAATAAAGACGTTTCTTCCTCCTCCTCTTCCTTCCTTCTTTAAATGCCTCTTCCTCCGCTCCTTTACTTCCTTCCTCCTTTAACAACAACAAAAAAACAACCACGTTTATTCCATATATGTGCCTGTGTGACCCTCCATGGATGTAGCCCCACCATCTAGTTGCTGCCACGCTTTGGTCTTGGGGAGGCCCCCAGCAAACCCAGGATTCTTGGCACTCATGTATTTCATCCATTTCCAGGAGGGGACTGCTTCTCCTGCAACTGACACAACCTCTGAAGGGATGGAGGTCCCCAGGGAAGGAGTGAGCCTCCCCAGCAGCTGAGTTGGAAAACACTGGAGCTGGGGTCCAGAGAGCTTGGCTCTCATCCCATCCAGTATGTCATCCTAGGCCAGTCTCACCCCTTTGGGACTCAGTTTATCTTCCTGTATCACCAAGGCAAGGGAGCTAGGCCAAATCAGTTGTGGGAGTTAGGGTAAGAAGGGGTATTTACTAATATGCAGACTTGTGGGCCCACTCCAGATATTTTTGATCCCAGAATTTGAGACTCCTGGCTCTGGGGACCTCTGAGATGCCTTCCAGCTCCAAGGACTGTGAAACTCTGAGGAGCCACAGTGCTGGAGGCCAAGGGCCCCTCCTTGCCCAGGGTGCCTGGCTGCAGAAGTCACTGGCACCCTCCAGGAGGTACCATGCCACCAGGCTGGTGACCACCAAATCAGAACGTCTGACCCTATTCTAGGCTTCCAGATGGGTCAGGCTGTTGGGGACACTAAGTACCTATTTATTTTTTAAAGGAAAGGTGCAGGCAGGAATGAAAGTGAGTGGGCAGGCAGGAAGGAAGAGAGAGGAGGAAGAAGCATTTTATTTTATTTTTATTTAGTTGTTCACACTGGTTGTTTTTCCCCAGACCCAGGACTTGAACTCAGGGGTAAGTGGCCTGTGCTCCTTCAGAGGAAATTGAACTAGTTATTGCTCCATGGGGGCTGGGGGGTACCCCTCGCTGAATACCTTTTCTAGGGCTAATGATGCTCAGGTTTCCAGGAACCAGTTGCAAACCCCAAGCTTGGGGGGCTTGCCTAGGAAGGGGGCAGACCAGGTCACAGTAAGAAAAGTCCGAGGCGTCTCAAGTATCTAGGGACTTTGATGGGGTTCTGTTTATTCTGGACCCAGTTTTCTCTGCTGAGTCAGTCTACTTCCTGGTTGCTACTTGGCTCCTTCCCTGGTGTGGAACAGAACCGTGTGCTGTCAGAATTGGGGGGCCCTTTGTGGGCACCTGCCCCACGGTTCTCACCCATCAGGCAGCCCCTCAAGCACAGACATCATAAAAAAGCTGCATCATTAGCTTTCCACGTGCTGGGCCCTCTGCTAGTCACATCCAGGGCGTCATCCCATCCTCACAACAATTTTATGTGGCAGGTATTACTAATTCCCTTTTACAGATGAGAAAAATGAGGCTCAGAAATTCCAAGCCTCCGCTCCCAGCTGCAGAAGTGGGACTCAAACCAACTGCCTTCTGCGGCTGAGCCCAGCTCCCGCCCGCAACTCAGAGTACCCCTGACTTCTGCGTGGGCCCAGGGACACCCAGACTCTGATTGACGATGGACTGGACACATGCGTGCTGGGGGATGCTCAGTGAGAGGTGAACCTGCCCCCAAAGAATGCCTCATTCCAACAGAGCAAACAAGATGAGAAAGAAAGGAGCTGCTGCCTAACGCAGAGGTACAGCGCACTGCTCCAGGGAGCTCTCATGACTGAAAATGCCTTTCTCACAATGAACCTAAATCTGCGTTTGGTTCTCAGCATTCTGGCCTCAGAAGTCACACAGAGTCTTTCCCTGATGGAGCAGCAGTTTGGTCTGCCATCTCTGGCCCAAAGCAGTTCACATCCATCGCGAGGACCTGGGTTCCTGTTCCAGGGCCGTGGGGAACAACCAAAATGAACAGATAAAATGATAGGGAGCTTTTTTTTTTTTTAAAGGAAAAGTACAGGCAGGCATGAGTGAAGGCAACCAGAAGTAGGCAGGCAGGGAGGAAGAAACACTTTTATTTAGTTGTTCAACTTGGTCATTTCCGCCGACTCTGGGACATAAATCTTGGAGCTTGGGATGTATGTGGACTGCGGCCAGCCCCTAATCCACCAGGGAACGCTAATAGGGTGCTCCCCCTCTCTCTTCCTGCCTCACTGCCTGCTCACCTTCATTCCTGCCTGCATCTTTCCTGAAAAAAATTGAGTAAATAAAGTCACAGAATTAGTCTGACCCCTTCTTAGTTTGGTAGACAATTCTCATGACCCCACAGCTTACTACTTTCCATGAGGCCGGTGGCCTTCCTTCTCCCCAAGTCTTGACCCCTGTCATTGGATGCGCTCCTGCACAGATCAGGGCTTCCCTCAGATGACCCTCCCACACATGGCCTGGGACCCCTCCAGGCCCACGCAGCAGCCAGTTGCTGAGCACTCTGTCACTGTCTCCTCCTTCGCCATCAGACAGAGACTGCTGGGCTGCTCTGGAAAAACCCAGAGGCCTCAGAGTCAGGAGGCTGAGGTTCCCATCCCAGCTCTGTCTCTCACTGGTTGTGCAATGTTGGGCAAGGCCCTGTGCTCCTCTGAGCATTGGTTTCCTCATCTGTGAAATGGAGACAGTGATACTTGCCCCACCTGACTGGGTGGTGAGGATTAGCTGAGCTCCTCATGTGTCTATGTGCCAGAGAGGACTGACCCTCACAAGCATCCCAAGATCGAGGCACTGAAGGTGTCTGGCTTCAGGATTTGCTGGGCACAGAGCCAGGTATTGTGAGGGCAAGGAGCTGAGTGAGGCAGGTCTCTGGCCTGCAGGAATTTTCTGTCCTGGCTTGCTGCCTCCGACCATCACTCAATCCTCCAGGTTGGCTTTGGAACCCTCCGGGCAGGGAACAGGCATATCCCTGGTGGGGGAGCCAAAGGAACCAACAGGAAGAGCAAGGGGAGCTGACATGTTACACACTTACAGGGCACAATTCACTGATGCTTTACCACCCTGTGAGGTTGGGTTTATCATGCCCATTGTATAGATGAGAAAATTGAGGCATGATTTGTCCAAGGCAGTAAAGTGTGGAGGCAAAATTTGAATTCAGATCTGCCCAGCTTCGCAGTTGATGTGCTGCTGCACACCTGGCCACACCATGCCAAGGAGCAGAAGACCACTGCCACCTGTCCTCCCTGAGGACAGCGAGAGGGCTGGCAAGACCCAGGGGTCCTTTGGCAGGAGCCCACCATCTGAATGTCACATGATGGTGTCCTATGCACCCATGACCGTGGGATTTCTCCTAAATGTGAGCAGAAGTGCATTATGTCACTCACCTTCACTGGTTCATCTGGTGTCTGTACCAGATGAGCATCTATCAGGTGGCCAGACCTGTGAGGATACTGAGTTCATGGAGGCAAAAGACTCCATCCCTGTCCTTGAGCAGCAGACCCTCCCTAAAGTGTCTGAGAGAGAGGATACAGCTGACCTGTGCCCCAGAGAAACCCACAGGGAAGTCGGGAAGGGCATCTCAGCATCTACAGACTGTCAAGTGAGGGAGGGAGGAATCACATGTGCAGTTAAGTCCATTCATGAAAGTTCATAAACAGGAGAGAGTAAGCAGATCCAGGTGATGAAACTGGAAGGAAAGGTAGGGAAGTGATGAGCACAAAAGCTCCTAGTGGAGGAGAGGTTTGAATCCAGCAGCCTCACTCATGAAGACGCCTGGGGAGCTGGCAGAGTCCTAGTCCTTACCCTGGGTGAGTACATACACACACAGTACATATTAATTATATAAAATATGTAACTATTATTTAACTGTTAAGGAGTTTTAATTCACTTTTTTTTTTCTTCACAATTTAAATGCACAGGAGTTGCCAAATTCACTGTTGGGTGGACCTACGTCAATCTTCCATAGCACCCGACAAAGACTCTGTATCTGGCAGGTGCTTTGAGAGTATGAATGGCAGTGAGTCTGAAGAAGCTGGAAGTGGGCTTCATGGTCCAGCCTGGGCTGTGGCCCAGGTCTAGACACTTACTCACTGAAGTTCTTAAGACTCTTCTTAAAGGCGTCTTTCCCATGACTGTCTGAATCCCCAGATTCCAGAATTATCTTCTCATTCCTTGAGCCCAGCACCAAACCATAGAGCAGCCCAAAGAACAATGAATACAATACGGCCTGGACTGGAAAGCCAGCTCTGTGCACATGAAGCAGGTTCTCCCTGGTAAAACATTTCACATGATGAAGACATGGGCCTCTGTGCCTTCTTCCGTAAAATGGGGCTAATAAATCACTGGCTGTACAACTTACTGGGGCCCCAGTGAAGTCACAGATATGAAAATGCTTTAGGGAATGCCCTGTGTACTGCAAACCCATAAATGTCACTGTCCCCAGGTGTTCTTCCTGCCTTCTCTCCCTCCCGCTGATGTTTTGCAAGAAGGACTCAGAATAAAGCCTTACTCTGTTTTACAAAGTCCCCAAGCTCAGCCTCCGCCCACCCCCTCCCCCCGCCCCCTCCTAACTCACAGGTCCTCAGGCTTGTGATCTTCTGGTCCTGAGCTTCAGGGTGATTCCAGGAGCAAGTTCCCCAGGTTGGAGGAAGCCTGGCTGGGGAGGTGGCATTCCAGGCGGCAGTCAGAGGGTGAGTCAGGGCTCCCACAGCCCTCCGCCTTCCCTGGCTCTTGGCTCCAGTCCCAGACTGGGTTACTCTCATTTGCATGTATCTGCATATATGCAAGTTTCACCTGTGCACCCTGGCAGGGCCCAGGGAAAGACACCTGTGCAGGGGCACAGAGGGTAACCAGAGTGGCTGGCTGCCTGCTGGAGCATCCAAACTAAAACCGTGGTCCATGGCCCATCCACGCAGCAAATGCCTGAATCTCTGAATTAAACAGCTGGGTTTCTCCCTGGGGTCCTCTGAGGAGCTTCAGCATCATCCTCTCTGCTTCCTGTATAGTCAGCAGGCCCAGTAGAGTTTGTCTTTATTCATTTATTTTTTTTAAGGGAGGAAGGAAGGAAGGAAGGGAGTGGAGGAAGAAACATGTAAGGAAGTTAGAGGAGGAAGAAACATCTTTATTTAGTGGTTCATTTTTTTGTTCTTCACCCCAGGCCTGGGTCACAAACCTGGATCCTTGCGCCGTACATAGTCAGCACACCAGCGTCTCAGCTGCCTGAGCCACAAGTGTTCACCCTTACAGTTTGTCTTTAAGCCACCCTTTTCTACTTCCATTTGCTTTGTTTTTGCCACCAACTCCTTGGGCCCTCCCTTCTCACTTTACACTTGACCTATTTGCAACCGCACTCTACCTGCGCTGTCCCAGCCCAGTCCAGGTGGTACCCAAGATGTTCCCAGGAAGCCTCCCAGCTACCATCCTGCTGCCCCACCCACTCTGCCCCACTGCCCACAAACCCCACTCTGAGTCCTTGACTGGCACCAGTTCGAGGCCCTCCACAATGTGGAAATTCCTGTCTCTGTCCCTGCACCTTCTTGCCTTCCAAACAAGTGGGTGTACACACTGCACAAACTTTTCTGTGCCTCTGTGTCCTCATCTGTAAAATGGGCTAATAGTAGGACTCCTTTACAGGGTTCTTTGAAGATTCCAGTGAGGAAATGCATGTAAAGCACAGGACCTAGCCCACAAGAAATATTGGCCATTATTGCTCTTCTTACTTCTACCACATTCTATAGACAGTAGTCCTCTCCTGGGGTCCCCTCTTGATCCTCAGCTTTGCCAGCTAAGACAGCTCCACCGTAGTTGGAAGAAGCTGACCTTGGTTCCATTTGCAGCTTTCAGGCAACTTACTCAAACTTTGTGTGCTTCTATTTCCTTATCAGTAAAGTGAGGATGATACTTAAACCTCATAGAATTCACATGAGGGCTTAGCACAGTGCCTGGAACACAGAAAACACTTCTTAAGTGGCGGTTAGTGTTTTATTACTGGGCTATGTAAGACAGGAGGCCTCAAATCACTGCTGCTTCTCTTCTCCCCCAGACTCCCCAAGATGCCTTAGAGAAGTATCTCCAGGAACAGAGTGTGTGTGTCGGCATCCATCTGGATCCTCCTGTGCCTCAGACACCCAGAGCACCACTTCCTGGCCCTCCCTCTTCTGTGGACAGTAACTAGAGCAGCTAGTGACCCACTGAGTTGACTGATGGGGGGAGGCAGGGCTGCCTATGCCCCTCCCCACTAAGTCTGGGACAGATTCCACCAGGAATTTGGGATTATCTCCCTCAGAATTTGGCAGCTGTCTCTCCTCCTACCGCCAAGGCGGGCCTGGACAGGTGATGGTCAGCTCAGAAGTTGGGAGGGGTCTTCAGGGGAGAGAAGGGGCACCTTGGTCTGAGAAGACAGACCCTCCCCATTCCACCCGTACAAACCCTTTCCCCCACCCATCCCTCAGTGTGTCTTCCAGTCCTTTCCAGGTTGCAGTTGATGAACTTCCAGCTTGTGATTCGTTTCCAAGGAGAATTAATGAGGGCGATGGATGCTGGAGGGAACAAATGGGTGAGAGGAGGTTAGTGAGCCACACCCCCTCAGGAAACAGCCAAGAGTGGGCTGGGCCCCACTTCTAGGCTTAGAGCCCTGCCCCCTTAGCTGAGCCAGGTGGGGGAGGGTCTGGGAGAGAGGGGAAGAGTGGGGGTAAGACTCAGTTGCTCACACCCCCCCCAAAGGCTTGGGGTTTGTGTGTGTGCTTTTTTAAAACTTGTTACTATTTTTCTCACTTTGAGGGATAGGGGATGCGAGTGTGTCTCCACTCCTCCTCTCAGGTCCAGTCCAGACTGTCCCCTTCTCTGGCTGAAGCCCAGATCAGGATGTTAGAAGAGGGGGCAGACCAACCCTTTTCTTAAGAAAAACAATTTTCGGACCTCAAAGGGTCTAGTTGGAATCCCTGAAACCAGTCACCCCAAGGCAAAGACCTGCGGGGGAGCCAGGGGCCTGGAGGGACCCCGTGCTGAGAGCAGGGGCGTCTAGTCGGTGTGACATGCTGTGTATATGGCACTGGTGTGGTGTGCCTGCCCATGGGGTGCGTGCAGCTGCTGTCGTGTTACAGGAGTGTGTGTCTGTGTGTCAGTCCTATGCAGTGTGTCTATGTACACACCCACTTCGTTGGTGCCCGCCAGACGCACGTCGCCACTCCCGCCACCTCCCATCTCTGCCTTCCACCGGCGATGGGGCTCTGGGGACCTCAGCCAAACGCGCTGGTTTCTGTGCCGGGGTCTGGAAAGGCCTGAAGAACCCGGGCGAGCTGCCTTCGTTCGGGCAAGACGAATTCGTTGTAACCGGGTTGGCGCCGGGGCCTCCCGCCAGCTCTCCTCGTTGCCCGGGCACTCTGGCAAAGGGACCGGGGTCTGTCGCCCATTTGCAGGCGCGGGCTCCTCCGTTCCGTCGCGCCGGGCTGGCCTGGGACTCCGGGCTTGGGACTCCCGCGCCCCAGCGGTGCCCCAGGCTCCGGTCCCCAGCCCAGGCCATTTCCCGACCCGTACTGGGCACCGCCTTGCGTGGTGGGGCTCCGGAGTGGCGCCGGGATTCTCCTCTAACGACCTTCAAAACTGCCTCGTTTTTTTGTTAAACGCTTTCTTTTTGGGGGGTTGGGAGTGGGAATTAGGATGCTTGATCCGAATTATTCATGGTTGTTCTTTGTTTTTAACGTGTTTGGTGATTTCGCACATATGCACACTTTAGATGTCCTAACCAACCCCACATAGACTTATCCTGGGACGGAGGCTGGAATGGGAAGGAAAGGAAAGGCGACAAGGACGAGCGTAGCAGAGCCCCGAGCTGGAGGCCGAACTGGGAGTCGCTGGTCATCCAGCAGCTCCCCGGAACTGCAGGTGGCGTGGACCCCAAGTCCTCTCCCGGCTCCTGCCCAGTGAGCTTCCCCCAGCTTTTCGGGAAACCCAGACGTGGGGAGCAGGGAGCCCAGCGCCCATGGAAGCGCAGCCGGCTTGCGGTGGCCTGAGCCACCGACCCACCAGCCGGTTGCACCCAGGCTTATTAACTGTACCATCAGAGAGAAGAAAAGAGACACAATAATTCAAAATCTCAGGAAAAGTAAAATCGGAGTGCCCGGTGGGGGTGGGGTCAGCACTCCCACCTCTGCAGGTTTTTACAGACGGCCCCTCCCGCCTCTGAGCACCACTGGAGGGAGCAGAGTAAGGGTTCTCTCCATTTTCCCTCCCAGCCCCATCCCGTCAAACCGAATCACTCATTTTCCCCAAACCCAGTTACTACAAAAGCCTTTCCAAATCAAACTTCATCCACTGAGAATAGGCAAAACTAAGCCAAAATTTCGTTGGGGGACAGTGAGTGGAGGAGAAAGAATGCAAATGGTCCCCCAATGGCTGTCCAGGGACAAGGACAGTGTGTCAGTGGAGTCTTTATTCCCCTGGGAAGATTCCCATGGGCACTGCGCAGAGAATTTTCACGGGTCATAGATCTAGCACCCTCTCCACAGCAGATGCCAACTTTTGTGCAGGGGTGTGGACAGGCCAGGTACCCAGCCCAGGGCCCAGAGCCCCACACACCCATGTGTCTGCGGGCAGTGTGAACCCCTGGGAAGGGGCATTGGTCCAGATAGAGTTCCCTGCTTCTGGAAGTGTCCCAATTCAGGTGACCTCAAGCAAAATACACAGCCCACCTCGGAGGGTTAGTCTCTGCAAAGATCCAGTGAGATTGCTTTTACCTGCAACCTGAAGAAGGCCTGCCAGCCAGGGTGCTCTGAGTTTCTATCAGGTCCTGTCTCCAGGCCCCGCTGACTCCCCAGACCTCAGCAGTTCATGTCCCCCATTCATTTGGATCTACTGTTGGCTCCCAGAGCCTCCCTTCGGTGCAAGGTTTCTCCCCTTCCCTAAGGGAGAGGACCTGCAGGAGAAAGCAGGGAGAGCCATGTCTGGTTTTTGTAACTAGCTAGAGGCTGAGGCATTGGTTGTGAAAAGAGAGTGTGTTTTTGGTTTTGCCTCCCTTCCTCCCTCCCTCCTCTCCTCCAATTACACTACCTCCTCCTTCTTGGTTTTATATGTTTTGGGATTTTGGTTTTTTCAATTCATTCTACAGCAAACTGACATTGATGACGAAAGCTTGGAGGTCTCGAGTACAGTTCTCAGGCTTTATCCCTCTGGGTAAGATGAATCTGAGATAGGCGATTGCTGACCAAGCAATCACGGTCAGAGAGGTAGTCTCTGAGCTGGGATGGGAACCCAAGTCTCATGCCTTCCTCCTCTCTGATCAAGCACAACCTTACAGCTCTTCGGAGCCCCCATCTCCATCCCTGCCATCTTTCCTGACTGTCCAAGGTTGGTGAGATATGGTGCCTGGCCAAGAGGACCCCTCCCTGGGAGTACCTCTGAAGAGATCACACTTTTCTCAACCAGGTGCCCAGCCCCACACCCTTTGTCTTACAGGAAGAGGGAGACCTGAGGAAGAGGTGGTGTGGTCATTTGTAAGCCAGGTACCTACTTCACAGGGCTTTTTGGGGATGATGCTGTGGGCTTGGAGGTTCTGAGTGTTTCATAAATTCCACAGTGCTGTGGGGTGCTTCCTGCAGCTGCAGGGGGCTGGGGGTTCTGCCTGGGTTCCTCCAAGCCCCCCAGAGAGCTTAGGAAGACTCTCACTAAGGGTCTCCTAGCTTTGGAGGCCTGCCAGAACCCCCAACCCATTTTTCTTGCTAGGTACAATGCAGAAAGGACTCAGGGCACACAGCCTGGCAGCAAGTGTCCTTCCACCCTCTCGGTTCCACCCGCAAAGTGCAGCCTATTCCCTTGGTGCACCCAAGATGTCATTCATGGAACCTGCACTGATGTGTGACTGCTTCCATCCAGAGAAAGATGTGGTAGAAAGGAAGGTTTGGTACCCATGTAAGTTCATAGCCTCTGCTCTAAGGAGATGATGGCACAGCTGGAGTTGGATAAGAAAGGAGGGAAAAGGATCCCATGTGGAAACAGTATTTCTCAACTGAGCAAGTCCTGCGTATCTTGTTGGATGAGAGGGGAGTGGATTCTCCAGCCAAGCAGAAGAGCGGGGCTTCCCTGCTGAGCTCCTTCTCCTGAAGCCCCCAGGCTCCTGGGTAGAGCCCTCAGAGCCAGGTGTCCCCAGAGTGTTTTCTTAGGAAAAGGAATCTCTAGTCCAGCAAGGAGTCTAGCTTGGAGCTGACTTGCTCTTCCTCCTTCAGCCCCCTTCTCCCCTCTAACTCTGTCTCTCCTAGGAGGTCTGAGCCTGGCCACCTGCTAGTACTTTCTCTTGCTCTTCTCAGCTTCCCTCTTCTCCGATCAGCACCCTCCCCCACTCCCTAATTCTAAGACTACTGCCTTCACTCTGAGCACTGACCATGAGAGCACTAGTGTGTGTACAAACATGACTATGCCTCCTTGAGTTGCTTACTCAAGTGGGAGGTGTGCGCCTATGTTGGAGAATCTGAGAAGACTAGTGGGTTTGGCCATAGC
The DNA here is from genome assembly GCA_004363575.1 of Solenodon paradoxus. Taxonomy (NCBI): domain Eukaryota; kingdom Metazoa; phylum Chordata; class Mammalia; order Eulipotyphla; family Solenodontidae; genus Solenodon; species Solenodon paradoxus. The sequence goes on along the minus strand of RJWH01001344.1, from coordinate 30,078 downwards.
TGTCTGTCCCCTCACATGAAGGAGCTTAGATGTGTACACAGGTACCTCACAAGGTAGGTACATGTGCATAAATGTCCACAGGGTGGAAATTTCTGTATTTCAGTGTGTGTGCTTACAATTTGACTGGCGGGTCTGTGGAAGAGACAAGTACAGTGCTTTTACTCTGGGATAATGCTGTTCAGCTTTGGGTGTGTAGATGAGCAAGCACACAGCACAGCCTGCATACTCTGCACGTGCAGATCCATAAATGAGCCTCCGTTCTGGGAGGAATCCTAATGCGAAGATTGCCGTAGACACTGGTGTGTTGGTAGATGCGAGGGTATGTGCTGTGTTTGAATGGCGTCCCTGTGGAGCCGTGTCCGCGTGGCCACCGAGGTCTCGGGCACTGCTGTTTGGAGATGGTCCTGCACACAGACTGAAAAACGTAACCACTGAGCCCGGCCTGCCTTATTTCCCGCGCCCTGCTAGGAGCCATCAAACTGTACTGGCCTCGTACTCCTAGGTTTTGTCCCGGTTTTTGCAAGACTCAAGTCTCACGAGGCGCCAGGAAAGGCGGGGGCGCCCGCAAGGGCAAAAGCCCAGACGGCCGATCCCTCCTTCGGCCTCAGGGGCCTGCGGGATGTGTGGTGTCGCAACCAAACCGGGGCCCCTGCCGGAAGCGGAAGCCAGGACGGGGGTGGTGGTGAAGGAGAGGAGGCGCAGTGGCGGCGGTCGCGGCGTGCCAGGTCGAGGGCGCCCCGCGGGGGCGTGTGCGCCACGCGTGTGCAGGGCTTGCTGGGCGCCGGGCCGTACCTCCCCCGACCTGGCGTCTGTTTACCAACAAACTCTCGGCGCGCGACAGCGACGCATTCCGACGCACTGAATAAGCTGCCGGAGCTGACAGTCTGGTCCGTGGCGGTGGGATCAGAATCACGGTGCAGGACCCCGAGAGTCGGAGAACGCAACCGCAGGTTTTTTGCGCCTTGGCAGACCTCCGTCAAGGCGCTGCTCCCCTAGTCCCTTGGGCATCGCCGCCCCTAGTGTTTTTGTCGTTGTGACCGGAGTTCCAGGACTGCCCCACGACCTCTCACTGAGAAGACGGGCAGACGGCCCGGCTCGGAGCGCGTGCACCGCCGCCCGGCTTCTCCCAGCTCTCAATTTCCTGCGGCTGGCTGCCCGGAGGGGCGGGTCGGACCCCGGCTCCAGGCCTCCGTGAGGTCACAGCGTGTGGTAGCCAATCCTGGGCGTCTAAGTGGGCGGGGCCCCCGTCGGGTCCCGGGAACTGAACCCAAGAGCGAGACCTACAGGGCCCCCATGGATTTAGGGGGGAGGGGAAAAGCCATGGGGGGCAGCCCCCCGGAACCCCTTTCCCAGGAGCAGGCTCTTCGCAGGAAAAGGCGCAGAGAGACACTTTCCCCGGGATCTTAAGGGTGGGGGAGGCTATCTGGGGGATTCATCCGGCCCCAACGCCTGGGGGTCGGAAAAGAGAGGTGACGGAGGGAGCGGAAAACGTGCACCGCCATGGCTTAGGCCCTTGGGCCCAGGCCTTGGCCGCAATGACCTCTTTGCCCTGCCCCCTCCCTGGTCGGGACGCCTCCAAAGCCGTCTTCCCGGACATCGCCCCCGTGCCATCGGTAGTGGCTGCCTACCCGCTTGGCCTGTCTCCCGCAACCGCAGCCGCCTCCGATCTGCCCTACTCTGGGCCATACGGTCACCTTCTTCCTTACCCTTATACCGGGCCGGCGACTCCCGGAGACTCCTACCTGCCCTGCCAGCAACTCGCGGCGCCCTCTCAGCAGGAGCGCGAGGCAGGTACGTCTGGCCGTTGCGGCTCTTCCCACTCCGGGCTTCTGCTCCTGTGCTCCCCTAAACTTCACCCTCACTTAGTTGGGCGCAGCTAGCGGAATTCCGATCTTAGAGAGATTCCAAGGGTTCTGGGGGCTGGGGGGAGGGCGAAGGGATGGGGGAGGGGGAGAGGCGGGGGCGCGTCGATCTCCGTCTCCTTTCAAGACCGACCTGGTTTCGATTTGCAGTTGTGTGAAGCTGGGCGGCAGGGCTCCCCACCCCAACCCTTGGAGCAGCGGGGTTGTGTGTACCTACGAGTAACGGAAAGCTGAAACAATCCAGATGTGGGTGTGGGTTGTGGGCGCCTATCCCCTTCCCCAGGTTCTGTCTGTAGCGCTCGCCTTCCCTTCTCCTTGTCGCCCCTCTCAGCATTGGTCTTGTCTCAGAAAGGTGTGCTCAAGCCAAAGCTTGAAATAAAGAAAGCAGGTCCCACCTGGAGGGGCATAGAAGTGGGGGTTTATGGGGGGCTCCTACCCTTCTCCTGGACTGTGCCCCCAAAGTGCCTGATGGAAGTGGAATCTGAGGCTAGGACTCCAACACCCGATGTTCTAAGAATGAAGCCATAGGCAGGCAGGTCAGCCTCACTGTAGACCCTGGCTACTGCAGCCTTCCAGTCAAAGGGGCAAAGCATCCCAGTCATCCCCACCCACCTGTGGGGTAGACTAGGCAGCTCCTGTCCCAGGCAGTTCCCATCACCAGAAGCAACTTTTAGCCCCACAGAAAATGCTCACTGGGGCTTTCAGAGAAGACTGGGAGCTAGCTGGCAGTCCCGGTCCTGGGACCAGCATGGGTAGTGTCCATGCTACACTGTGTTTATACCCATCTCTGCTGGCTCTGGCTTAGACCTCGGCTCCCCCAAATGCCCTGCCTTCACCTGAGTGCCCCTTCACTGGTCTTCAGTGACTTCCCTGGAGTCAGCCCTGGACCAAGACATCTCCCTCCCGTCCCCCTAGTTCAAAAGCCAGGAGGCAGAGTGACCCTAGAGGTTTGGTTGCTCAACCTCCTTGATGGACAGAGGGTAAACTGAGGCCCAAAGAAAGAGTGTGCCTGTTTTCCAAACTCTGGGTCCTTGCAAATTGCCTTTCACCACATGAGACCAGTAAAGAGGAGTTCAGGGAACTTCCTCAGAGCCTCCAAAAGTGACCTGTCTTCTGTGCTAGAACAGACCCAGGCAGCTGGCTCTGTCCTTGGAGGAGGTGCATGGTGGGGGCGGGGGGGTGTCCAACAAGTGATCTCATTTCTACAAACATCCCTTTGGTGTAGAATACCATATGTGTGTGTGGAAAGTGGGGTGGGAATAACTTTGTGCTAAGAAAATTGTTGGCAGTGGGGGTGGTACTTTCAGTTCTGCCTTTCCCACCCCTTGCCTTCCCTTTGCTCGGTAAGAGGACTGGAGTGAACAATCTTTACAGACTTTCCCGGATCTAACGAAAACCACGGACTTGCTGGGATTAGATGGCAATACTTTTCTACTGAAACCTGCTCACTCTGTGGAGAGGGAATGATTGGGATGTGAGACAGGGCTTGGAGTCCTCTTTTGCTCCCTCTCTATGTCCACTTCTGCCTGAGGGAGTTTGGGCTCCAGTGAGCTGTGTGCTGCCATCACCCTGAAAAGCAGGCGGTGCAGCAAAGCTTCAGGAAAGGCCCCTCGGCTCTATAGTGGGGACCAGAGCAGATCCAGTCCTGACTCGCTGCAAGGGGCCTGGAGAGCTTGGTAACTGGGACTGCCTCCCCCACTCTGTGGTCCAAGCAGACAAGAGAGGCAAGGGTGGTCGTGGCTGCCAGCCCGGGGCTACAAGCAGTAGGGTGGAAACCCTGGAGGCCGGACAGAAAAACAACGGTTTTTCTGGGAATATGCTGAGGTGGGGGCCAGGGGGTGGATCTGAGAAGCCCACAGTGCCCAAGGCCACGGGTAAGGGATGCGGGGGAGGTGAAGGCAACTGGCCACCGCAGTGGAGGGTGGGAAACCTGATGTGTGTGGAATGATCCCAGCCAGAGGAAGAAGGCGGAGCAAGGGAGGGGGACAAGGGACAGACCCGAGCTGGCAACCTGGCAAGGAGACCAAGCGCCCACTGGCTTTCCTCTGTCAGCTAGATGGAGCAGACCTACGTGGAAAGTGGCCTACGTTGCCCCGAGCCCTGGGACATGTCGGCTGCTTGGTCCAGGCCAGCGGCTGCCATCTGCCTAAATGGTCTTGGTGTCTCCTTTAGTGGCGCAGGTTGGGACCACCCAGAAGCAGGGAATCCCTCTCCCCACCCAACCCTTGCATGCGTAGAGCGTAGATTCCTTGAGAGTCTAGCCCAAAGGCTGGAGATGACCAGATCTCTCATAGTGGCAGCGCAGCACGGCCCAGGAGCCATCCCGAGGCCAGAGCGCCTTGCCATCCAGGTCCCCTTCCCTGCCAGCTGAGAAGCTCTCTGTGGGTGTGGTGCAACGGGGCTTCCCGGGGTTTCTCTGCGGGCTGCCAGCCTTGGGGGGCTGGGGGGAGAGGGTGTGACTCAGGAGAGCTGCGGACCCTTACAATAGGGGGACACTTTACACACCCACGGCCAGAGGGTTGCTCCTCCTGGCATCACAGCCCGCTCCGCGGCCACCTCGGGGCGGGGAGGCTGCCACGCACACACTGGGGCCTCTGAGCATTGCTTTTAAGTTCCCTCCTCCCGGAATGCCCTTCCCGGTCGTCTCCAGGCCTCAGCCCAGCCCTCGACAGTCTTTCTACCCCGCCCCACCCCAAACTGGCGCCACCGCACACGGCTGAACTCTGACTTTCTGGAGGCGCCTCCCGCACCCTCGCTCGGGTCCTTGGCGCGTTCTCTCTACGGTCACAGGTCCCATTAACAGTAGAGCTCGGGCAAGACTTGTCCCACCTGGCCGGGTGGCTGTGGACGTTGAAGGGAACGTGGAGGGAGAGAAGAGAGACGCGAGGCGGGCCGAGCTGGTGCCCGCGCCTCCCGGGCATCCTCGGCTGGCCTGCAAATGAGCTTACAAAACTGCTAGTCCTGCCCTCTCGCCGTCCCGCAGACGCCGTCCTGTGCGACCCCCGGAACTTAGAGAAGCCGCCTGCGTCCCCTGAGCCCTCGAAGAGACACCCACAGGCCCCGACCAAGAAGCTGCGCAAGCCTCGGACCATCTACTCCAGCCTACAGCTGCAGCACCTGAACCAACGTTTCCAGCACACGCAGTACCTGGCGTTGCCCGAGAGGGCCCAGCTCGCAGCGCAGCTCGGCCTCACTCAGACCCAGGTGGGACGGTGGGGCAGTCCCATCCTTCCTGCGGCTACCCTTCCCCGTGTTCTCTGGGAACTCACCTCCCAGGTGTGAATGACTAGTCCCCTGGCCCTCAGGAGGTTGGGGGAGAGTCGGGTGGGGTGGGGGGTCCGAGGCAGGAACCGGGGGCTTCCAGGAGCATGGAGGGCAGAGCCAGTGTTCCCAGTCTCTGCTCTTCTCCCCAGTAGTACTGCTTCTTACACCACTTTTGTTCCTTTGCTCACACCCTTCCACAATGTACTCCTCCTGATCTTCTATTCTTTCTCCTTTTCTCCCCAAAGGTAAAGATCTGGTTTCAGAACAAACGCTCCAAATACAAGAAACTCTTGAAACAGAACAGTGGGGGGCATGAAGGGGACTTTCCTGGGAGGCCCCTTTCCCTGTCTCCCTGCTCCCCACCCCTTCCCTCACTCTGGGATTTACCCAAGGCCAGCGCCCTACCTACTCCTGGTGGCTATGGCAACAGCTTTGGAGCCTGGTATCCGCATCACTCCCCAGATGTTTCGACTCCAGCACGTCAGATGATGTGAGTCTGGGGAAGGGCCACCTTGGCCCCCAGCCCTCCTGTAAAGCCCAGGACCCAGCCCACCCGCACCCCTCCTGGGCAGGGAGGAAACCAGCTCCAGATGGGTTTTCTCAGGAGGACACGGTGCTAAAGGAAAGGAGAAAAAGAATGGGTGGAGACCTGTTCTTGCCCTGGAACCCAACCCTCCGGATCTAGGATTTCAGTCTTACACACTGACCCCACCACTACCATGGACTGAACACCTTCTTTCCAGCTGGTCAAAGGCACAGGAGGGTCACTGGCTGAAGTTCAGATGGCTCCTGACACCTCTAGTTCTGTCACCCTTCCTTGCAAGGACAGCAGTCCCACTGCCACTGAGGTCAGCGCTGGCAGGACACAATGAGTGTTTTTCCTCCTGTGTGCTTTGCGCCTTGCTCCATCCATTTGCGAGCAAAAGCAGAAGTGAATGGAATTCACAGTCTTCAAGTTGACCACTATCGGGTCCTACCCACTGATTTTCCCCTGAGGTCAGCCTGTTAACCCATAACTGATACATGTACTCACCATCCTGTGAGGTAGAGGGGGTGCTGGGAAATGTAGATTGTGGATCTATGGGTAATTTATGCTCTCCTATATATATTAAAAAAAAAAAACAACAACAACAACAAACCTTTTCCTTATGTCTACCTATTGTAAGTAGATAATTATCCATATAACTCATCAACTGTTTATTAACAACCCTCCTCTTCCCCATGCAGGAACTCTAGAACCCAGTGGGGTAACTTTGGGGAGGGTGGGGACAAATGAGCTCTTTGAAGGACTGTGAATGCAGACACCCTCAGACAGGTGGGGTGGGCCTGACAGTTCAACTTCTCACAGCTACCTCTGTGCAAAGGAGCTGCTCACATTTATAATCAACCTGGCTGGCATCCCCTGCACTCTTACCGTCTCTCATGCCATGAGCTTCCAGAGAGTAAATTCTGTGTGAACCCCTGTGATGTGTTTGCTTCTCGACTTCTGGGGTGAGGGCTGGTGCCTTCTCTCTCCCAGCTGACTCTTCCACATTGAACTATGGGCACTGAATCCTGGTTTTGACTCTACCGCTAACTGACTCTGTGGTTCTCTTTCTGGAATGTTCTGGTAATATCCAATTTTTCATATGCTCCATATGCTCCACTGTGACCCTGGAAGATGTGACTGCTGGGAATGACCAAAATCTAAGTGGCCCTTACCAGCAAGTCCCTGGGAGCCCGAAATGGCCCTGTGAGCTGACATGCACGGCCCCAGTGCTTGTATAGCAAGTGCCAGGCTGAGGGAAGCGCGGAGGGCCAGGCAGGCACAGTGAGGGACTCCAGCTCAGCCTGGACCCAAAGATAGATCCCTGGCCCCCACACCCACCACACAGCACCCAAAGACAGGGGTACAATGGGCAAGGACTTGAATCATTCTGGGAATCCCAAGAGCAGAGGCCAGAGGGATCGGGGAGGGGCCTCCAATTCCAGACAAAAAGTCCCCAAGTGCAGCTTGGGCTCACTGCCTAAACCAGTCTGAAAAGCCCAACTCAGACCCTTTGAACCCCAGTTGGCTGGGGAGTCCCAAACTGGGTAGGTATGTAGGGTGTGTGCGTGTGTGTGAAATTCAGTGGAAGCCTCCACCTCTGTAATCTGTCCCTCCTAGACCCTTCCCGGGTCAGCGACCATCCCCACTCCCTAGAACATCAAGAAGGATTCCCATGGGATGAAAAATGTCACAGGGTGGGCCAAAGCCGAGATTGAAGAGCAATGAGGAACATGGGTGGCAGGAAGAGAAACACCCTCCTATGCCTCCCCACCCCAGTCCTCCCAGCTCCTCACCCCTCTGCCCTCACCTGCTCGCAGGGGCCTGGCCCCAGCGCCCTCCTCTGGGTCTTCTCTGAGGGCACAGGCCCTCAGGGTGCCTGTTTCCTCCCACTACAGGTTGCACACTCTTCTTTCCACAGACCCGAGATAAGATCTACCGCCCCATCTCGGAAAGCCTCCAAAGGCGAGATTAATTGGACAGCCCAACACGAGTCCCATAGTTAAAACAACAGCCCAGGTTGTAAAGTTAAGTAGCAGAAGGAGTGTAATTACTCTGCCAGCCAGAGGCCAGCTGAGCTGACAGCCTGTCCCCACCCCACCCTCATCTCTCCACTTTTTCCAGTCCTTTCCCATGTGGGAGCTGGTTCAGTGCCCGCCCGGCCCCCCATCCCCAGCTCCTGGTTGCCGATGGGACTAGGGACCCCAGTGCTGGAGTTGTCCCATCCCCTTCCTCCAGCACCTGAGCTCTAGAAGGGAACCTGTGCTTTCTTCCCACGGGGAGGCCCCTCTGAGAAAATTGGCTCAATCAAGGCGCAGGAACAAGACTGAACGGATTAAGGCTGGGACCTTGGCCCCCCAGAGTCCTAACTGTGCTGTGTGATGGTTGGCCAGTTACTTAGCCTCTGGAGTCTTTCCCTGAGAGAATACTAACAGGACCTGCTTCACTGTGTGCTTGAGATGATGAAACCAGATAGTGCTTATAGTGTGCTTGACACGGTGCCTGGAACACAGTACACACTTAATAAATGACAGTTACAGCTGCTGTGTGATTATCTATCAGGGAGGAAGGGTCATGGCCAGGGTGCGTTCATGCTGCCAACCATTTGCCTCTGCCTCCTGAGGGCAGGGAGGAGGAACAGGGCTGGAGACAGAATGCCACCCTCCCTGGTCACCATGACGGAGAGTAGGAAACAGACAAGGTTCTAAATGCCAAAGGGTTGGTGGCACGGGGCACGAAAATCAGCCACGACTGAAAACAGAACCCGGGATCCAAGACACATTCTCTCATACAAGGGGCTCAGCCACTAACAAACTGACTTGGGCCTTCCCTTTCCTTCTGGGTCCTCCTCTGCCCTCGCCCCATATGCTATTTTAAGAAATGCCCCCCATTCGCTCCCCCAACAAAATGAGATTCAATTAATTCAATTAAAGCAATTTTGGAAGCTGCTCCTGAAGGCTTTCAATGTGAGATAATTACAAGTAATTTGCTGCTGTGAAGAGGAAAAGGGCACAACGGGTCTGGGGGGAAAGGAGGGAGCCCCCTCCTCACCAAAGGCACACGAGCTAGAGGGAGTCCACACTGCAATCTTAACTGCCCTCCCATTGGCCAAATTACTTGCAGGTGGGAAGAGCGAGAATGGGGTGGTGGGAGGGAGCTGGGAAGACCAGAGTAACCTGCCGCCCCTCCCCCACCCCAAATCCCTTGCAGGGTGGGGGTGGGGAGTGCCTTGCTCCCCAACAAAATGTCTGCATAGCCCTGGCTGGTTACTCAGCTCCAAGCTGCTCTTGAGTTTGGATGCCTGAACTTGCCTCTGGGATCCTATCCAGAGCCAAAGGAATGTTATCCGTGTAGCTGAGGCCTGTGTAGACGAGGCCTCGGAGACCCAGGACTTTCCCAGAACTTACAAGAGATGTGGAGAGAAAAGGGAGGGGCAGAGAAGGCAGACGCCACGACTGCCTGCTTCTGTGGAGTGATGGCACAGCCACCTCTCCTCCCCTGGCCCGATGCTCCAGTCTGCCTGGCTCTGGCTCTCCTTCGGTTCTTCCATGTGTTGGTGGCAGCTCTCCTCTGGGCTTTCTGTCCTCAGGGCACAGCAGCATCTTCTTTAGAAAAGGTGACCCTCTCCTTGCCAGGGCTCATTGGCCTGCAGCGGGTGGGAGGGGTGACGGTGCTAGGAGGGACTGAGGCCAAGCTAGGAGAAAGGTGTGGGCGGCTGGTTTCTGCAAAGACCTCTCTAAATCCTGTTACAAAGTAGCCGGTTTCCAAGGAATGGGGGTACCCCTTTACCTGGGTTCTCTGCTCCAGGAGGTGAGCTCTATTTTAATGGTCATGGCTGAAAAGGCCAGTTTACTGACCACAGAGTTTCCTCCGCCGTCTCTCCCATAGTTTTTCTCATTCCGTGGGTTAGTACTTCAGTCTGGTTTTTCTCCACTCCGGTCCTCGTCCCACCCCTGCCCTGAGCAGCGTGGGGAAGCCTGGAAATATTCTATCAGTGAGTCCCTGGGTGACTGCTGCCTCTCCCCTTTCTAGGCAGCTCAGATGGGTTGAACTGGGGGGATAGTAAAGACCCTTCCACTCCAAGCTTCAAAATACAGATGCAAGGAGACAGGGAGGCAGATGCAGAGACCCAGGCACAGGGACGTGTAACTGCACACGTTTCCACGGAAGGGGCACCCCCAGGCAGACGGACCCGGCACGTGCCTGGCATGGACTTTGTGCACACAGAGACACACATGAGCGTGTGCGCAGGAGCCCTTTGTGGCTGCCCGCAGACGTGTACGGAGAAATATACTCGCGGGTCACACGCTCACAGAGGGAAGCACAGAGGCTGCAGAAACAGACGGAAATATACCCAGAAATACAGATATGAGAGAAACAGAGAGAGAGTCTCTCTGTATCCCTTCCCCCAGACCCCTCCCAATCGCGCCCCTTTTCCTGGCTCTCCATCTCCTTTTCTGGGAATATTTCCCTAGTGAACAGTTGGAGAGGGAGACTGAATGGCCACAGAAACATGGTAATTTTATTAAGACTTTATTTTCTTTGTTCCCTGAAGCCTTGTCTGTTTCTTTCCTGGGCTCTAGAAGAACTCCTGTCCCCGTCCTTCCTAGTACTTCCTAGTAAGCCCCATGGCCCCCAGCCCTGCCATGGGAAGCTCTTAGATGTCTCCGTCCCCTCTGACCTGCCCTGACTGCAGCTCCAGCACCAGGGAGGTCAGAGCGGGGCTTAGGTCAGAGAGTGAGGAGGAAAACACTGCCCTGCTCCTGCTTGCTGTGTGACCTTGGGAAAATTACATACCCTTTCTGAAGCTCAGACTATTCCTCTTGCTAAATCCTATGTGTGTGTATGTGGAGCGGGACGGAGGCACGGTATTCATGTATGTCTACCACTACTCTCCATTCCAGTCTGGGGCTTTGTAAGGCAAAAACCTGCCTCTCCCACCAGACTGGAGGCTCCCTGAACACGGGGCTTTGCCTCTGCCATCAGGCTGGACCCTGCCTGCAGCTCTTTCAACCCCAGAGTTTGATGTCTCTACAGTGGGAGTGCCACTGGCATCCTGGGGGACGGACATGTCTGGCCAGCCCAGGAAGGGGAAAGGAGTTGGCCCCAAGCATCCTCCAAACACCAGGGTTTCTGATTCAGTTCCTCACAGCGCCAGGCCTTCAGCCTTTCTGGCCCAAGACGCAGAGATGACTTCATTTCCCAGGGAGGGTGCCACTCTCCGTGGAATATATTTGCCTCGGCTTCATCTGAACATCCTCTTTCAAGGGTCAGTTAGATGTTGATCAGATGGGAGGATGTGGCTAGTCTGAGAAACCCCACTCTGGTCTGCAGCCCCCACTCTCCACTCTGGGAACCTCTCCATACGTGGCTGAGGAATAACACAGAGGCCAAGTCCTGAGGGCGCCACAGGGTATCTGGATTATCCTACTGGGATCCCGAGGTACCCTGGGGCACCGTTATTCTTTCCCCTTTGTGCTCAGGCAGCCTCTTGGCCAAGAAGCCCACCTGCCAGCCTTCACCTTTTCTGTCCTGTTTCACCAGACACCATAGGACATGTTCTCTTCCCTCGGACTGGAGGTTACCAAAGAGCGGGGCGCTGGCCTCCTCTCTTAGATGGGGTCTCCTGAAGCTTCCATGTTTCCTTCCTCTTTCTCCCAACCCTGATGAACCCACTCTCTTTGGGATGGTGTTGGGGCATGTGACCCTTCCGCTGGTCCCACCCCGACCCAGTCTGCTCCCCATGCCTAGACCCCTCCTTTTGCTGGACCCAGCCACTGCTTTTTCTGTCTCTGCAAGCTGGGGCCTGCTCCAAGCCCCTCCTCCCAGCCCTGGAGCCGCTGGGAATTCTTTGCTCAAACAGATCCTGGGGAAGCCAGTCTGAGGGAGGTTCCTGACATGCCCCTGCTCAGCTCCTGTCACATTCCCCAAGCCCAGGAGGATCAGCTGGATCTACCGAAGCAGGCTTCTTCCACTCCGTGTGACCTCCCCAGGGCCTCCCTAACTCCCTCTCCAAAACCTGAGTTCTGCCCTGGGACTCATCCCTGACTTGGGACTCAGCCCCTTGGCAGCCCCATCTGATCAGTAAGAAAGACTGCCCCTGGCCCCTTGAAAACGAAAATGTGTCTCTTTTTCCAGAGAGATCTCATGGAGTCTCTGGAATGCAGACACTCAGCTAAGAGGCCTTGGGCAAGACATTCTACTTTTCTGGGTCTTTATTTCCTGATCTGTGCAGTGGGGATAATGATCAAAATGATTTCCAGAGGATCATGGAGAGGGAGTGGGCGCCCTTGGTAAGTTGTGAAATACTCCAGGTACACCACGGCATAGGGTGACTTATTCCTTTACCTTGGCCATCCCACTTCCATGATGAAAGCGGCCCTTTCCCCAGACCCTTCACCCTTCACTGTGACCCTCCAGCTTACCACATAACGGTGATGGTTATAGTCCCACCCCTTAAACAAAGAGCTGACATCTGCGCTCAAGTCCAACTCTATGATCTTGGGCAAATTTCTTAACCTTTCTGTACCTCATGTTCCTCGCCTAGAAAATGAAGACAATGATAACATGCGCTTCGTGGAGTCCTTGGTACGACTAGATGATGTCAGTGCAGAGGGCTCTGTCACACAGTAGGACCTCAACTGGGATTAGTTGTTAGTATCTTTGGCCACCAAACAAGAAAAACCTTCTCTGTCCACGAGGGACCTTGACCTTTTTGATCTCTGTGAGTGGAACCCAGCGTGGCGGTCTTCCCCAGGTACCCAGTGGTGCAGAAGCTGCTCTGTGAAGAGGGGAGGAAGAGGTGCCGGGAACTGGACAAATGGTGAGGGCATCTGACTCCTCCAAGGACATTTCTCTGGGTACCCTGGGTGGGAGGCGCCTGAGGAGATGAGACCATCCAACCACCTACCTGGCTCAGAGCCATTCCCTGACTTCATTCATGAAAGATTAGCCTTCTCATAACCACATACACATTAGGCTTCTCAGAGCCATAGACTCCTGCCAGCTGGGCAGAAGAGTACGAGAGAGAGAGACAGAATATTTTTACTGACATTTTATTGGATACCTAGAAAACTCAAGAGACCGTAGGCGGGGAAAAAAAAAAACTTCCAGAATTTAGAGAATTTTTAATAAACTGGTTGGATATAAGATAAATATATCGTTGGCTCTCTAGTCTGGCAAAAATTAAAATATTCCTATTACAATGGAAATATAAACTAACAGACTACCGTAAGTATATAGATGCAGACAGCATCTCTTCAGGTGATAAGTGACGAAAAGATTCTGGCCCTGTTTTTTCCTTTCTGCAGGTGCTAAGGTCCAGCATGTGGCTCTGCCCTGACCGTCCGCCTTCCTGTCCGTGTGAAGCATGGCGGACTTAGGCTGGAATCAAGAAAGCACTTTCTCAGTCAGCAGGAACTCCCAGTATGAGGACTCTGTCCGCAGAGAAGGAAGAGTTCGTGTGGGGCCCCTTGAAGGTGAGCTCCCTGTGCCAAGTGAGGAGCACCCTAACCACATACAGGCGGGCTTTATCTAAAACCGGCAGTACAGTTTATTGACCTCCCATCATTGTTCTAAGCTTTGTGCTAAGCCCTTAATATGTGTGATTCAATTTCCTCAGCAGCCCTGAAAGATACATATGATTGGCACCACTTTACAGATGAGGGAAAGTGAGGCTCAGAGAGGGCGTGTGATTTACCTGTGATTACACAGCAAGGATATGCCAAAGTCAGGTTGAGCACAGATATGTGCAGATGTGCGCCTGGGTGTTTAGATACATGCGTCCTGATCTATGGAATGACGATCCTGGAGTCTCCACGGCCACAGGGTAAGACTCCATTTTAGTCTTGAAGGCCCACAGTCCGGGGATTCAGAAGGCTGGACCTTGCTTCTGATTCCCTGGGGGACTTGCAGGGAAGCTGTGAACCTCTCTGAGCCTCGTTTATTTTACCTGTGAAAGGGGAGAGTAATGGCACCCATCTTACCAGGCAATTGTGAGAATTCATTGAGACAGCAGTGCTGTGACTGCTCCTGACTCAGGCTCTGAGCACCGTAGGTACTCCACTGGCACCTTCCCTGCCCAGATCTTGGGAGGCTCTGAGTCTGTACTTGGGGATCATTGTCTCTTGCTCTCCTTCCTTAGCTGCAGGCCATTACCCTGTTCTGGCCACCTGTTTTCTTCAGCTTCCCCCCCCACCCCCTCAGCTCCCCCATCAGTGATTCCTGATCTCAGGGCAGGCCTGACCTGCCCCAGGGGTGGGCGTGGGACAGTGCCACACGCATTGCATGACGTGGCCAGGCGCCCTCAGTGCGCAGGGAAGGGCAGGTTGCTGCTGTTTGCCAGGTGCGTGGTGAACTGCCCGGGGTTGGGGGCCGCCCCGCCCCTGCCCCAGCTAATTCTCCAGGGTGTGGAGTCTCCCTTCACTGCTTACTCAGCAGACACTTCCAATCCTGCTCCTATTTGCCCCAGGAGAGGACCCAAGAATTTGGGTCTCTGGGCCCCGTCCCCATCATCCCCCCTCCCCAGGTTTGCCTGTTTCTGGTGCCCATCCCCACTGCCCTGGATTCCTAAGCGCATTCGTCTCTCAGCCTGCCCATCTGGAGCAGAGGGCAACCAGTAAGCTCCAGACCTTCCCTAGTGCTTCCAGGGTCCTGGGCTTCCCAGGGCTCTCTGCATAAACAGGCCGATTCCCTCCCCCTCCCCACCTCCTTCTAAATTTACCAGCAGGCAACTCAGCGTGGACGAACAGCAGTTCCAGACCTCAGGTCACAGGGTCTGGCCTTGTCCAGAGGACACTCCTGCTTCTGCAGTCCCAAGGCCAGATTTGGGGCCCATTTAGTAGCACCTGTGCAGAGGTGGCCAGGTAAGGGGAAGAGGAGCCCAGCAGGCACGCACAACACTGCCCTCACTTGCTGTGTGACCTTGGGCAAATCATACAGCAGTCTCTCTGGGCTGCTTCCCCAAGATTAGATGAGTGTGTGCGATCACCATTCGTGTTGCGAGTTGCTGAGGGCCAGTGGTTGGGCGCTGTTCATCTTCTTTGACCCCTAGTGTTTGAGGCGGGGTAGTTATGTCCCCTCTGCTTCATGGCCTCTCATCGGACGGGTGTGGGAGCCCATACTGAGGGACTGTGTGAGGGGGCCCAAGAGCTCTGTCACTTTAGTTATTTATTCAGGCATTCCATGTTCACAGAACATCCTACTCCTGTGCCTGGGCTGGGCACGTGGGCTGGGAGCATGTCTGCATGTCTGGCGAACACACCTCATCCCCGCTGCCCCCAGTGCAGGTCCTCCCCCAGGGACCTTGTATAGACCCTGCAGCCCAGCAGCCCTCCCCAGGGTGGACAAAAATACTCCATGTCATCCCTGCCTAACACTATGAACTGGGGACAAAGGCAGGACACAGGGTCTGCCTCCAGAGATCTGGACCAGGCTGGAAAGAGTCACTCCGTTAGTGGTGACCAACAGCGTTGAGGGACAAAAGGAGAGAAAGATGTGGATGGAGACCCACACTGGACAGAGGGGCAAGTTTTCCCTGAGGAGCTGACCTCAAGGGCTTCCCAGAGACGGAAGCTGGCCCTCCTCACTGTCCTGGTCCCGGCCTTCTCCTGGGCCCCCCTCCTGCTCCATGGGCCCCCAGAACCACCAGGGCCCCATCCACATCAGGCCCCCCTTCCCTGGGGCTCAGGAAACTCATCCCCAAGCACTTTTTGGCTTCTAAATCTCCCAGTCTCAGGCAGCAGGGTGGTTGGTAAACAGCTTATTAAGGTGATTAACGCTGCAATTAAAGCTGGAAAACAGACCAGGGTGCTGGCTGAAGGCTCCCCCATCTCCTCCCCGCTCCGGTGGTTTCCCCTCCCCACCCCCATCCCCCCTAGGCTTGGTTGATGCAACTCAGCCTGACTTAGCCAAGGAGCCTCCCCTGGGGGCTGGGTGGTTGTCCACCAAGGGTCTCAGCTGCCCGGAAGCCCCTTCCCCTCAGGGCTATGGGGCTCTCCTGGCCTGGGGAGTGAGCGGTGTTTATGGGGTATTACTGAAGGATGGTGTATGGAGGTTGAGGTCTGAGACCCCCTAGTGACTGAGACCCCTTAAAGGGTGGGGCTCTCAGGGACAGATGGGGTAGAAGTCATTCTTCTTATCCTCTTCCCCAAGTGAAAAGGATAGGAGTAGTCACCTCCCAAAATGGGAACTTCCCCAAACTGATGGGCAGAGAGGCTCTGCCAGCTGACTGGAGTGCCTGAGGTGCTGAGCACTGCCAGATTCTGGCCCTTCTCTGAGCCCAACATCGGGAGGATTTAGGGACCCTCTTGGTTCATGCCGCCCCTCCTCTCACCAACCCCCAATGATCCTAGAAGAGAAGCTCTCAGCTTTTCCCCCCCGCATCCTCCTTCCTCTTCTCCACCCTGCAGTTCTGCAAAGGGTGTTACTCTGTAGAAGGACTCCCCAGGAAATATATCCCAGAGCTTAGCTTTGCTGTTGGGCTGCCATCCTTCTTTCAAGAAATAACACAAAGGCCCCCTCTCCCATGAAGCCTTCCCAGGTTTCCTTCTTGCCTAACAGCAAGGACCTCTGACCTTTCCTCTGACAGCCCATCCAGTCCCCCCGATGGTGTCAAGTTTGCCCAGCTGGGGGCCTCTCGGTGGTCAGCCTGCTTCTGGCTGCGGAGCTCCTGACCAAGATCTGCTCTCCCTTCCCCAGACCTCGGTCGTCTGGTCATCCATGGTAGGAGTTCCTGGCACTTAGCAGCTGCTCAGTAAGCATGGTTAACGCTCCTTTGCGGAGTTAACCTAGAATTCATGGATCAGCCAGTGTGGCAGCACAGGCAGGGGCCTGGGTCTAAATATGGGGTATGGGAAGGTGGGATGGGAGAGGAGGCAAGGTGGGGGAGGATGCCCCAACTCTTCTGTCTTCATCATCCATAGCAATCTTCATTCATCAAGCAGCAGTCCTGGGTGCTGGGACCTTGTTAAGCATTTTACTCACATTATCCT
This sequence comes from Solenodon paradoxus, assembly GCA_004363575.1. Lineage (NCBI taxonomy): Eukaryota > Metazoa > Chordata > Mammalia > Eulipotyphla > Solenodontidae > Solenodon > Solenodon paradoxus. The sequence continues at coordinate 13,435 of RJWH01001344.1, read as the reverse complement.
ATTTAATCCTCTAACAACCTGGCTAGGTAGGTTGCATTAGCCTTATGTTACAGGTGAGGAAACTGAGGCTTAGAAAGTTTAAGTGACTTACCTAAGATCACACAGTCAAGTGGTGGCGGCAGGATTCAATCTGGGTCAGCTGACTTCGGCTGCACAGTCCTGACCACAACATTTAGCTTTTGGACCAGCCCTGGGGAAGAAGTCCAGCCCCTCCACCTCTCCCTGAAGAGAACCCAGGGCTGAGGGCTGGCTGAATGGGAGGAGCTGACATTGCCCTAGGCTTCTCAGTAAAATGAGCTGCAGAAAGGCACATTAAGAACACCTATTCCCCCAGCAGATCTGAGTTCAAATCCCAGCATTGCCACATCTTCGTGATGTGACCTTGACAGAGGTGAAATCTGTTGGCGCCTCAGCTTCCCCATCTGAGCAATGGGCACTATAATACCCACCTCCGGGGCTGTTGTGAGGATGGCAGGAAAAGTGACTGGCACAGAGTAGGAGTTTAGCAAATGCCAGCTGTTACTAAAGTTTGGACAACTGTGACCCACAGGGCAGTTGGGGGTTCCCCAGTCCTCCCCCTCTTTTTACCCAAGGTTGTCAGGAGGCCATGGGTATGGTCAAGAATCACGTGGCCAAAGATAGACTCAGTAGCCCCACCTTGGCACTCTGCCAGGTCCCCCAACCCAGCTCCTGTCCTTGTGCCCCCAATCCCCACCCCTGGGCTGGCTCTGAGGGCTGCCTGACTGGCCTGGAGGTGAGGAAAGGAAGAAGGGGAGGTCAGGGGTGGGGCTGACCCCCTGAGGGAGGTCACCCGAGCAGTTAATCCAGCCTGGCAGAGCTGGGATGAGCAGGGAGGAATCAGGGAGCTTACAACATCCTTTCATCCCATGGCAGCCGCCCTCCTTCCTTCCTCTCTCTTTCTGCCCTTTTTTTCCCTCTCCCTCCCTTTGCTGGCAGCCCAGCCCTAATAAAATGCTGTGTCTCCAGCAAGTCTGCCGGCTGCCGCCTCCTGCTCCTGCCTGCACGCAGCCCTCAAACCAAACTGCTCAGCTCAGCCCCGCCTGGCAGCTGCCACTTAACCCTCGCCAGCCCGGCTGGCGTCCCTGAACTGAGTGCCCTCCTCCCTTCCGCCTCTCTGGGATGTGTATATGTAGGGGGCTGGGATGTCCTGTCTTCCCAGAGGGAGAGTGGTGACTTGGCACCTGGGGGTTACCACCGTCCTGGAACCCTGCCTTCCAAGGAACCCCTGTGCCTGCTGGCAGACAAGGCCTTCTGTGAGCCTGACACCCACACCTCTGCCTTCTCGTTCTTATTTTGCTTTGTGCCTCACCACAGCCACAGAGGCCAACAGGTGGGGACTGTGGTCCCATTTGACAGATGAGGAGACTGAGGGCCTGGCAAGGGCGGCTCTGGGCTGAGCTGGGTTCCCTCGGTTGCTGGGTGTGTTGCTGATTCTCCATCCAAGACTTTTTCCATTCCAGGAAGCTGCGTGTGTGCATGTGTGTGTGCGTGCGCACATGTGTGCATGTGCACCGGTGCACACCTATGTGTGAGGCTGGGGCCACTTGAACAATGTGTGTTCAACTGTATGCCTGTGTATTGGGGGGGGTCCCTGTCTCTGGCGGTGTTGTAGCTTTGACTCTGTGTTGTGTGATGCTGATGTGTCTCAGATGGATGTTTGTGCCTGCGGAGGTGCCTGCAGATGGTGATACATTTGCCTCAAGAGGAGTCCATGTCTGTGTGATGACGGAGAGATGCCATCGTCTTCACGAGCGTGTGTTGTGCTTGCATTCATGCTGTGTCCCATCTGTGCCAAGATGTGTCACTCACATACACCTCCATTCACTGTCACCCCGGCCAGAGAGCTCCCAGTCTTAGAGTTGGGCAAAGAGCAGAGAAGGGGAAGGTGATGGGGACCCAGGCATTCTGAGGCTCTGAGTTGGGTCAAGACCTCCCCCAGGAAGGTGACCACAGAATACCTTGTGTCCGTGTGTCTGTGCTTCCCTCCTCCAGCCTGGATCCCAGTGGCCTGGGGTCCCTGCCAGCTGTGAGTGCAGGATTCCCTGGACTGAAGTCTCACCCTCACCCCAAGCTGGAAGGGAGGGTGAGGGGCAGGGGAGTGCCTGGGCGTGGAGGCAGGGGGTTTACACGCGTGTGCAAGCATGTCTGCGTGTGAGCCCAAGATCAAAGAGCAGCCCTGAGGTGACCCAGCGGCAGTGGCGGCAGTCGCAAAGGGCAGCTGGCTGGCAGGGAACGCCAAGCTGCCAAGCAGAGTGGAGTCAGGGAGGCCCCAGCTGGGAGCCTCCTGCCACCCAGACCTGCCCATGTCCCGGGCAGCCCTGACTTCAGGAGCACCAGCATCCAGGCTTGGACTCCCCCAGGACCAACTGGAGGCTCGGAGGTCCCTCCCCACCAAACACCTTCCCCAACTGCCAGGCCCTCCCTGGGAGCTGTCTGCTTCCAGCCTCCAGTTCAAAGAGCTCCGTGGTTATTTTCTTCTTTTTTATTAATGTTATATATAAAGATGGGTCCAGTAGAAAGCAGAATGAGAAGGCTGGGAGGGAGTGGGAGTTGGCTTCGTTCCTGGGCCCTGGGATGGGACTCTATGAGATCCACACAGTTTACCTCCATTCTGCACCCCCACTAAACTCAGATCCAGCTAGAGCCCACATCCAGGTACATCCAGGAGGAAAGGACCACATAAATAGGAAACCACAGTAGGGAGAAGGCTGCTTCTCTGTTGCTCTTAAAAAAAAGTACATACGTTATATGTGTATGTATATATATATATATATATATATATCTCCATACACACACACATATCACTACAATCTTCTGCCTCTCCTTTTCTTCAATATTTAACCACGTCAGGGGTGGAGGAAAGTTAACTCTGAGGGGGTGTCTGGGCCAGGGAGGGGCAGAGCCACCAGCCCTCCAGACAGCCGCCCCCTCCTACTGAAGGCACGGAGGGGTGACCCTCCCCTCTCCCTGTGTACCTCACTCCCTCCTCCATCTCCACAGGAGCACTCGGTTTCCAAGGCCACCGGAAAGGGCCTGTTTTGGGGTTTGTCTTGCCTGGTATGCCTCCTTGGAGATTCAGGGTTTAGTGCCCAGACTGGCAGCCTACTGCCCGGGAGAGGAAGAGGTGGGGCAGGGGCGCGCTGGGGAGACTGGTCCTATGTGTTAACAATGCCCTTTGTTTTCCTATTTTTCAACAGCTTTTCAAATCAAAGTTGTGCAAAGTCCTGTACATGGAAGGAAGGGGTCCTTAGGAAAGACATCTGAGACTCAGCAATCCTCTCTGGCCAGAGCAGGAGAGGAGAGAGATGGTTCCAGACAGGTCTTCCCTCTAAAGTCGCAGATATTCAAAGGAGTCCCTCCTGAGTCCCTCATTTCGGGTGTTTTCTTTGGTTTAACCCTCAAAGCTTCAAAGAGGGCTAGAAGTGTGGGATGGGGACTGCTTCAGGTCCCCACCGGAGTCCCAGTCACCATGTCCAATGTCTTTTTGGCAGAGGGGTCGCTCAGATGGGGAAGCAGGTCCTGAGACCCAGGGTGCTGGGCCCCAGTCCAGACCTGACCTGCAAATGCTCCCCAGTCTCCCAGCCCCAAGGTCTCCGGTCTGGGGAACAAGTATGAAGTTTTAGAAGCCGGAAGGAGATGAACCTCTTACAGTCAACCAGGCTGACTCAGCTGGAGTGGAATGATGCCCAGCATCTGGAGGACTGCCCCTGTGTCTAGGCAGGGAGAGGGAGGTTCAGGGGACATCCTTAGTCCATACAAATGTCATCTGGAAGCTCTTGGGTCCCTGGAGGAAGGGACAAGGGAAGGGGAAGAGGGGATACCCTTTCCCTGTGCTCCTCGATGATTCCTGAGTGTCGACTAGGACAGAGGCGCCTTCTGCCTGGTCCGGAGGGTCCTTCGTGGGAAGTTCAGGCCAGGCGGGTGCTCAGTACACGGCCCCAGGGTTGGGCGGGGGCCCAGGGGAGGCATGGTGCAGAGAGGCCGGCTGAGGCGGCTGCTGCTGTAAGTGGGGTCCACTCAGGTTCTGTGCATGGTACCAGGAGTTGGTGGGGTCATCCAGGTAGCTAGGGGAGGCGCTGTAGGGGAGCGGCGGGGGCAGCTGGCTGCGAGCAGGCGCCGGCGTGGTGTGGGAGGCGGTGTCCCAGAGGGCCGGGGAGGGCGGGGAGTTGCAGGCCATGGAGTCGCTGTTGTTGGGGCTGTGTTCTAGGGGCACCTCCCCATTCTTGTAGAGCTTCTTGAATTTGGATCGGCGGTTCTGGAACCAGATCTTCACCTGCTCCGGAGAAGGAAGGGGGTTAACCTCTCAGAACGCTGAAGGAAAACCCCATGAGCCACCCAGTCTGAAGGGAGCAAGGCTGGCACCCAACGTCGCAACAAAGCCAGGCAAACGCCAGGCCAGCATCTTTTTCTCTCTGAGCTAGAACTGTGGCTGAGACCTTTTGATCGCCTAGGTCCACAGGCCGCTCAGCAGGTAGGAAGTCTGTGACCTTGGGCAGGAGACTGCACCTCTCTGGTCTTGCCTTCCTCACCTGCAAAATGGGGGCGATGGCAGCACCATTTCCTACCACACAGGGTCATTATGAGGCTCGGGCAGGAAAAGAACTTAGACCAGCCTGGTAGATAGTAAGCATCCAAGGAAAGGCACCCCAGAGGTGGATGGGCAGTTTGCAATGTTTCATTCATATCAGAAACCCAGAAGCGGAGATGCTGAGATGCACAAAGACAAACACACACCCCCACACACTCACAGAAGCATCTCCCCACACAGACATGTTCCCACTCACCTGCACATGCAGACACAAGCTATACAGAAACATGCACAGATACACGGATACACCCAGATAGATAACCCCACACAAAGTGCCCACATTCATGAACTTAGGTGTGGAGAAGTATTCTGGAGCTCTGGCTAACTAATGGGGGTGACCTGGGGACTCAGGAGCAGGTGAGGCACAATTCCCCAAATTTCCCTTGGGGTATCTCCCCCTCTCCTCTCGCTGCCGCTCCCCACCCCATGACTGGTACAAACAATGAATCAGCTCCTCACTGGGTGACCCAGATTCCCAGAGGATCCGGGCCCCACGCAACAGACGCAACAGGCCCGCCTGTCAACACCTGGAGGGAGCCAAGCATTGGCCACTCCTTCCCTGGGCAGTGACAGCTTGCTGGGGGCTTTAAGGACCTGCTGAGGCTGGGGATGGGGCTCCCATCTTTGCACCCTCTTCCCCATCTCTTCTTAGCGCTCAGCAGAGGAAGGGGTGGAGCATCTGAGGGCAGAGCAGGAACGTGGGGTTTTGATACAGCACACAGTTTCGTTTGGGCACTCACCGGTGCTCACAGTCACGTACACATGTGACCCTCCATCTAGCAACGCACGGCCCATGAAGGGTCGCGCTCTCTGCCACATTCCCGCATGTGCACAGACAGACACACTGAGATGGACGCAAACAGCACACATGCAGGTACATGTGAACGCACAGCCCTGCACACAGGCCCAGCCCAGGCCGCAGACTCAACCGGCCTCCTGTTGAGGGGCCAGAGTTGCTGAGGCACGGTGGGCGCTAGGGACTCTGGCGTAGAGGAAGCTGGACACGGCTCCTTGTGACAGCCTTACAGCATTTGCTCACACTCAGACATGCATGCCTGTTCACTTGTGACAAAAGTTGGGACTTGGGGGATGGGCTGGCGGTCTCTACCTGCAGGCGGCGCCTAGGGACCCGGGGTCCGCGCTTCTTTCCTCACCAACCACTGACCTGCGTCTGCGTCAGGCCCAGCTGCGCGGCCAGCTCGGCGCGCTCGGGCAGCGCCAGGTACTGGGCCTTCTGGAAGCGGCGCTGCAGGGCGGCCAGCTGGTAGCTGGAGTAGATCGTGCGCGGCTTTCGGACCTTCTTCGGCTTCCCGTTCACCATGCGCACCTCGGCTTCCGGCTCCTCCTTCACCGACACTGCGGGCATCGCACGGAGCGGGGGGCTCAGCCTCGGCCTGAGACCCCTGCGCCCTCCGGGACCCACCCTCGGGCCCACCGACACCCCCCTCGCACCCCCGCTCCGCCCGCCGCGCGCTTAGCCTCGGGCGCCCGGGGAAGAAGCCGCAGAGACACAGCCGGACGCGGCGGCCGCCCACGACGCGGCGCGCCCGGCCCCAGCTCCGCGCCCGGCCCCCGGAGCACGTCCCCGGCGCCAGCGACCGCCCGGGCGTGCACAGCCGCGGCTTCGCTCGCTTAAAGCCTTGCCGGCTCGCCTCCCAGCTTCGCTGCACCGCGCCCCTCCACCCCGCACCCCGATCTGCTTTGCTGTCCATCGTTCCACTCGCTCTACCCATTTTTCTTTTCTTGTTAGTCAATCGTTAAATTCTCGCATAGCTTCAGATTTTCAGAAAAGTTGCAGGTATTGAGCAAACTCCTTCCCTCTTTCTATCCGTCCTTTCCCCCACCTCGCTTTCTTCTGTGCTCTCTTCGGTCTCTCCTCATTTCTCCTTTGCTCTTTTTCAGTTTTCCACTTCTCATTCGCCGTCCCCTGCGTTTCCCCGGAATTCTGGTGGGTCTCTCTCCATGCCCTCCTCAAGCGTCCCCCTCTCCCCGGCCCAGATCCAGAGGACCCCTGGAGTCTCCAGTCCCCGCTGCTCCCCCCACTCCCCAAGCTCTCTGCAACCGAGGGAGGACTGCCCGCTGGAGTGCAAGAGAAATCACCTCCATTAGGAGGTTCCCTAACCCTCCACGGCCTCTCCTTTCTCGCCTAGCTCGCCCCCCTCCTCGCCCGAGACCGCGGCGCCGCGTGCGCCCCGCACCATCTCAGAACTGGAAACTCGCCTGCCCCCGGTGGGAGTCATCTTTGCGCACTTTCTCTAACTCCAGACAGCACACTTCTTACCCTCGGTGCTGCCCTAGATTTCAGCTTCATTTTCCTGCCTTTCTCTCCCCTGGGAAGCTTCCGGTGTCGGTCCCCTCCCGCGACCCGGCGGTCCCCCTCACCTGGGTCCTGGGCAGGCAGCGGCTGCTCTCGGTAGGCTCCGTATTGCCGGTAGGAGGCTCCGTAGGTATAGTCCGACTTGGGCGAGTAAGCGCCGGTGCCTGCAAGCCCGTTGAGGTTGAACTGGTGGTGGTAGGTGTAGGGGTTCACGGTCTGTCCATAGGGCTGGCCCGAGTAGTAGTCGTGCTGTGGAGCGCTGTAGTAGCCCAGATCAGTGACCGAAGACTCGGGCAGGGTGGGCGAGTCCTTGGAGCCCGCATGGCAGCTGAGCGAGCTGGAGATGTCGGTGAGGATGCTGCTGAGCTTGCGATCGAAGGAGCCACTCATCCTGGCGGGCGCTGCGCCTCCCCGGGCTGGCCTCTGCCGCTCTGAGCGGGTACGGGCGCGGGGGCGGCGGCGGCGACCTGCTGGGGGTGTGTGTCCCGCGGGCGAGGGGAGGGCCGGCGGCGTCTCGGGGGAGGGGAGACCGAGGGGCGCTCAGACCATCGCCGGCCTTCGGGCGGTTGCTGCGCGCCTCTCGTCGCGTCCCAAGCCACAGTCAAATGCTGCCAGCTCCGCCCGGCCAGCCGGTTATAGACTTAATAGTGGAGTCGCAGAGGGAGGCTCCGGCGCTCTGATTGGCTGCAAGTCTTGCCTTCGAGGCAAAACAAGCTCTAGCGCTTCTCTCTCTCTCTCTCTCTCTCTCTCTCTCTCTCTCTCTCTCTCTCTCTCTCTCTCTCTCTCTCTCTCTCTCTCTCTCTCTCTCTCTCTCTCTCTCTCTCTCTCTCTCTCTCTCTCTCTCTCTCTCTCTCTCTCTCTCTCTCTGTCTCTCTCTCCCCCCTCCCCTCCCCCTTCCCTCTCTCCCCCCACCCCCCTCTTTCTTTGTTGTTACCCCTAAACATACCCCACTTATTCCTCCTCCAGTGGATCCCTTCCACAGCCCAGATAACCCCCTTGCCTTCGAAGGAAAGGAGTGGGGGAAGGTAGTTTTCAGAGTCCTCAGGATCTGTCAGTCTGTCTCCCTGGCCAACGGTGGGAGGTGAGCTCAGGTGTGTTGGGGAAGGAAGGGAATTTGCCCATTGGGTGTTTGTGGAGGGAGGTGGTTCAAAGTGTGCATGTGTGTGTGCCCACATGCAAATGATAGGCAGACAAATGTGCCCAAGTGGGGAGGACCCAGAGAACACGAAAATCTTTTTACATTTCTTGTAAAATAAGAAAATTTAGGTGGAAAAAGTCAATTATATGATAGTGACATCTTGTCTTTACAATGCAGTCATAAAATGCAATTAACGGATGTTTATGGAGGAAGGGGCCCACCAGGAAAAGGTGCCAAGGAGGGGCCTGTTGAGGGGGTCTGTGGGGCAGGTGCCTGTGCACTTAGGACTTTACGGGAAGGTGGGGCGTACATCTGGACCATAGCGATATCAGTGCTGTCTCAGAACTACTCGTGCGGTTTCAGAAAGGCCCAGGCTTGCAGGAGGCAGCAGGGGAGATGGGGTCTTCAGGAGGTGAGGTGAGTGGGGCACAGTCTGGCTGCGTGTGTCAGTAAATTTGGGGGCAGTTTCTGTGGATTTGGAGCAGCACTCTCAAGGAGCGTGAGTGTTTTTAGAGATCAGGTGTGTGGGACAGATGTTCTTGGGGTTTATGATGTGAGAATTTCCTACATCCCACAGCACAGCATACTGGGATATGTGTGAGTGCAGGGGTGTGTGTGTGTGTGTGTGTGTGTGTGAGAGAGAGAGAGAGAGAGAGAGAGAGAGAGAGAGAGAGAGAGAGAGAGAGAGAGAGAGAGAGAGAGAGAGAGAGAGAGAGAGAGAGAGAGAGAGAGAGAGAGAGAGAGAGAGACAGAGAGAGAGAGAGAGAGAGAGGAGAATATAAGCAGTGTGAGTGGAGGCTCTGGGGACCCTTGTCTGTGTGAATATGGAGTGGTGAGCAGATATGCATACAACTCCTAGTATCTTCCTAGTCACCAGTAGGTGGGAATCATGATGCTCCATTGAACTCAGTCCCCTCAAGAAGGTAGGAGGGAGACTCCCCAGCTTCTAAAGGCCAATGTCATTCAACTTGCTCCCAACGCCTAGCCTTATTTCTTCATTCCACCCCCCACCCCACCCAACTGCACTCTTGGTCCTTCTTTGGGTAGGGGGGAGAAGAAGCTCCAGATCTCAGTCCCTGGCCACACACGACCTCCATACAGGGCTTCGTGTCAATTCTCCTGTGAGCCTTCCCGGCCTGGTGGACTTAGGTGTCCCAGAACACGCAGTGCCAGCGCGCCACCTTCTGGTGACTCCTGGGTCCTTCACCCTTCCCAAGTAAGTGCCGGAGGGAAGGGGTCTCGCTCCAAGACTCCTCCGCAGAGAAGTGCGCGGAGGGGTTCTAGATCCTTTTTCTAAGTCAGACCCCCGGGGCAGGCTTCCAGGGGTTCAAAAGGCTTTGGAAATTGCAGTTGGTTGAATCCGAGGGCCGCCGAGGGGCTGAGGGGCGGAATGCCCGCCAGGTCCCAGCAGCTCCAGGGAGGCCTCGGCGGCGTGGGAAAGGTGGGGGCGGGGGCCGGCGAGCAGAGCGCTATCTGTCTGTCTATCTCCGCGTCCCCCCAGCGCCTATCGCTCGCCGCTCCTGGCCCGTGGCGAGGCGAGTTACCACCCGCTCGGGATGCCCTCTGTTCTTTTGCCAAGAGGCCTAGGAGAGCCCGTGGCGTCGGGGCAGGAAGGGCACTGGGCGGGCCTGCTCCCCCTCCCAGGATGGGAGCAAGGTTTAGGGCATGCTTTGGCGCCCCCAGTTCCCCACAGAGAAGAGACTTCGTCCAGCAATCCCCTTTCAGGGGTTCACTCACTCACCATTCATTCATCACCTAAGAGGAGATGGACCAGCTGCTTCAGAGAAGGTGGGAGGGAGCCCTCCCCATATTGTTTACACAGAAGCCTCGCTCCCTGCCACCGTGGCCACCCCTGGCTCCTGAGTTAGATGAATGGAACCTGGACTGGACACCTGCCCGCCAGGAATCCTGTGATCCTGAGAGGGGGCTGGGGCGGGGGGGCTACACTGGGATAGTTTCTGTGCTCTAGTCTGTTCTGAAAGTCTGAGTTCCAGAAACAGACGGAAGAGCAGCATTAGGGACGGAAGCGAGGAACTGTGAGTTTAGCATCTGGGCTCCGCTTGCACTGAGAACCCCAAAAGTCCAGGGGCTATGGTCCAGTCGCTACTACCATCCAGACACCTGGAAAGATCTTGGAACACACAGTCTCAGCGATAAATAGATGTTTGTCGAGTGAATTGCAGAAACTCCTTAGCCTGTGCCTTAGCTGCCTGAGTCACGGGTTGGGGGGCAAGCTGAGTATTTGTATATTTCTCCCCACCTCTACCCCCCCCAGCCACACCCACCCGGTCTGGTCTCAAAGTCGGTTGTGGCTTTCATGGCCTGCGCCATAGCTACCTGGGACACGGGGTGGAGGGGGTGCTCGAGTCTTTGACACTGGAGAAGGGCTGGATCATTTCCACAGAATTCACTTGCAGGCTTAGGAAAACAGTATGTGCGGGGCCAGCATCAGCTGTGAGGCGCCCCACTCCAGGGCAGGAGCAGAGACAGCTTCCCAGATGGGGCCATGAGAGGCCCCAAAGGGCCTCGTCAGGCCAGCAGGACTGGAGCCACCAGCCGTCGGGCGGGCACCTGCCAGCTCAGGGTGGCAAGGTCGCCAGAGGATGCCACCCACTGCACTTCGCCTGGGCCAACAAGATGAACAGGTGTCAGGCAGGTCAGAGTCCTGCCCCTGGTGGAGGGAAGATGCCAGGCAGTCTGTGTCAGGGCCTCCAGGAGGCCAGCAGGATGGAAAAGGGGCGGTGCTGCTCATTGTCCAGGTCAGGGTCCATTGCCCAACCTCTCCTTGGCACCCAGAGAAGGTACCCCGTTGAAGCGAGCTTTTCCCTGAAGCCTAAACATCATGCCACCTGCACACTACCACAGCACCTGGGCTCACAGAGTGTCAGGCGAGAGGGGGGAAGCTCAGGAAGGAGAGGACCCCAGGGTGAGGGCACAAGCCCTCTCTGAGCTGCCTGGGCAGCTGGCGCCATCTAGTGGTCCAAATGAGGAGGACGCAGTCCAGCTCTGCTGCCGCCACTGTGAAGCCGGCGTCGCGGAGATGGCTGCGTCCAGGAGAAATGGAACCTTCATTTATTCTAGGACAGCTGTCAGCGCTAAACATTGCCTCACTCTGGCAGCTGCACCTCTTTCTCCTCGCACTCATCTTAGTCCAAGCAGTGGCGCCTCTCCTTAGGTTTCTCGTTTGTAAATCAGAAAGTGGATTATTCCACCGCCTCTGAGAGGTCTCCAAACTCTGATGCTCTCGGATTCTAAACTCGAGGACTCTTCTCTCAAGGGCCTACCTTCTCGCTAACTTCCTTGGAGATACAGCGTAGTGTTCCAGCACGGTGCAGCCTGGAGTTCCTTCCAGAGTCCTTCGTTCATCCCGCAAGTCTTTCTGGAGCATTTAGTTTCTCGGAGACACAAGACAATGCCCCCACCCCCACCCCCCGCCCACCCACGTGGAGCCCAAGGTCCAGCAGGGGGTGGTGGACACGTGAGTAGCCATTTTCACTACCAGATGACATGTGCTGGGAGGGAGTGAGTCACAATGCCATGACAGAGAGAGGGGGACATCTGAACTGAGATGCGAAGGATGTGTGAGAAGGATGTGGCCAGGAAAAGCAGGGATGGGGCTGAGGAGAGGGTTTCTGGATGTGGGAAAATCCTGTGCAAAGAGGGGCACAGGTTATGCTAGGATGGAATCAGGAACCCAAACACAGAGCCCTGGAGCCCAGAGCAGGGGAGTGGGCTCCTCTTTGGGGAGCCCCTCGGGGAAAGTGGGGAGCCAGGGGAGAGACATGATGGGATTTTCTTCTTGAACAGTCCTGCTGGCTGATGTGTGGGGCTTAGTCAAAAGGGGCATAAGTGGAGGCGAGGGCAATAACAAAAAGGGTACTGCAGAGCTCAAGCAAGAAGGGCACTGGATCTGGGTGGTAAAGGGAGAGATCATAGGGGCTGCAGAGAAGTGGGTGGAATTGAGAGACCTAAGAAGGTCTAGTGATTGGATGAGAGACGGGACTGGTGGGGAATAACTCCCCAGCTTCTGACCTGAGCAACTCCCAGCTTAAACCACTGGGAGACAGAGGGAGAGGGGAGAAAGATACAGACAAGTGATAAATGGATAATACCATTAAGGTGGCCCTTGACGGGGAAAATGATGTGTCCTGTGTTGTTCTGAACTTTTCATTGGAGCATAACATGCACGCAGAAAAGTGCACAAATCAAAATCGATGCATCTGCACAGCTCTGTCTCAGCTGTGTAGCTGGGACTCAGGGCGAGTAACATTGCCAGCCCCGGGGCCCCCTTCACACTGTCTTCCAATCTACTGCTCCCCACAGTCAACACTCTTTTTTTTAAGAGAAGAAGGAAGTGAGAGGAAGAAGCAGCATTTTTTAAGGAAGGAAGAGGAAGTTCATGAATGGTCATTGCTCGCGCCCCCTCCCGGCTTCTCGAACCCCAGTCCTTAGACTTTATATGGTCCAAACCCCAGCCACTGACTTAGTGCCTGAGCCAACAGGTGGCCTTCAGTCAGCACTGTCAACTCCCAGCACTATAGGTCAGTTTGGCAAGTTTTTTTATTTTATGAGAACAGAAGTATACATTAGACACTTTTTCATGTCTGGCTTCTTTTGCTCAGCATTATGTTTATGCTATTTATCCTTACTGAATAATTTGTGGCTCATTCGCTTGTATTATCGCGTGAACATATCATCATTGATTGGTCTGGGGTGTGTGTGTGTGTGAAAGGAAAGGTGCAGGCAGGAAAAGAGAGGAGGAAGAAGCACTTTATTTTATTTAGTTGTTCACATTGGAAGTTCCCCTGGCCCCATGTCCTGAAACCGGGACCTCGGGATGTATGCGGACCACACGCAGGGTCCCCTCTACCACAGGGCCACCAGGGTGCAGGGTCTGTCCTGTGCTGATGGGCATCCTGGCTCTATCACGAACGAGCTGCCATGAGCATTCTTGTGTGCGTCTTTTCACGCACTGAGCACGCACTGCTATTTTGTACCCAGGAGTGGAATTATGAGCTAGTCGGTGTGCAGAGGTTGTCTCTAGCAGATTCTGCCAGATAATTCTCCAAAGTGATTATGCCATTAGCTCAATTTGGAGTTTGAGTGTCTTTGAGTCATGTAAGAGGAGCTGTCCAGCAGGCAATTGGCTCCATGGGATCTGAAAAATCAGTAAGAATTTGGGATCACAGACACATCATGGTAGCTTAGGCACTAAGCTGGGGTGTGGACCATGTGAAGCCCAAGGAGCTGGGCTCATGACCCGGGCTGGGGACAGCAACCCTAACAGATAATCAAATAAAAGTGCTTCCTCCTCCTCTCCCTCCCCTCCCTTCCCCTCCCCTCCCTTCCCCTCCCCTCCCTTCCCCTTCCC
>RJWH01001343.1:92067-397129 GCA_004363575.1 Solenodon paradoxus | reverse complement strand
AGAGAGAGAGAGAGAGAGAGAGAGAGAGAGAGAGAGAGAGAGAGAGAGAGAGAGAGAGAGAGAGAGAGAGAGAGAGAGAGAGAGAGATCGAGAGAGAGAGAGAGAGAGAGATCGAGAGAGAGAGAGAGACCCCTATTCCCGAAGACGATTGGTCGCGGGAGGAGGGGTGGGCGCGAGGAGCGGGTCCCGCCGCGGGGCCTGCAGGAATCGCTGGCTCCGGCTGCCACCTAGCGGACGGGAGCCGGGCCGGGGAGGCAAACACCCGGGTACCTCCTCCCCTCCCTGCAGGCAGCCTTTGCCTTTTCTCCAAATGGAAACAGCACTTTGAAAATTCTTTCAATGGATTTTTTTCCTTGAAAGATCGTACTGGGGGAAAATGATACTTCTATTAGTTACATATTCTCCAATCGCACACTCGCACCCCCCTCGTTTTGAGATCGCTCCCCTAGGCAGGCTCAGGCGGGTGCGGAGCGGCACGGAGTGACAAAGCCGCCGCTGCAGCCTCCAGGGGTGGGAGTCGCGCTCGCCTGTCGGCCCTACAACTCGGGAGAGCGTAAAAGTTTGTCTGGGCTCCAGCATCCCGAGCTCCAACACGCCTTCAGGTAAAGGTGAGAGTAAATGGCCACACTTTATTCACAGGGGTAGGGTTTGTTTTTAAAATACTCGTTCTCACTTTAAATCTCACTAGGGAGGGATTTGAGAAGCGCAGCGTGTTTGGGGTACGTTTAGGCGCTTCCCAGTCTCTCCAGTCTACAAGTCCGGAGTAGGCGACCGCTTAGCCTCTTAGTGACGGAGCGGTGATTTTAAAAGCAGAATAAAGGCTTTCCCTTGCCTGCCCCCACGGTCCCTCCAGCTCAAATAATGGAGAGACAGTCAATGCACTCCGCAAGCTGAGGCCCATTGTGCGCCGCTGATGCAAAGGCGGCGGCCTGAGCCGGCAGGGGCTCCTTGCCCTTGCCCCTCTCCCCCCAAAAACGTGCTCCGGTCTCCTGGGCAGCTAAAAAGTGAAATGAATACCACTAAAAGATATATATATATGTGTATATATATATGTATATATATATTAAAGAGAACCTAAGGGGGGGGGTCGGTAAAGAAAAAAAATGCTTTCCATACATACATTCTAAATTTCACTCCTCATTAGAGTACGGAGGCAGGCAGTCTAGGGCAGAGGAAGCAGGCAGAGATGAGGGAAACAGAGAGAAGAGAAGGTGGAGATGGCGAGAGTGGAAGAAGTGACGAGAAAGGAGGCGAGAGCGATCGCCAGAGAACCTGAGGCCCGCTGGATGCCGAGTTCGCGGGCCCAGCCGTTCTCGGACCCTGGACCATGCGTCGTGGGTACCAGAAGCGAGACCAAGTCCTGAGGCACCAGGCAAGTAATGTAATGATTATTGTTTCTTTGGAACTTCGGGGGGGTTGGTAATGCGGTCTGGCTGGGCGGCAGCTTGGCTCGCTTGGTCTCAGCAGGCCTGGCCGGAGTCGAGGCAGCCAGGGCGAGACGAGAACTTGCCGAGGCGCCTGTTCCGGAGCTGCCCTCGCTTGGTCTCTGTCCTGCCGCGGTGCAGAAACGGGAATCGCGGCCACCGTGCCTCTTTGGAGCTGAGGAACTTGCCGGCGGAGCGTCAGACCAAATTCAAAACTGGTCTCCTTCCCACTTCCTTAACTCGGGGCGGGAAACCGCTTGCCGGTCCTCTAGCGCAGGGGCGGAGGACTTGCGTAGGGCAAAGGGACCAGCAGGTTTAGCGCCCGCGCGGTGGCGGAGCCTGTGCCGCGGTAGAGCAGGCTTCGGGGTCCGGCCCGGGTGGCCCGAGTGCCTGTGCCTTGACTGGCTGTGGTTCAGGGCCTGGCGAGCTCGGCTTCAGCCGCCCACCTGCGGGTGCCCTTTGTAACGGGGATCCCCTAACGTAACGCGATCGATGGCTGCCTGTTTGATGTAGGCGATAGTGTCAGCAGATTAAAAGCGACATTCTCCCCAGCGGAGAATCGGTGGAGGCAGCGAGAGTGCACCAGTTTCACAGCCCGACAGCTGAGCCAGATTTCTCGCGGCGCGGCCGCAGGGCTAGGGGTGGGGAGGGGGGGGGTCACTTCCCAGGGGTGGGGACCGAGGGTGTGTAAGTGAAAGGATGAGCCTCAATTAAAACTAACTAGAGTGCTTTCCTCTGCGCTGGGTTGGGCGCGCGTTTGCGTCAGAGGGGGCGCAGGGCGGGCGCGGGGGGCGGAGGAACCGACGTCCCGGCGGAACCCTAGCAGGGGGCTGGGTGAGTGAGGGAATGAGCCCGGGGAGCGAGCGGGGCCTCCTGTCAGGCCCCTCGGGCTAAGAGAGAGTCAAAACTGGCGTTCTAGCTGAGACTCCACCGAGAATAGAGGCATCTTACTTACCAGAACCTGGGATCTTCCCACCAGCTCCCACCCTTAACTTCCAAATTTGGAAGAGGCCCGGGGGATTAGGTTTGGTCCCAGGTGGGGGAGGAGTGGTTCTCTGGCTCCTCGGGAAGGAAGGGAGGAAGGGAAGGGTGACACCCCCCATCCCTCAGTCTGGGAAAGGAGGGGCTGCTGTTGCTGTAGCTGTGAAAACCCTAGACTTTTCAGAGGAGAGGAATAGATCAAGCTCCTCAAGGGCAAAGACTCCTACTTTTAGTCGCGAGAGGGGACAGGAAGAAACTAAGACTTCCGAGCAGAGGCACTGTCTCTAGTAGGGATTCCTGAACCCAAGCGACACTGGACTCAGTTTCTCTCCCCATCTGTGCTACCCAGTGGTGCCTGCTAACCCGTGGAGCGCCTTCCACAGTGTTCACAGTTCCGCCTCCAGCAAAATGGCTTCAGTAGAGGGACTGAGGGGGTCATTTCAGGTCCTGGGGAACTCAACTTTCTTGCTACAAGGTTGTCATTTATTACTGTTCCAACATGACATATTGTCCTGGACCTGGTGCGCCCTATGCTCAAGCAGGAGATAACAGTATCTGTTGTTTGAATAGGGCACTAAGTAGAAGAGTGATTCTAGTTTATGAGAGCATATAAGTGCCCAGATTGTGAAACTCCACACAGGTGTCCAGGCAGCTCAGCTACAGAAGCAGAAAATGCAGTTGCAATTGCTACCTTTCTTTCACACATATTCTCTCTTCAGATCTTCCCCCACCCTCATCCATGTCCTTCACTGCCAACATCCCTTCCCCTTCCCTTTGAGTTTCAGCATGTGGGCTTGACCCTTGAACCCTTACCCACTGTGGCCCTTGCCTCAGTACCCTACTTGAGATAGCCAGTCAGGCAACCCATCTATCTATCTATCTATCTATCTATCTATCTATCTATCTATCTATCTACTTGGCCCTCTCCAAGGTCTCTCTCTTGATAAGGTTGTTCTAGGGATGGG
The DNA here is from genome assembly GCA_004363575.1 of Solenodon paradoxus. Lineage (NCBI taxonomy): Eukaryota > Metazoa > Chordata > Mammalia > Eulipotyphla > Solenodontidae > Solenodon > Solenodon paradoxus. Next base: position 393,759 of record RJWH01001343.1, on the reverse strand, counting down.
AAAAGGCCTTCCTTCTCAAGTTTTCCTCTGCCCTGCTGTCCCACACAAAGGCTCCAGTGTGATTCCCCAAGAGATGAGAAGGTAGATCTTCACTTGGGGTAGGGGAGGCAGGACTAGGCTGCAAGCTTACAATGTTCCTTGCACCATCATTGCTCAGCCTTAATCACTTTAAAAAAAGACGTTTCAGACTTGATCTGTCCTAGCTGGACAGCCAGTACACAGTTGGGACCTGATGGGAGCCAGAGAAAAGTAGAGATCTGTGGCTGTACATACAGGATTGACTTGTATTTCGGGCCCCAGAGTTCACCCAGACTTTGTAGCTGATTAATATCCTCTCCCCAATATCTTTCTTTCAAGAAAGTTTGAATCATTCTTCATTAATCCAATAACTGCAATGATAGTAGTATTTTGCTCTTCATAAACTCACCAGATCATTCATTTTGACTTTTTGGTAAATTACACTGAACAAAGGTGGCCTTATAAAAACATTTTCTAAATCTAGTTCAAGAACTGTGAGACCCTACAAATGACCACATAGACATAAGTAGAAAATTCTCTCCCACATATCTTCCCCACCATTTAAATTGTTACAAATACTATTATTCTGTTTAGAGAAATCACAGAATAGAAATCATCACGTTTTATCAAGCCCATCTGGAGAGATGAACATGCCTGCAGTCACTGGGAGAAAGGTCATATCTTCTGATCTTACGATCTTACTGCAGACCTTTCCCAAAGAGCTTATTTTAAAGGTGCCGAATCAATTAGTCTCCCTTGGCATGAGATTAAGGCTGGAAAGAATGCAGTTGAAGAAGATATATTTCAAATCGTCTTGCATAGATCTTTTGAAGGGTAGAGAGAGGCACAGGAATGCCTGGCTAATGTTTTGTGATTATTGCAAAAACAAAACCCAAACAAAAATCAACCAACAAACAAAAGCTCCAGTTTGTCTCAGACTCCTCCAATCTCCTCAAAAGATTTTACTCTGTAATGTGGCTGCCCAGCTGTAAAGAGTTCTGCCTTTGTCAACATGAAAACAAGGGAGGAAAGACCAAGTTGGGAGTCTTGGCCTGCTGCTGGACCGTCGCCTCTTATCTGACCCATGTATTTGAACCACAAATCCAGCAGGCTTCAGTGCTCACTATCACTCTCGTCGCCTAGGCTATCACCTCTGGGTCAAAACATCCAGAGATAAATGCTTTACCTTAATAAGCAGTTAGTTTTCTATCACAAGCCAGCCAATTAAAGCATGTATTTTGGGAAAGAGCAATAAAGGAAACACTTCCCCTTTCAGTTTAGGCTCCCAGTTAGAGGTCCCAGGAGTAGACAAGGGAGAGTAGCTAGAGAGCAAGGGCTGACCTTTGGATGCAAATCGAGCATTTTAGGGAAGGAAAAGTGACAATCATTCCTAGCACACCAGTGCAGCCAGAGTCAAACATATGCTTTTTTTTTTATTATTATTTAAATCACACTGTAGCTATCTAAATACATTTATGCAAAAGAAGTGAAGACTTTTATGTTACAAAACTTATTGATTTAAATATCTGACTTTAGCGAAGAATAACTGCATGGCTCTTCTCAGGGAAAACAGATTGGGTTTGGAAAAGTGGAAGCTTTGAAATGAGTTTGAAGCTTGTTAATGTCCCTTGATAACACAACCAGCTACAACTACAAAATAATTTCCCTTAATAGTTACCTGTCAAAACACCTATTTCTTTTACTGCAGGATTAGGAGATATGAGTTGGACATTCACTGACTAAAGACGGCTTCGATATGTTCAAGTCTTCAATGTCACTTTGTTTGCTGCCTATACTATAAACTAACCTGGATGGAAAAGTATCAGTTCACAAATGATAACTACCACTATGCTAAATTATGTTTACCTATCAGATGGTTGATATAAATAATAAACCTACCACTTCTAAACTGTCAGTGGAATGATTTATTTCAGTGTCCTCCATCAGTGAGGAGGGGCTTTAGGTAAAATTTAAAGGAAAAAGAATGAGCATAGTACACCACTGATACATACCGCATGGAGCAGTAAATAATTATGCCCTCTGCTATGCTATGTATATCTTCTTTACCCATTTCAGAGGTGGTTAATAAGCCTCGCTCATCTTTGAGAGGAGTTAATAGATCATGCACCCAAATGCATGATCTAACAAAACTTGGGAGTAGCTCTGTGTTTTATTGTTAACCCTTTGCATGAAATCTTCTGAAGCTGAAAAGAAAAAGGAAAGGGCTTTTGTGTTAGTTGATCCTTGTCTATTCTAAGGTGCAGGTTGGTGTGAAAGGGATGAGGAGGTCACTTGAAATCTCCTTTTATCTACTATTATTTTCTCCCTGCACCAGCAACTTTGAATAGACATCATCTAATCGCTCTTGATGGAAAGAAACTATGAATGCAACAAAAATGCTTCTACTCCAAAAGTTGAATACATGTGTGTGGACAGCTAGCCGAGTTTGCATAGGACTACATGGCTCTGTCCACAAGTGCTTAGAGAGTTTTTTTTTTTTAAATAGTCCAAGGACATATACATAAATGTTTCCCATACACTATGGGGGAGGGGTTAATTGGGTGAACTATTTTACCCTTACATTTAAATAAGTGTGCACACACATTCATGGTAGGATGCTCCAGTAAGTCCCGGGGATGCTTTCAACTGACTTGTCCTTCAGCTTTTTCTTGACCTCACTCTCTCAGATGTCATATTTAAGTCCTGAAAAAAAATCAAATAATTAAGAACATGAGGGACAGCCTTTTAGTGAAGACATCTTATTTCCTCTCCATTTTCAACTGAAAGTCACATTGACAGGAGTTCTCTTTAGAGGAGAGAGATTGTGTGATAGGTGAGAGGTGATGGGTTAAGATGAGACCATTACATTCAATTTCTCCCCAATACTTTTCTTTTTGATCTTTCTTAGAATTAAATTGGTTAAAATACAATAAATAAATAGAAAACAAAAGCCTAATATTTGGCAACTTCAAAGTTTTTCTTGGCATAGATACCTATCTCCAAATCTTTGAATCTGAGCAATTGCTTATAAATTGTTTTGAAATGGATTATTGTAATAAGTTTTATATGCTAACTAAAATATCACCTAAGTTCTCATCCTTAGACATCAATATATATTTCTTCAAAAAAGAAGAAACAGATTGCAGGTTGTTAAGTATTAATGATTATCCTAGGACATTTGATTTTCAGGACTGAAGCCTGAAATCATTGGCCTTTACCTCTTAAGAAGGGACTGCCCCCCACACCATGTTCTTCTAAGTGAAATTCCTATTGCTCCCAAAGTTTGGGACACTTCACGGTAAATTCCTTTAAAGGAATACTGGGTTACCAGGGCTACAAGTTCCCATCTCAACCTGCCAGCTTCCCCACCCCCTTGCTCCAGATCACAAGACTCTTGGCCATCAGGACTGGGACCTTGAGCCCCCTGCCCTCCTACTCCCAGCCTGCTGGAGATGGAGATCGCAGTTCCAAAGTCTGAGAGGTTGGGTGGGAGAGGATTAATTCCCTCTTTAACTCCTCTTTCCTACCCTCAATTCTGAACCCCAATGAATCAGTTTCCTGGGGTTTCCTGGTGAATAGGAACGTAGTTGCTGACCTATCCAATAAAGATTAAATTAAGTAGAAGAATCCCAGTCGCTGGATATTTGGAAGCTCCAGTGGGGGTGTCAAACAGACGTTTAACACATTTTTTCCACTCACTGTGCACAAATTCTGGACCTATTGGGTTTGACTTTAGAAAGAAGAAAAAAAATGAGAAGGAAAAAGGAAAAAAAATGAAAACTAACCAAGTCATGGAGAAGCAGCGAAAGTGAATTTTTGATCAGAAAGGCTGAAAGCAGTAACAGGGCTTCCTGACCTTTCTAGTGCTGCCCCCCCCCCCCTTCCTAACTACTTTAAGAATTGGAAGTTTCCTCTCCTGGATGAATTGTGCTGTTTGGGTAGATCTGTGCCTATGTTTATCCCTTAGGAAAGGGACAGTATGGTGGCTTAGGGTCAAGACTTGGTCTCTGGGAAGGAGAGGGGCATTCAAAACCCAGTGGCCTTTTCTTTTCTATCGAAGGTTTTAGTAGCACCAAGTGAGCAGTTTCCTTCAGTTACTGCCATGTAGGAGAAACAATGACTTTCTCTGTCAGTGCTCAGTACGCTAGACACTGACCATGAAACTATGGCCAGGTCAGGTGCTCCCTTCCTGGGAATAACCTGGGGCCCCAAATATCAGTTTCTATTTCCGCCTACTCCTCTAGTTCCAGGGTGCAGTCCGGAGGGGCAAAAGGCAAGTCCCTTTGTGGCAATGGCTCATTCGTGCAAATACAATACTGAATAAATTAACCTCAAACCAGCTAGTTGGGGTGCAGTAGTTTAGCAGGACTAATTGCAGACAATGGAGCTGAAATGACTTTTCCAATTAGCTGCTGGTTGGAGTTTAGTTGGAGGAACTGTCAGCTTCAACGATGGGTAATTGCTTTATTGCTCACAAAACTATCATCTATTTAGAACATATGTGCTAATTACTCTGGATGGGCGTTGAAAAAGAGACCATAAATCTAATAGCACTTAAAAAAGTCTATGGTTCTTGTAAGCTACTCCAATCCCTTGTACATTCTCTTCAGCCCAGGTTGGTGTGATGGATGGCTGTCTTTCAGAAAGGCGAAGGTTTGGACTGGAGGCACCGACGGAATCCTCTGGTCAAATCGCTTGCAGGAGAGCGAAAGACCAGCGCTTACTGTGCGGAGGCGATAAATCACTGTCATCAAAACCGGTCTCCTCTTTAGCCCAGCACTTTTTTTTTTTTTCATTTTCGCAAAAGATTACTTTAGAAATCTTTTAATTGGATTATGCTGGGAAATTAATCTCCTTTAGCCTTGGCTAAATTTATTGTGGACACTGTCGGGAGGAAAGCTCAGTAACTGCGGTGATGGCCACATCCCCTTGCTCCCTCCTTCTCTCTGCCCTCCAGGGTTCCTAGCTGCTTTTGACAGCCTTGCCCCTAGTCCTCCGGACTGATTAGGAGCTGAGAAAGAGTGGGAAGACACATCTGGATGGAAGACCTCCGTGATCTCTAGTGGCTTCCCTGTGTCCTAAATGCCACCTTTTCTGTTTCCTATTCCGTAGCTAACTATCTAGCGTCCCCACAAAAGCACTTCTTACTCCACAAGGGGTTTTGGGATGCTAGGGGCCTGTTACTAGAGAAGAAGGGGGTTAGATTGAACTGAAGAGTAAGTGGGGGTGGAGGAGGGTTGCCGGCCAAACTCCCTAGCTGGCCCCTAAATTCCCACCACCTTCCTCCCTCTGGGTCTCCAACCCAGAGCTGGAGCTTTGAGAACACTCTCCACGCTGCGCAAAAACGCACGGTTAGCTCTTGGCGGTTTTCCTGGTACAATTCAGGAGACACTTCTGGAGGCGCACGCCGCTTGAGGTCCAGGAGCTAGGATCCTCTCTCCTCCTCCTGGCTCTTGGACTGCTAGTGCGGTCCTGTCTTACTGACAGGAGCGCGAGCTCTTCGCCTGGTCCAGAGCGGCTTCAGCAGCTGCGGAAGCTGCGGGTTCGGCCCGCCGGCCGCTTATCGCAGCGGGAGATGACAACATCTGCCTGAAACGGGATACCTATTTTTGCAGCTCAATTTAGCTCTTAATAGCAGCCCTCTGAGGTGTGGTTAATTGATGGGGATAAAGGCGTAATGACTTGACGGGGAGACGCCAATGATCCTTTAATATACTTTTAAAAGAACAACCACCCCAAACACCAGCAAGTCAGTGCTCAGTGGGAGGATAAAACAGGGATCTGGAGGTAGGAAAAGCGGCGTTTGTGCTGTTTGTATCTAGAGACGTCAGAGCAGGGTGAGCCCTGGCTCGCGGGACCGGAACACCCGGCAGGCCTCCAGGGCAAAGCAAGCCTGGGCTGGCCGGGGGTTGTCGCGTGACTGCGGAGAATGGGGCCGCAGGAGGACCGGGCGAACTCGGTTTGACAGGTGGCTGAACCGAATGGCTAAGAGGAGCCCCTTGCAAAGGACTATGCCGCCCCTTTCTGGGCTCTGTCACTCTCTCTGCCCTTTAAGTGTGTCTGGATCCTCACAAGACGGGCGCCCCCATTTGCCTCCCTCTCTGGTTAGCGCTACCCCTCCTCCAGCGTAAGCAAAAGGATCAAGTGGCAGTTGCTCACATGCAACGTGTGTAGTTCCTCTGTCTGGAAAACCTCAGAGGAATCACAGCCGTGTGTGTGTGTGTGTGTGTGTGTGTGTGTGTGTGTGTGTATGTTGATCGCCCCAAAAGGCTGAGCCACACAGCAGCAGCCCTGAGCACGTGGCCATATTTAAGCCGGATTTGCTCTGAGTCTTGGGACCGGGCGTCCTAGAATTTACCTGCAGTGGAGCGGACTTCTGGCGGATTCAGAGCAGCCTCTGCGTTCAGGCCACTATAATCGACTCAGCACCTTTCTTTTGCCTTGTGTCATTTCCCCAAGCTCAGTTCTAGCTTAGTCTCTAGAAGGTCAAAGTTGAGTATCATACTGTCCAAGCCCCGAATTTAGGGTCAGACGGGCAGTTAAATGAGAAAGAAAATGAATCAGATTGCCTTTTCTGTTCGCAAAGGGGAATCCCCTCCAGGTTCAGACAGCAGTGTCCCTAGTAGTTTGTTTTGAGTATCCTGTTTTACACTTTGGAGAGAGAGCACCTTCGTGTTTCAGGTTGAGCTCCCTCTGGACGCGAATGGAGAAATCACTCCAATCACCTTCCATATTTTATTGTATTGAGAAATAGCAGGTGCTTTGGCTGCTGCTATTGTCTGGTTTCCTACCTGAGTCCACCTAACAGGGATGAAAGTGTCCCAAGAAACTTAATTTCCCCAAACCCTCCGGTGGACAAGGAGTACGTTGTCACAGGGCAAGGCGTTATGGTCAACGATTTGAAGATGCGATTGAGAGTTGCCTGTCTTTATGCCGTTGCCTCCTTTCTTCTCTCATTGACTTTTTCTAGCGTGGTTCTGGCCTCTGTGAAGTCTAGGGAATCAAGTCTCACCGCCTCCTAGCCTTAGAGCAGCCGACCCCTGGCAGCTTCAACCCAGGCTCTTGAGCTGGGCCTCAAGGCCGTGGGCTGGTCCTAGGGCGCCTCAGATTCAAGGACTGGGTCCTCGGTCCAAGTTCATCCTCGGTTGGCGACTCCTACTTAGGAGTTCCCTCCCCAGCATGGACTGGGTGGTAGGTCCCGGAAGCTTTCAGGAAGTCTTTGCTGCCTTAGGGCACTGGGGCGGCCCCTTGTCTGCCTGAGCCATGGGTCTGCAGCCCCAAAGGGCTGTCTGCGGGCACGCGAGGGCGGTCAAGAGGCGTTTGCCGGGTACAGGCCATTCTCACCCAAGTCAAGGGCTCTTAACCCCTCCCTAGGGTGTCCTGACATCCCTCGCCCTACAAGGGCGCTCCCTAGCGAACGAACTCGCGCACTTTCCGAACTGGCTCTGTATGGACCCCGACCTCCCTACTTCCCTGGAGGCCGGGAACTCCCGCCCGAGTCCGCCAGGCGGGAGCGGCCTCCGGAAGCGAGGCCCACATCCGGGCGCCGAGCTTCGCGCGGCGGCGGCGGCGGCCGGGCGCTCGACGCTCGTGCGGCGCCGCGCTGCGGAGGGCCCGGGCGCGAGGCGCTCGCGTCGGGGCTTCTTTGGTTGGCGAGCCGCGCTCTAGTCGGCGATGATAGCCCCACCTGGGCGCGACGAAGTCCGGGACCGTCGCGGAGGAAGATTCAAGAAGGGAGCCTGGCCCGACCGGGGGGTGGCGCACGCTGCCCGGAACCCGGCCGGTGCCCAGGGTTGGCGCTGCAAACTTTGGAGGGACCCCAGACCAGCCTCGTGCGGTTCACAGTCCCTCCGTCGGACGGGACAGCTTTTGTGAGTCTCCTGGGTCAGGCTTCACTCTTCTCCCTGACTCGGGCGCTTGGAACCCGGCCCTTCTCCCGGCGGCCGAACAGTGTGTCCGGCGTGGACAGCTTGTCGTCCTCAGGTGTCGGACCGAGGGGGCTAGGGAGCAAGTCTGGGCCACCCCTGGAGAACTTCAAGACCGATTTTTCTAGTTCAAGGACCTTGGTCTTATGAAGTCAGTAAGAATTTGTCGTCTTGGGCATTTTTGAAAACCCTGGTGTAAGGCGGGAATGGGACAGAGAAATTCCCGTGTAGTTCATAATAAAGGTCTGGGGATACTATATCCCCAGAGTTTTTTCAGAAATTGTTGTATAACTTCTCACATTAGAGGGTTGGTATGTATCACATTATCCATACACTGAATAGTTATCTTCCTTCAAACTGGGATTGAAAAACGGAAAACCACCACCCTCCACCCTTCAGACAAACGTAGGACGAGTGGGAAACTGGGGCTCCAGATGTACTAGAGGCGCGGCAAGTGCGAGCAGGTAATATGGAAAGGAGCGACAATGTTAACAGAAAGCATCTAATTAACAGTGACTTCATCTGATTGGAAGGATGAAAAAGACTTTTTAAGTCAATCCAGATTCACTGGCCTAAATTCAACCAATTTATGAATATGGAGACCGATTGGGTTCTGCTTTATTTCAAAGATGTCATCTTAGGGGTAATAGCATAGGTGAAGTCATTTGGTTACACTGTAGAAAGTTTTATAGTGCCTTTCTTGGGAATTTAATTCAGTGCTTCTTCATTTTATTAGGAACAGACTGACTCCATCAACTGTGCTCTCTGGGTTTAGAGGCCGGACTGCTTGAAGCAATTAGGTTCACCAATTAGCATAGTTTTACTGACCCCAGCAGCAGCATCACTCCTTAGATTATCCATTTCTTCAAAGTCAGAGAAAAGCTGGAGCACAGTATGCTTCCCAGGTGTCCGAGTTGGGGAAATAAACCCACAAGCAGGGTAGCACAGCAGTGCAAAAAAGCTTTCTAATAGTCCCCAAGTGTTTGTCTCAGCAACTTTGGTGAATTTTTCTCCCTTCTTCTGATTCTGGATCCTCCTTGCTTTGACATAGCCTTTAAGCCTCTCTCTCCTTTGGTTATCTTTTGGCAGAATTGCTTTTGAGAAAGTGAATTTTCTCCTTTCTTTTCTGTCTACTGCATGTGAATGATGCTGTGGACAGTATTAGGATCCAGAGAGAGGAATCACTGAAGGCTCCTTTAAACCCTGCTAGGTGACAAGGTAAGGGCTCAGGTATTTTGTTATGTTCCTGTGTGCATATGCATGGCATGTATGCACTCATACCTCAGAACCTATGAGGAGAGGCCAGATGGTGGATATGAGTAAATAAGTTGTTGCTTTCCCAAATTTTGAAGGTATACCTGCAAAGCTTTGCTGCAGATTCTTCACAGTAACCTCAGTCAGTTTGTGACCAATATCTTTAGGAAAATAAAATGTCTAAAGCCTAAAGCAGCCTGAGAAAGAACAGGTTTTGCTCTTGCCACTGTTCTGGGTAGTGAAGACATTACATTTACATAGCCTTCGTGTGTGTGTGTGTGTCTGTGTGTGTGTGTGTGTGTGTCTCTCTCTCTCTCTCTCTCTCTCTCTCTCTCTCCCTTAAAATATATATTTCTCTGTAAGATTTCTCTAGATTAAATTGCTGACGTTCATCAGTAGGAACAACAATGTAATACCTCTAACCTTATTAAATCAATAAATACTAAATCCATGCATTGAATTAAAAATGCATCAGCATGACCAGGAATTACAATTGTATGGTCATAGACCTCAGAACTGAAGATGCCATCAAAAATAGACTGGTTAGCAGTTATATACTTTATTTTTCTTGTTTTATATCTCTGATGTGATATTCCAGATTTTAATATTTCAGGCATTATTTGGCAGGTGTTTTTGTTTTTGTTTTTCTTGAAAATCCTTTTCTTTCACTAACTTCTCACATTTAACTGGGAAAATGATGCATTTAACAATAGCAATATACTGTGATTTTATAGTTCTTGTCATTAGTTTTCATCTGGGGAATGTACTTCCACTCAGAATACTTTACTCTTGTAAGACATACTCAGGTGCATAAGTAAAATTAGATGCATATGTTTTATATAAAAATGTACTCTTTGTGAATTTATTGTTATGCCTTGATTAAAAGTTTATTTTTCAGCGAAAGAAACCAGATTTAAATTTATTTTTTATCACTATCAATTACATTATAAGTCAATTAATTATCATTTTCTTTAAAGTAGCTATAATCTGATTTGCTTGTTGAAATTTATACTACAAGACATAAAGTTAAAAATTTCAAGTTTTTAAACAACACAGTACTTGGGAGTTTACACATACCTTAAATGGTTACAATTTACATGTGAAAAGAAATACTCAAATTTGGTTTATGTGGAACTAGTCAGATAAGTTGTAGATTAGTAGGAAAGTTTGTTGTTAGCTCCCACTGACAATAGGGAACGTGTTTAATGCTTGGAAGCCCATTGGCAAAATATTACTCTCCCCAGATATTTGTTCATACTGAGTAACAATGCTAATTATTTAAAAACATTCTTCTATTGATGTCAGCCAACATATATGGTGCTGAATTCTGAAGATATAGTCATTGAGCCTTTGGTTCACAACACTGTGGAAGAAAAAAAATCTTTATTTGATGAAATAGGCAATCAACTGAAATCTATCCTCTTTAAATAAACTGATTCCTCAGTATTTTCCCAGTGTTGGTGTAAGTTGTTGTCTGTGATGTCTCCTAGGGCTCTTTCCTCTGCACTCTGATTTGGTATATAAAAGCAGCTCTGAATGATGGATTACTGTGTCATTGCAGCCTGCGAAGGATTAATTTGTTTCATTGATTTCTCTTTAGGCAGATTGCCAGAATTTGCTGCTTCCCACCTTTCTTCAAGACTTCTAGAAGTAATAGACGGTAATAGCCTAAGACAAATCAGCTCTTTCTTGTAGAAATAGAATCATGAAACTGGGAGTCCTATGGCAAACTTTTTATTGGCATACTAGGAGATCAATTAATAGGCTACTTTATTTACTTTAGAAATATTTTTAATTGAAAAATTCACTTGACTTGATAACTTAAAGTACATCATATTAAGAGATCTTAAGTAAACATTTATGATGCTTGTCCCACAAAATTTTCTCTAATTTGTAAGGATCCTGTTTCGTGCAGGGGAAAAAAATAAGTTTTCTATTTGATTGACAAATGCTTTTCTTTCGTTCCAGATTTTAGCATTAAATAACACCTCAATAACCTAACTTTAAGTCAGCACATGTGCGCGCGCACACACACACACACACACATATTTAGAGAGGGGGAGAGAGAGAGAGAGAGAGAGAGAGAGAGAGAGAGAGAGAGAGAGAGTGAGAGAGAGAGACTTGTTTGACTTAAAGGAATTTTAGAAATTTTGGATAAGACAAGAGAGTATTATAGTATAGAAATAAAGTTGTTTAGCTGTTTAAAGAAAAAATTTTTTCTGATTAAAAAATTAGTATCTGTTTATATAGAAAATTAAATTTAAAAAATGATGTTTTGTCTGTTTTCTCTATGGCTTTTCTCCAAATATGTTTTATATATATATATATACACATATATGTGTGTATGTATGTGTATTTTTATATCTGTATTTTAGCTATAGTACCACTTTGTATCCTGCTTTTTTCAGTTGACATTATACAATGAAACATTTCCTATGTAATTATTATTATTAAAGTAATTTATATTGACTGTATAATGCTTTAACATATATAGCTTAATTAATCATTGCTCTACTTTTAGAGAGTTAGTTTTCTAATTTTCCATTTTTATAAATAAAGTTATGATGAATAACATTTAAAATAAAAATTTAATCATCCCTCTGGTTATTTCCTTACAGTATATTATTAGAAAAGAAATTACTTGGACTGAAGATACAGACTTTTCATTTTAAGGTTTTTGGTATGCATTGCTGAATTGTTTTCCAGAAAGGTTTTTCCAGTTTATACTGATACTGTTTAGAAAAAATTTCTCTGCTCTGTAGAGGCATCATTCTAATTCATGTTACAGGAGCAAAGAAAATAGAGCGGCATTCTTTTCCTTGTGTTATGAAAGCATTGGTAGCGTTTTGCATATACTTAGTCTCTCAGAAGTATTTTCCCAACGCAGATGTGAAATAGGCTGGTTATACAAATCTATTTGTTTCCCTTCTGTAGTGTTGAAAATTATATTGATTTAATGATCTCAAGTTATACTTTTTATGCAATTAGTTGTGTAGTAAAAACTAATATTGTCATGTGCTAACGTCTTTTTTCCTCTATTGTGCTTTGGTAGTAGTCCATGCAATATCAGCAAGTTTATGCTTTTCCTGTGCTTTGCTGAAAGGAAAAAGGAACATCTGTTTCCATTATATATCTGCATCATAATGATAACAATTAAATAGCTGTTATGGTATTATACAGTAAATATATTTTGCTGAATGACCTATACTTTTTTTTGATGGAAAATTTCAGAGGCGCTAGGGTTTTACAGGTAGGTTCCATGTAGCGATTTAGAAAGACTTTTGCTTACTTTAGGGAGATCATTACATTTTCTCTTTGTCTCAGTAAGAACAAACAAGCAGACGAAGAATCCTGATGATTAAACATTGGGCTCTTAAATGTGATTCTTGAATATATTTCTTTTAGGCATATGTTTAGACTACAAATTGCTAGGTATCTAAATATTCTTAAATAGGTTAATCAGACTACTAATAATATAGTTTATTTTGTGTTGTGCCATTTGTGTACTTTTTATTTTTATTAAACTGGAAGATTAGGATTAATCTATCTATAACCTATTTTATTCTTTTATTAAAGGGACAGTAATATTTACACTTTAAGTTCGGCAGAAGAATGTTTGAAACTGCACACTATTTCCATTGACCTTTAAAATTCCAAAGAAATGTTTTCATTTATTCCTTTCAGCTTTTGGTTAAAGATGTTTTAGTGGTTACTTAAAAATTTATTAGAGGCCCTGGCAATCTAGTGGATAAAGCTACTGGATGTAATCCCATACATCCCAAAGATCCAGGTTTGAGACCCAGGGCAGGGGGAATGGCTAAGATGAACAACTGAATAAAAGTCATTCTTCTTGTTCTTCCTTCTCTATCTTCCTGCGTGCCTGCCTACTCATCTTCATTCCTGCCTGTACCTTTCTTTGAAAAAAAGAGATTAGGAAGTATCCCAGACCAAAATTAAACACCCATATGTACCAGACTTGATTTTGGGAATAAAATGTTACTAGTATAGTTGAAGCTCTACTGATCACATTCCTTTAGATTACTTATTAAAGAGATAACTGTATCCTAAATTTGATGATTATCTCCTTTTTTTTTTTTTTTTTTTTTTGCCTTTTATGTAATGTTTTTTATATGGCTTAAAAATTTGACATAAGTGACTTGCTTTAAATAAATTAAAAAATATTGGAGTTGTAATGACTGTTAGAACCTTTTTAGTTGAGTCACCTATAATAGCATATTTTTTTGCTTTCTTTTTCTCATCTGTGAAGTTGGGGATATGTCTGCATTTTCTCTGATGTCTCTCTAGACGTGATTTTAAAGGTTTTTTGATGACATCTTATGTTTTTTTTTTAATGGATTCACAATTTTTTAAAGGAAAAGTGCAGGCAGGGATGAAGGCAAGTAGGCAGGCAGGCAGGAAGAAAGAATAGTATTTATTTTATTTTGTTCTTTACACTGGTAGCTCCACCCAAGTCAGGAGTATGTGGCTTGCTCTTTCAGAGGCGACTGACCTAACTGCTGCTACACCAGTGCACACTTTCTTTTATTAAAGAGAGGAAGGAAGGAATGGAGAGGAGCAAGAAGCATTTTAGGAAGAAAGGAAGGAACTCTTTATTTATTTAGTTGTTTATTCTTGGTTTTTCACCCTGACCCTGGCTCTCTAACCCGGGGTTCTTGGACTTTACTTGTTCTGCACCCCAGCAACTCAGTCCCCTGAGTCACAAGGGCACACCCCTGATTACTTCTTATTTTCCATATGAATTCAGATAAAACAAAAGATAGAGCTCTAAGGAGGTTAAGTAACTTGACCAACACTACACAGTAAATCATGAGTCGGCATAAAACTCAGTTTTGCTGACTTTCATTAAAGCATTATTTTCCTCAGTTCATATTATCCATCATGTTTGGGTATTGACTGAATGACCACTGCTCTAGCTTGTGATTTAAGACTGTCCATAGGTTTGCATGATTTTGTGATTGCATTTAAAGAAAGGGCTTAAGTGGAAGGAGATGGCTGTGTGTGTGTGTGTGTGTGTGTGTGCGCGCACACACGTGTGTGCGGGTGTGTGTGTGTATTAGAATATCTTTTTTACAGGGAAAACAGTGGAACCCATACCTGCCTGGAAGCTAGTTCTAGCATGAGAAAACTGTGTTTCCTGCCGAGCCTGTGAATTCCCTTTTATAGTTCCTGAACTTTTCTGGAAAGAATGATAGTTTGGGTGTAATGAGGTGTTCTCTGGGTTCCTTACTCAGTAGTTAATTTTCATCACTGCAACTGGAGTAGGAAAACAGGGGTGCGCACAAAGACAAGTGTCTCTTTACATGCATGTGTATCTGAAGTTTAATGTATTTTGCAGTCAGGACTTTAACAAATTACATTTTTCTTTTTTGTGTAGTTTTAGCTATGATCATTTTGTAAACAACTTAAAAAAAAATTTTTTTTGTTTCTGTTTAGCCACCAACTTACTAGAACACTAAAGTGAAAGTAACACAATGAATAATGTGGAAACATGTTTTAAAAATCTCTTTGGGCAGATCAGTGGTCACAAGGAAGAAAACGGGGTAGAGTAGGAAGGGGATTAATTGTATAGTGAAGGAAAAGCTGAAATAGTGTGAACTTATGGTATTATATAGATGTTGTAATTATTTATATATGATGTTATATATTATATAGATGTTATATAGGTGTTATATAGATGTTGATTTACTATGATGTATACTTTAAACCTATTTAATGATATAATTCAATATTCACTCAGTAAAATAATTTAAAAAATGTCTTTAGAGGAAAAACCTCATGATAAAAATGGCAATTTGGAATTGCAAGGCTTGTAAATTCTCTTTCAGGTTTTTATTCTAATAAATTTAGTTCAATCTTAGTTGAGATGAATAAGCTTGAGTCATTATATTCACACAGTGCTGTGCCTCTCCTATAAAAAAATAGTATAACTAGAAGCAGAATTATATATCCTATTGTGCAGTCATATTTTCCCAGATCTGTTTCAAGACTAAAAAGCTGGTTTAATAAATTATTTGCTGGCTTCTATAAATATATACTCAGAAAATTGTACTAGTAGTAAACATTCTTTGTAGGGCCGATGAAGCTAGTAATAGTAACTTTAGTGCTATAAATATTCTTGAGGTCATTGTATTTTAGCAAGCTAGCCAGATAACACCTTTGTCTCTGAGTATTTTACGTCAGTTATCATATGTGTTCAACTTCTTATATCAAAATTTCTGTAGCAATATTAGATTGAGTAGGAAGGATCCAATGTAATTAGATATCAGTATTCAGTACTCCTTTTATTTAGCCATAGCTTTATTTGCTCACACTCACTAAATATGATCTTTTTCATTTCTGTACTATTTCTTTCTGGAGAAAAAGCTGTGTGTGTGGGTGTGTAAATATTTCAAAAGGCAATTTTTATCTAGTTGAAAGTTCCAGTGAGCATCTGTAATATGTAATATAAGAAACTTTTACACTGATTACATTTTACCATATAGTTTTAACAGGTTGATGAAACTCAAGGAAAGAAAAAAATGTGGGTAAAGGAAATTATCTTGTCATAGGTTTTTTTTTTTTTTTATCTCTGACCACAGTGTGAATCTAGACAATGGTGAGACTACAGATTCTTCTTCTTTTTTTTTTATCCTGCCTCAAATTTATTTGTACAAAAAGCACAGAAGGACACCAGCCACATGCAGACAGCAGGCAAGGGGACACACTGGTCCTTCTGTCCTCACACCTCAATACAGGAGCTGTATTGCGAAGTCCTTGTGGGGACCTGGACACTTTGGTACTGGTAATGGAGCTGGATCTAGAGCTGCAGCCACAGCAGCAGCCTGGGCCTTGGTTTGAGTTTTGACCTTGACCTTTGACTGACAGAGCCTGTGACCCTTGGAATGTGGGCACAGGCACATTTTCTGAGCCTGGGATGAGTGATGTAGGCCAGTTGACTAACCTTATAACTGTTACCCTTTGGAATCTTGGGTTTTACAAGGGAGGGCCTTGATGGCCTCAGCATGTGCACTCATGCCTTTGGCATTGTTGGTCTGCATCTTCTTTAGGTCCTTGTTATACTTCTTGAAAAAGCACATATTTCTCAGGAACTTGGGGTCCACCCCTTTAAGAGATTCATATCTTTGTGATCGGGGTTTCTTGATGCCATTTTCTGTGCCATATTTGGTACTGGTTTTGCCTTAAGTAGTTCTTGGACTTGGCCATGTCTGCACCGAAACTTACAGTTCCCTAAGCACCTGAAACTGGAAGAGAAAGAGACTGCTGAGACTATAGATTCTTAATCACCAAACCAGCAATGCTAGCACCAGAGAGGCTTCCGTGAGACATAAGATTATATAGTCAATCTATAGTCTATATATGTTGCTTCACTCTGTTATAATAGCTGTCTGTAGAAAGGTCGTGTAGTGTTTACAGAAACAACAGAGTTTGGTAAAAACAATTTTTTTTCCATAGCAGGATTATAGATGCTTAAAATATCAGCACTGTTTCTACTCAGTCCTTAATGACTTCACTTTAGAACAAGTTGAGATTATTTCAAAGCTAGCATTGGTTGTATATCTTCTACTGACATAGTCGATATACAGTTTCCAGCTTTGACCTCAGAATTTTGTGGGTAAAAGGGGTAGAATTTTCTTCTACCAATGTTAGGTTTGCACATCAAATTTTGTTCAGAGTCTGTTTTGAATTTCCAGCTCCTTAGAATTTTCCCATTATTTGATTACTAGACTAATGGTACTGTTATGCATATTTTTAAAGTATAGATAGTTAACACCTTTTAATTGAATTTTTGTCATGCTTAAGATATGAAGTAGATAGATATAGTCCCCATCTTAAAAGGGATAATAAGTGATATTACCTTTTACCAATTTAACAAATTATATTTTATTAATATAATGTATTTGATTGTATAACATTACTATATTTGAACTTTGGAGAAAAGAAAATATATTTAGATAAACAATTATGCTTTGTACTTTAAATTTACACAGTGATGTATGTTAACGATATCTCAATAAAACTAGGGGAAAAGAGAATATGCTTAGTAGTGTTCCATTGCTGTTCTTTACCTTTTGAAAAAGTTCTTGAAATTTTAATTTGGGAACAGCTAAAATGTTTATATATATATATATATATTTAAAGGAAAGGGGCAGATAGGAATGAAGGCGAGTAGGCAGACAGGCAGGAAGAGAGGAGAAGGAGCATTTTATTTTATTTTTGTTTAGTTGTTCACACCCACCCCACCCCAAAGACTGGAACCCAAGGGTATTTTGCTTGCTCCTTTGGATATTATTGACCCAAATGCTGCTCCACCAGGGTGTGCTGATATAGTATTCTTAATATAGTATCTTGAGTAAATAAAATATGGTACTTGCTAACTTTAAATCAGTCTACAAAATTATATATATACTTTTTTTTTTAAAGTAAAGAAAGGTTCAGGAAGTAATGAAGGTGAGTAGGCACACAGGCAGGAACAGAGAGGAGGAAAAAGCATTTCATTTTTATTTCCATTTTAGTTGTTCAGTTGTTCACTCTAGTTGTCCCCCCACTCCACCTCTTCCCCTTCCCCTAACTCAAACTCAGGGCCTTGTGGCCTTCATCCTTCAGAGGTGACTCACCTAATCACTGCTTTAACAGGGTGCACTGGCAAAATATGTTTCATAAATATTTAGAAAAATACTTTTGTTCGGTCTTGACCTCATATTAGTTTTGATGCTAACATTACTAAATTTATTGTAGTATTAAATATGATTTTATAGTATGTCAAAGTTAATTAAAAGATGCTAAGAATAATTGCTCTTTGCTTTTCTCACATACTGAATTTATTATAGCATTGGACATGATTTTTTAGTATGCCGAAGTTTATTAAAAGATGCTAAGAATAGTTGCTATTTGCTTTTCTCACAAGGAGTAGTTTGTTGATACATTTGCCAACAAATCTGACCAATGTAGACAGCTGTTTTAGATAAAAATATTAACCCAAACACTACCATTACAATACTATTTATAATAATTTCAGCGTTTTTGAACTTAATTATATAATCTTCTTTATTTGTAGATACAGTTTGTAAGTTTAAGTTTATAAGTATTACAGTTAGCATTGGAAGTATAATTTATATCTTGTATAGAATGTTTGCATGATATTACAAAGTCTTTTTGAATTTTGGTTATAAATTAGGTTTTGCATTATTTACACATTTCTCAAAACAAGTATACAGATTCCAAAATAAGTTCCTTTTCAGTTACACTCGAGATGCATATTTTAGAAGATTTATATTTAAAAAGAGGAAATCCTCCACATCAATAATACCTGATAGAAGGTGGCAGTGGATTATGCCATACGAATTACAGTTAATCTAATCTTAGTCTAAGTTTCAAGTGTAGATTTTTATTCTATTGGATATAGTTTAGTGAGTTGAGGGAATAACGGAGTAGTATCATAGAGCTTTAAAAGCATACTGTGACAGAGCCAAAAATCAACAATTGTAATATTAACAAGTTTAAATGTGTTTTGAGTTTTGACAAATAGTTTTACAATTCTGAAAGTCCTGTATTTTATAAGGAACCTAGCCAAAGGAAATATTTTTGCTTTTATATAAGCTTGACTAATTATTAGCTCTACCCAAGAGAAATGTAAAAAACTTTAATTTTTGAATTATACTTTTTAATAAAAATAGTAAGATTTTACTACCAGATTGAAAAATGGATAGTAAGAAATTTTATCATTTCTTATTTATAATTTTCTTCAGAATGTTTTTGTTGTTAGTGACTTTCAGGGAAAAAGATAGTTTCCCGTAATAGGTTTATTGCTTTCCTAGGGCTCGTAAAAATGTACTAAAAATTGAGTTATTTGCTTAAACAGAAATTTATTTTCTCTCAGTTCTGGATACTCTAAGTCCAAGATCAAGGTTACTTCCTTCTGAGGACTATGAGAGAGAGATTTTATTCAGTGCCTCTCTGGTTTGCTTGCAATCTTTGGTGTTCCTTGGCTTATAGATGTTTCACTCTGATCTTTGTCTTCAACTTCATTTGATGTGTCTTCTCTTTGTGTGTTTCAGTTTTTGTGTCCAAATTTCCCATATTTGTAAGAACACCAGTCATAATGGGTTAGAGCGCACCCTAAATGACCTTATCTTAACTTGGACACCGGTGAAGATCCCCCAAAATCACATTTACAGGTACTCAGGGTCAGTACTTCATTATCTTTTTGGAGGACACGATTCAATGCTTAATAGTAGGCATTTTTTTCTGAGACAACAGATGTGTAAAAACTTTTTAGTAGTGGCTATATTCATAATTTTGCAGCTTATCAATCATTGGTATAATTATGTACACATATATCCATAAATGAATCATATCTGAATATTTGTTTTGGCATAAGACTTCTTTTGCATGTTTTCTTGTAAAAATTGAGGGAAGAACATTTAGGAAAGTTTTCAATAAATGATATAACTGGATTTAAAAATGTGTGAGACAGATAATGAGCTATTTAGTGATAGTGTATGTAGAAGATTAGTATAGCTGGTGGTATGATGAAGTTGGAATTTAGATAGACATTCAGGGCAAGAGGACATAGGTTTAAGTTCTGATGTAGTAATGAGTATTTTAGGTAACGTGGACTGTGTTGGTGGAAGGAAGTCTCAGGACTAGTTATATTGTTAAGGAAACATGGGTCTGGCCTTTTAAAATTAATGCCACTTTTGGTTATTAAGTTTCAGGGAGTTGTCCTAGAATTGTTTTTTTTAAAGGAAAGGTTTAATAGAAAGGAGGAAGTATTTATTTTATTTAGTTGTTCCCCTTGGTTGTACTCCTTGGTCCCAGGATGTAACACAAACTGCTACTCCACCAGGATATATATAGAATTCATTTTTAATTTTATCATGTAGAATATTTGAAATATATCAATAACAAGAAGACAACATAATGTTATCTATACTACACAGAGGAAGTCATTCTTACTATTTTGGCATCTTGATATGATTGCTGAATAATTTCTGCCATGCTTTTCATTGAGATAGTATCACACAATTTTATAAAACATTTTAGACTCCTCGGTCATATCTAAATATATATCTGAATTCAAGACCCATTGGGCAACAGACCTAGTGGTTGATGATTGGTGATAAATTGTGTTGCCATATTTTTATGAACCATTAGGTCAAACCAGCTTTGTTTTGTGTGATTTGATCCTTTGCCTTCAGTGTTGTCCTTTTACCTTTACACTCTGCTATCAATATTGTTTACACTCAGTCTTAAAGTAAGTCGATCTCCTGGCTTACCTAAGTCAGGTTAGAGGTCCAGCTTTTTAGCATATAAGGCATCTCTGTGATCTTTCTTATGCTGTTTTCTTCGCATCTGGTACTTTCTCAAAAGCTACTTGACGGTCTCAGAATATTGTATACTGTTTTGTATCTCTACAACTTCTCATTGCTCTCCTCTAAGGATGCCCTTTCTCTGTCCCTGTGTTTAACAGCTACTCATTCTTTAGTAGTTGTCTCACCTGACATTTGCTCTTTAAAGATTTCATTCTAAGCTAGCTTTCCTTTCTTTTTACGTATCTGTGGTATTTTTTACAAAACTTGTTATAGAACTGATTCAGGATATTAGGATAGTTAATTTCCACCTATTTTTCTTACTAGACTGACATCTAAGACAGGGACTATGTATTTTAAAAAATATTGAGGTAACTTTGATTTACAAAGTAATGTAAGTTCCTAAGTTGCACTAGGTTCCCCATTCATCAAATATATGAAAACATACCATGCCCACCATCAAATTACCAAAAGTATTCCACCACTGTGCATTGGTCCCCCATCAACACTTACTCCTGGTTTCCCACTCCCCTACCAGTAACCACAGTTGTATTGTCAAGGTCTAAGAGTTGATTTTTGTTTTGTCTGTTCATTTGCTTTGTTTCTTTGTATTCCAAATTTGAGTGAGATCTTCTAGTATCTGTCTTTCTCCTTCTGATTTATTTCACTTAGGATAATTCCCTCTAGTTCCATCCATGTTGTTGCAAATGGCAGGATTTCATCTTTATTTAGGGCTGTGAAGTATTCCATTATGTATGTATACCACATCTTCTTTACCCATTAATCTGATGATAGGCACTTAGGTCATTTTTAATTCTTGGCCATTGTAAAGAATACTGCATACATTTCTCCAAATTAGTGCTTTCGTGTTTTTTTTTGGAGGTGGGGGAGGTAAATACCCATAAATGGGATGATGAGCTCATAAGAAATACAAGTTCTCAATTTTTGAGGACTCTCCATACTGCTTTTTATAAAGGTTGCACCAATGCCCACTTCTACTTACAGTGTAAAAGCATTCCCTTTTCTCCTTATGCTGGCCAGTATTTGTTGTTCCCAGTCCTTTGGACAACAGCCATTCTCACATATGTGAGGTGATAATCTCATTTTTGTTTTGATTTACATTTATTTCCCCAATAACAAATGAGGAGACACATCTTTTCATATGCCTTTTGGCCATCTGTATGTCTTCTTTGGAGAAATGTCTATACAATTCTGTCCATTTTTTTTGATTAGGTTGTGTTTCTGTTACTGAGTTTTATCCATTATTTATATATTTGGGATATTAAGCCCTTGTCAGATATATGGTGAGTCAGTAGGATATATTTTCATTTTGGTGATTCTTTCACTGTGCAAAAGTTTTTTAGGTTGATATGGTTCAATTTGTTTATTTTTGTTTCCATTGCTACTTGAGTCCTTAAAGTCCACTCCAAGGGTGTCTCATAGAACATACTGTCTTTGTTTTCCGCTAAATATTTTATGGTTTCCAGTCTTACATCCAAGTCCGTAATCCATTTTGAGTTGTTTGTTTATGGTGATAGTGTGATCTAAATTCATTCTTTTACATGTAACTTCCAGTTTTCTCTTCAACAAAGACTTTCCTTTCTTCATTGAATGCTCTTGGCCCCTTCGTTATAAATTAACTGACCAGATATGTGTGAATTTATTTCTGGTGATTCAGTTCTGTTCCATTGATCTGTGTCTCTGTTTTTATTCCATTACCATACAGTTTTGATCACTCTTTTGTAATATAACTAAAGATCTGGGCGTGTGATACCTCTAACTTTTTTCCCATTTTTTTTTTAATTACACTAACTTTGTTTTACAAATTAAAATAAACTCATATGTATAGGATCCCATATGTGCAGTTTTCCCATCCCTTAGATATATATCAGCATACCCTGCCCTCCACCAAATCACCAAGTGTTCTTTACCATTGTCCTGAGAACTCTGCCAAAACTTAGCACCCCACCCCACTCTATCACCTGTTGGTATCCTCAGTTCTATTGCAAGTGTCCAAGGATTTTATTTTGTCTGTTCCTTTGTTTTGTCTATTCACATTCCACCTATGAGTGAGATCATCTGGTATCTATCTTTCTTCTTTTGACTTGTTTCACTTAGCATAACCCCCTCTAGATTCAAATGACAGGTTTCATCTTTTCTAATGGCTGTGTAGTTTTTCACTGGATATATACATCTTCTTTATCCATTCATCTGACGTTTGTTGGGCACTTAGGTAGCTTCCAGTTCTTAGCTATTATGAATAGGGCTGCAGTAAATACGGTGGTGCATAAATCTCTGAGATGAGTGTTTTTGTATCTTTTAGGCAAATTACCCAGAAGTGGGATGGCCTGATCATATAGGACTTCCACTTAAACTTTTTGAAGAATCTCCAAACTGTTGCATAGGGGTTGCACCAATTTGCACTCCCACCAACATTGTAAAAGTGTTTCATTTTCTCCACTGCCTTGCCAACATTTGTTTCCAGATTTCTGGATAATAGCTAGTCTCTCAGGTGTAAGGTTATATCTCATTGTTTTGATTTGCATTTCCTTGACAACCAGTCAGTAGGAACATCTTTTCATGTGTCTGTTCACCATTTGTATATCCTTTTCAATAAAATGTCTCTGCAGTTCCTCTTCCCATTTTTCTGTTGGATTGATTGTTGTTTTTATGATATTGAGTTTTCGGAGTTCTTTGTATATTTTGGATATTTAACCCTTGCCATAAATGTGGAACACAAATATCTTCTCCCAGTTAGTAGGTTGTCTTTTTTGTTTTGGTGATGTTCTCTTTTACTGTGAAGAAGGTCTTTAGTTTGATGTAGTCCCAGTTGTATCTTTTTCTTTTTTTCCCTTAATGCTGGAGTTGAGTCCCTTAAGGCTGATGTCATGGAATGTCTGTCTTCTGTTGTCTTCCAAGAATTTTATGGTTTCCAATCTTATGTCCGAGTCTTCAGTCCATTTTGAGTTAATTTTTATGAATGATGTGAGAGAATGATCTAGCTTCATTTTTTTGCATGTGACTGTCCAGTTTTCCAAACACCATTAATTGAAGAGACTTTCCTTTCTCCATCATTGACTTTTGGTTCTTTTGTCATAGATTGTGTGTGTGTGTGAGTTAGTGATTCAGTTCTATTCCACTGCTCTGTGCTTCTGTTATTATTCCAGTACCATACTGTTTTGACACTATCACTTTGTAGTATAGTTCAATATCTGGGAGTGTAATCCAGATTTGTTCTTTTTTCTTATAATTGCTTTGGCTATTTGGAGTCTATTGTTGTTCCATATAAATTTTAAGATTTTTTTTTTTTGTATTTCCTTGAAATATACCCATAGGATTTTAAGGTGGATTGCATTAAATCTGTATATCACTTTAGGTAAAATGACCATTTTAACAATGTTTATTCTTCCCAACCATGAGCAGGGGATGTCTTTCCATCTCTTTGTGTCCTCCTCTATTTCTTTTAAGAATGACTTATTATTTTCATTATATAGATCTTTCACCTTTTTGTTAATTATTTTCTAAGATATTTGATTATTTTTTCTTCTATTTTAAATGATATGGTGTTCTTGATTTCATTTTCTTTTAGCATATTGTTTGCATACAAAATTGCAGTGAATTTTTGTGCATTGATTTTGAAGCCTGCCACTTTACTGTATTTGTTGATGAGTTCTAGCAGTTTTGGACAGTTTTTAGGGTGTTCAACATATAAAATTATGTCATCTGCAAATAATGATAGTTTTGCTTCCTCTTTTTCAATTTCAGTTCCTTTTAATTCTTTTTCTTGTCCAATTGCCCTGGCTAAGACCTCCAGTATGTTAAATATAGCAGTGGTGAGCATGGACAGCTTTGCCTTGTTCCTGACCCAGCAGGAATGCTTTCAATTTTTTGCTGTTGACAATGACGTTAGCTGAGTGTTTATTACATATAAACTTTATATTGAGGTTTGTACCTTCTATTCATTTTATGCAGATTTTTAAAATCATAAATGGGTGCTGGAACTTGTGAAAATGTTTCTCTACATCTGTTGATATGATTATGTAGATTTTCTCCTTGCTCTTGTTGATATGGTGTATTACATTAATAGATTTACCTTTGTTGAAAAGTCCTTGCATCCCTGGGATAAATCCCACTAGGTCATGATGGATGTTCCTTTTGACGTATTTTTGGATAGGATTTGATAATATTTTGTTGAGAATTTTTACATCTATGTTCATTAGATATTGGTCTGTATTTTCTTTCTTGGTGACATCTTTATCAGCTTTTGGTCTCAGTGGGATGTTAGTCTCATAGAAAGTGTTTGCAAGTATCCCCTGTTCTTCAATATTTTGGAGGAGTTTGAGAAGTATAGGTATTAATTATTCTCTGAAGATTTGGAAAAACTCATTAGAAAAGTAATCTGGTTCTGGGCTTTTATTTTTAGGGAGACTTTTGATTACCACTTCAATTTCCTCTTTTAATTGTTCTGTTAAGGTGTTCCAATTCTTCTAGGTTTAGTCTCGGTAGATTATATAAAAATTTGTCCATGTCCTTGAGATTGTCCACTTCATTGGCATAGAGCTATTCATAGTAGTCTCTTATGATGTTTTTTATTCCTGTGCTATCTGTTGTCACTTCTCCCCTTGTATTTCTGATTCTAGTTATGAGAACTTTCTTTTATTCTTTGTCATTGTAAACAATTGTTTGTCAGGTTTGTATATTCTTTCAGAGAGGCAACTTTTGGTTTCATTGATCTTCTGGATTGTCTTTTTGTTTTGTTTCATTTATTTCTGCTCAAATATTTATTATTTCCTTTCTTCTACTGATTTTTGACTTTAATTTTTCCTTTTTCTCTAGTACTTTAATTGTAAGGTTAGATTGTAATTTTTCTTGTTTCTTGAGGTGGGTCTGGATTGCAATGAGCTTCCCTCTTAGTACTGCTTTTGCTACATCCCGTAGATTCTGGTAGCTCGCATCTTCATTCTTCTCTCTCTCTACTTTTTAAGTTCCTCTTTGATTTCCTCTTTTATCCAAGAGTCATTTAGAAACATGTTGTTTAGTCTCCATTTAATCCGGGGGTATTCCTGCTTTCTTTCTTCTGTGGTTGATTTCTAGTTTAAGCCATTGTGGTCATAGAAAATGTTTGCTATGCTTTCTATCTTTGTAAATTTCTTAAGACGTGTTTTGTGTCCCAACATGTGATCTGTCCTTGAGAATGTTCCATGCATACTTGAGAAGAAAGTGAACTCTGTGGTTGTTGGATGCAGTATTTTGTATATGTCTATTAGACCTAACTGTTCCAAATGGTCATTTAAAGGCTGCTGTTTCCTTGTTAATTATTTGCCTGGTTGATCTGTCCATTGTTGTAAGTGGGCTATTGAAATCTCTTACTATTAATTGTGTTGCTATCGATGTCTGTAATCAGTTCTAGTAATATTTCCTGTATTTTGCTGTTCCTTCACATGGTAAATATATGTTAATAAGTGTTATGTCTTCTTGTTAGATTGACCCATTAATCCATTATCTAATGTCCATCTCTGTTTTTTGTTATGCTTTTTAGTTGGTAGTCTGTTTTATCTGATGTAAGTATAGCTGTTCCTGCTTTTTTTTTCTGATTGACATCCAACTGTAGGATTGTCTTTCAAACATTGACTTTGAGCTTTTATTTATCTTTTGAAAGACAAGTTTCCTGAATGCACCAGCAGGTTGGTATTATTTATGCTTTTTATTCTATTTGGCCACTCTCTGTCATTTGATTGGTGAGTTAAATCCATTAATATTTAAGGTGATTATTTTTATGTGACTATTGCTATTTCATAACTTGTCTTCTGAGTGTTATTATAGACAATGCTTTTGTTCTTCTGTTTCTCTTCTTAAGTGGGTTGGGTGTGGTTATGTCTTGATTGGTTTTCCTTTTTGCTTTCTTCTTTGTTTTTTCCCTGGAGATGCATTTTGAGATTATCTGGGGAGTTAGCATTAAGAATTCTACCTTATTCCCTGTATTTATTTGAAAGTAGATTAGTTTTGTACTCATTCTCATAATTCACATTTGTTCTCCTCTCCTCCCCTCCCCATATGTTATATTTTCCTATCTTACTGTTTTTAAGTGGGCTTTCTTTACACTCTATAGAGTTTCCTTTAGTATTTATTTGTATAGTTGGTTTTTGGTGATGAATTCCTTTATCTTATGTTTGTTGGAAAAGCTTTTTATCCTTCAGTTCTGAATGATACTGTCACAGGGTATAGTATCTGAGATTGAAAAGCCTTTTCTTTCAGAACTTTGAATATATCATGCCATTCCCTTCTGGCTTGTAGGGTTTCAGTTGAGAATTCCACTGACATTCTTATGGGGACTCCTATGTATGTGACTCATTTCTCTTTCACTGCTTTTAAGAGTCTTTATCTTGTATGTTTGATATTTTGATGACAGTGTGTCGAGGTGTAGGTCTGTTTGGGTTTCTTTTGTTTGGGACTCTTTGTACTTCCTAAGTCTGGAAGCTTGCTTCTTTCCTCAGGTTATGAAAGTTCACAGCTGTTATTTCGCCACATACAGTTTCTGTCCCCTTTTCTCTATCCTCTTCTTCTTGGACCCCTATGATGCAAATGTGTTCCTTTTGATATTATCCTATAAGTTTTGAATGCTTTCTTCATTTCTTTTCATAATTTTCCCTCTTTGCTCGTTTAATTTACTGCATTCCTCTGCCCTATAAACTCATTTTCTGATTTTATTGGAAGTGTTATCCATCCTACTTTTGAGTCCCTCTGTTGAGTTCTTTAGTTAAGCTATTGTGTTCTTCATTTCTTTGATACTTGCTTTATTTCTTCTCTCTCTCTTTTTGTTGTTCTCGTTTTCTCTCTGTATTATTTTCTTGATTTCTGTGAGTACTTTTTATCACTGTTGCCCTAAATTCATCCTCAGGCAGTTTGTACATGTTTATTGTATTATTTTCCCCTGTTTTTTTTTTTTTTTTTTTTTTTTTTTTTTTTTTTTTTTTTTTTTTTTTTTCCATCATTTTGTGTGTATTTCTCTGTGTTTTGATTTTTTTTGGGATTCTGTTTATGTTTCTGTGGGTTAGGTTTCCCTGCAGTCGTGGCATTGTATAGGGTACCTACTTGCACAGAGAAGCCTGGATTGTGATTTGAACACTGGGAATTCTTGAGACGTGTGGCATTACCACTGGTTGGATTTGTTTACATTCTTATATGAACCCAGAGTAGAGGGTCAAATTTTCAACCTATGGGGCTGGAGTTTGTGTGGGGAATGCAGAGCCTTCCCTTAGTGTCCCAGCTCTGAATGGTAATGATCACCTTGTGTTGACCCACCATCAGCAATCAGACTGAAATTCCATCTCCACCCAGAGGGTGGCGCTGTTGGAAGTATTGAAATTTCCTTCCTTCTGGAAGAATCTCCTACCTTTAAACCTGGGGGTGGGTTTTCTGCGGGTGGGTCCTTCGGCTCTGGACAAGTGTGGTGGGAGGTGGTGGGATGGGTTAATTCTCCTAGCTGCCTTCTGGTTATGGTGGCAACCTGTGTAATTTCCCTTGGGAGGCTCAGGATCAGACCACCAGGGCACTGGTCCTCCTTTTGTTCTACTCCAAGACTGACTCTTTCATCAGGCTTTGTGTCCTGCTCCCATTGGCAGGCTCTCTGCTGCCCTCAGAACGACTCCTGGGAGGCTTGGTTCTTCCCACGGATCCACCCCTTCTGCTGTTTTTTCCCCTTGAGGCTGGGAGTCCTGAATCTGTCATGCTGCCCTGAAACCTGATGCCTTTGCTTACCCTTTTCCTGGTGATTTTTGCTGACATCTCTGCAGCTCTCGACAAGCTCTTCCATGCCATGTAAGTCTGAAAAATAGGCAATTTCTAGTTTTTCAATGGGGACGAGACACAAAATGCCCCTACCAGGTCTTCATCTTGACTCCAATCCCCATTTCTTCACTTTGGTTATTTTTTCTCATGATTGCTTTGGTTATTATGGGTATTTTATGACTTCATACAAATTAATTTTTTTTGTTCTATTTCACTGAAAAAAGCCAGTGGAATTTTGTTGGAGATTGCATTAAACCTGTATATTGCTTTAGGTAAAATGACTATTTAAAAATTGTTAATTCTTTCCAAACATGAACACGAACTATCTTTCCATCTCTTTGTATCTTCCTCCATTTCTTTTAACAATGCTTGTAGTTTTCATTGGACAAGTTTTCCACCGTTTTTGTTAAGTATTAGGCAGGCAGTCAGGAAGCGAGAGGAGGAAGAATAATTTTATTTATTTTATTATCTTGGTTGTTCCCCCATGTCCCTGGGATGCAAACCCAGGTCCTTGGGATATATGTGGATTACACCTGGTGGAATATGGTGGACCAAAATGCTACTCCTCAGGGTACACTGGGATAGTTTTAAAAAATTCATTCTCTTTTATCTGTTTGAAAAATGAAATGCCACAGATTTTTGTATATTAATTTTGTAGTCTGCTACTTTGCTGTACTCATTAATTCTAGTGGTATTTTAGTGGAGTATTTTTAGAGTTTTTAATGTAGGTTATCATATAGCGATAGTGATAGTTTTACTTCTTTTCTAATTCTTTTATTTTTCCTTCTTGCCTAATTGTTGATTAGGATCTCCAATACAGTGTTAAGTGGTATTGGTAAGAGTAGACAGCCTTGTCTTGTACATTCCTGATCTTAGAGGAAATGCTTTCTGCTTTTCATCATTGAATATGACTTTGGCTGTGAGGTTATATAGCCTGCATTATGTTGAAGTATCTTCCTTCTATCCAAATTTCATGTAATTTTTATCATAAATGGACTGAATCTTGTCACAAGTTTTCTTTGCATTTGTTGATATAATCATATTATTTTTTTCCTTTACTTTTCTTGATGTGGTATATTACATTAGTAGATTGGCATATGTTGAACAATCCTTGAATCCTAGGGATAAATCCTACTTAGTCATGATGGTTGATCCTTTTTATATATAGTTAGATTTGCTTTGCTGATATTTTGTTGAAGAGCATGGCATGTATGTTTATAAGAGATGTAATTTTCTTCCTTAATGATGTCCCAGTTTGCTTTTGGTATGATTTTAATGTTGACTTCTTAGAAAGTGTTTGGAAATGGTCCCTGTTCTTCATTTTTTGGGAACAGTTTGGGAACCATAGTTATTCTTCTCTGAAGGTTTGGTAAAATTCGGTAGTACTGCCATCTGGTTCTGGGTTTTTATTTTGGGGGAGAATTTTGATTAGTTATTCAATTTCCTTGTTTTGCTAGGTCTGTTCAGGTTTTCATTTCTTCCTGATTCAGTCTTGATAAACTCTGTTTTTAAAAATATGATCATGTTCTGTAGGTTGCCCAATTTATTGGCATATAGCTATTCATAGTAGTCTCTTATGATGCTTTATATTTCTGGTGTATCCCTTGTAATTTCTCATCTTTCATTTCTGATTCCAGTTATGTTAATTTTCTTTTTGTTAGTGATCCTACTGAAGGTTTATCACTTCTATTTTTCCAAGGTTTTTTATTTCATTGATCTTACCTGATTTTTAAAATTATTTCCTTTATTCTAATGACTTTTGGCTTGAATTTTCTTTTTTTCTGGTGCTTTAGCTATAGTGTTAGATTGTTTATTTTTCTTGTTTTTTGAAGTAGACCAGGATTGCCATAAACTTTCCCCTTAGTATTGCTTTTGCTGTGTTCAGTAAGTTCTGGTAGCTCATGCCATTATTCTAATTCATCTTCAAGTACTTTTTAATTTAATTTTCATTTCCTCTTTTACCTCAAATTCAGAAGCATGTCAGTTAGTCTCTGCATAATTTAGAATTTTGCAAATTTTTAAAAAATGTTTGATATCTGGGTTTATACCATTATGATCCGAGATGATGCCTGGTATGATTTCAGTCTTTATAAGTTTGTTGAGACTTGTTTTGTTCTCCAACATATGGTATATCCTTGAGAATGTTCCGTGAACACTTGGAGAAAAATGTGAACTCTGCAGTTATTGGGTAAGGTGTGGGTTAAAGTCTGTTAAACCCATCTGTTCTAATTTGTCATTTAAGGCTGTTAATTTCTGCTGGTTGATCAGTCCAGAGTTGACAAGAGGGGTTGCTGAAGTCTACTACTATTGTATTGCTCTCAGTGTCTCTCTAGTTCTCTTAGTAATTGCTTTAGGTATTTTAATATTCCTTTTCTTGGGGCATATATATTAACAAACATTATGTTTTCTTGTTTGAGTGATTCCTTAATCATTATGTAATGCCCATCACTGTCTTTTGTTGTCTTCCTTACTTGGGAATATATTTTTATCTGTTATAAGTATGATTGAGGGACTATTTTTTTAACATTAGTATCCACTTACAATACCTAGTAGGTGTTTTAATAAAATGTTCACTGAATGGATAATCTTATCTTTCATTAAATACTCTCCTGATAGGAATGGTAGCTGTAGCTAGAATCAGAAAAAAATTTTGTGAATGATATGTGAGGGAGTACGATGATTAGTTCAATTTATAAAACATTTATTAGGTACTTGTGAGGTTCTCTGCTGGGCAATGTGGAAGTGAGAAATTAAAATAAAGAGGAACTTATAGGAGTTTGCAGTCTGCTGGAGAAAACCCAGTTTTAGTGAGTTGATAGGGGATGATTATAAGAAATGAAGAGTTGTTAAGGAGAATGATTCATTAAAATGGAATGTGACTGGAAAAGATCGTATAGTGCCTTAAATATAACCATTTATTTGCTTATAGGTATCAGTGGACCTACATCACATGTTGTAGCAGATGGTCTCAACATTTCTATTGACATCTCCTTCTACTTTCAAGAGGAGCTTCAGAGCCTCATATCTGAGGTAGTCTCATGCTCTGGTATGATGTTGCACTTTTCCAGTTCATCCTTCCTGTTCTAGTAGAGGTTCTGAGTTAGAATTTAGCTGTTCATTGCAAACAACTATGTGGATGAAAACATTCCAGTAATACTGATATATGATTTCTTAGAGATTTTGTATATGGCTTTCCAATTTTATGCCTGTATATAGAAACCCCAAATAGTAAGCGGTTTGGACATCATAGGTATTTAGAATAGTGAATTGTATCGGGTTGTTAACTGCTTTTTATTGATGTTTTAAAATGGATGTAAGCTAATCTTTTATTCTCTTAAATAAACACATAACATTTTTACATATATTTAAAAATTATGTCTTCAAGTAATGTTTAACCAGGTTCTCACCTTAAGATGAAGGATATTGAGAAAATTCCATATCAGGAGTCAGTAGAAATGTTTAATTACAGAGCCTCTATATGGATTAACACAAATAATTACTGTAGCTAGTAATTAAAATACTTTTTCTTCCTAAAAAGTAGAAATATTTTTCTGAATTCTCTGAAATGTCAAAGTAATATTGGGTGTAGTCAGACTACATTTAATGCTGTTGAGACTATTGATAACATTAAGAAAAATATTCTTTAATTTCTTCAGTTATTGCTACTGGTGATGAGGGATGTGAGGTTGGCATGCTTTCATGTTTTGAGCATTTTCCCTATACACTTGTGATTTTACATGACAGAAACAATCTGTTTTAGTTAAGACAGATGAGAACATTTTTACTAAGGGATAGAGGTCAGGTTGCAATTAGTTGTATTCTTAGGTCAGTGATACATAAGAACACATATGAATTTATCTGTAAATACATGTGCAATTTTGTATGTATAATACGGTATTTGAATATTTCTGTAACTTTATTTTTTATTCATCAAAGCATGTGATTTGGGACCAAGGTACATGTTTCATTTCTATATTGGCACTTTGTTATTTTGTGTGACCACTGGTAACATTCGTCTTGCAGATATAAGCTGCTGTTCACCAGGGAGCTTTGGTAAGAGAATGGGTGAGATCTGCAAGTCCCTCTCTACTGTGAAAAAACAACTTAAAGTTAATCTCTATTGATGGTGAGTTATCTTAATATTGAAAAGATCATTCAGGTATTTATGTTTTTAGTGTTATCAAACAGCAATTTGGTTTAAACTTTTTTATGAGACATTGCTAAGGTATTGAACCATATGCTTCATTACTTGAATATACAGAAATCAACCAGTGAAAGAATGGAAGTAATAATTTGGTATTTATGAATATACCTGAAAGTAGTAGTATTAGCTTCTCTCTCACCTTCATTTTTATTCCCATATAACATATGCTAGCTAATTAATTATTCATGATTGCTACTTGAATGAATATTTTCTATTGACTATAACAGAATCATATATATCATATACTTATTTTAAAATATATTACTAATTTCAAGATAACTTCAGTGTCAATGTAAAGATTATCTTCCATTTTCAAGAAGATTATTTGATCTTTCAACTGGTGGCGATTGTTAATGCAGGCTTTCTATCCTAGAGATCTAGTGGATGACTATATATATCTAATATTATTGTAACAGTTTGTAGTGTGTTTACATAGTGATTTGTAGGTCAGATCAATATCATTTGATGCATATTTAATAATTATAACTTAATTTTACTGCACTAATTACATTTGTGATTTCACCCAATCTTACCTAACCACGAGGTGTATGTGTGTCTGAGTATGTCTGTGTGTGTGTGTGTGTGTGTGTGTGTGTGTGTATTCTGTATAAATATATGTGAGGATATGTAAGTAACTTAAACAATTAGTGATGTTTCTTTGGCCCTCTTTATTTTAGTTGTTTTTATTTGAGTCATCTCCACTTTCAGGTTGTCAGAATAAATCTTTTTTAGTCTTGCCTTGCTAGTGTTCTGCCTTTGTTGTTGTTGTTATTATTATCTTTTAATTTTTCTTCTTTTGGAGTATAAACAATTCCTAAGATCAAAGACTGATAGGACTGGTGCTCACTGAAGTCAAAAAGAAGACCTAGAGAGGAGATCCATACACTACAGGAACTTGATGTTGCAGGATTAAAGCCAGTTTTATTACATGTACTAAATATTTGTGAAAGAAGCTATAAAATAAATAAATAATAACATGACATTATATTTGCATGAAAGATTTAATTTTTGTACAATTGTATTTTCCTCAGACTCTCAACATCTCTGTAGTAAGATTGAACTCTCCCTTCCCATGCTCTATAAGTATAACTTGATGTAATTTTCAAAATTTTGTTCCTTGGAAACATTACTTTTAGATGATTTGTCTCAGTGTTATTATTATTATTTTCACATTAAGCTTACCTCTAATATTTTCAGTTGGACTAAACTTTGGAAATTTCTTTAATATTATAGAATAAGTAAAATATTTGATGTAAAATTTGAATTTATTATGGAATATTTTCTATTATAGTTATAATAATAATTACTATGAATAATTGATATTTTGAATAATTAGTATTTTTTAGTTCTATCCTAAGTGCTTTCTGTATCCTATTATAACAGAAACAGTTTTATGGGATAGGAATAATTATCTAAGATTCCAACCCTGGGCTATCTGACATCAGTATTTTTGCTGAAAGATCATGCTTATAAATGCTATGTTAAGTTGCATGAAGCTTTTTATATATGCAATTCAGGCTAGGTCATAGACTGGATAGTTTAAAATGATTTTTTGCTACTGATTTAGACACATGAAAATGTGTCTGACCAAAGCATTTGCTTTTGTGACTTATGTGGATAAAACTTTTGACTCTTAGTATATGATGTATGCTTAATGTTGTTTATGTATGCATATGTGTATATCACATGTATAAATTTTTAAATTAGAATCTTTATGATGCTTCTTTGGAAAACTTGGTATATCGTCAGTGTCTAGCCCATTTTTCAGGTAGTAGAATTGTTGCTTAATTCAAGTTTGCCAGAGGTTGAGAACCTTGTTCTGTGAGATTATTTTGTATGAAAATAAAACTAATGGTGATGTTAGTTCTCTTACAGATGCATAATGAAATGTGGAATGTTCATTTGATCATTGTTGAGGAAAGTCAAATGTATACATTATGTAGACATTATGGAAACCTATGCTCCTGGATTTCTATACTTAAAATCCTTTAGTGGCTTCTATTATTTAAGTTATAGATTGTATTCTCTTTATTATGCTTACATTATCTTTTGTTATTGGGCCATAACATACTTCATGTTTTTGTCTTTGGTAACCCTTTTCTTTACCATCTTACCACCTAAGACCATATATATACACCTTATATATTAACCCCAGTTAAATTGAATAGCTTATAGTTACTCTACCTGGTTGGTTATTTGGCACTTTCTGTCTTCATTAATATTTTCCTTCTTACCATTATGACATTTTTTCTTTACTCCCTAGTAAGTTCTAGGTTTATTGTTCAAGACTCAGCTTTGCTATCTCTTTGAAGGCTTTCCTGACTGCTGTCCTCTGCATTAAACCTTCTTTCTTTGAGCTTTTCTAGTACATAGCTCTGTTCTAGAATCTGTATTTTATTGTACTTATTTATCTATATGTCTTTGTCTAACTATAGATTCTTAAGGGCAAGTATAAAGGCTATGTGTCTAATTTATTTTTATGTCAGAACCTAGTACACAGTACATGCTTAGTAAGCATTTATTGAATGAATAAATGAATAAGTGAATGAAAGAATACCTACTCTATAAAAAAGAAACAATGGTCTTCATAGTTGGTATGATAATGGTGACAAAGTGAATTCCAAGGTGGAGTGCTGCTATATACTTTAGGATACATTCAATGTGGAAAGCAGTATCTTTTCTGAGGTCTCACAATAATCATAATAGCTTCTTGGAATCAGTGTATGACATGTCTGGAATTTTGTTACCCTGAATAACTAATTATTATTTGAAATTTATTCACAGAATTTAGATAGTTGAATTTTTCCATAAATACTGGATTTCAATAATGACTATGATGTACCTACTACTTTCTTTAAGGAGGTTCATGTGTACTCTGGTGTTATAATCAGTCTAGAGTTGGAAAGGACCCTTGCTTGAAAATTATCCAAAGTAAGTCAGAGTGTAAGCTTGTTTGCTATTGCATTTAAAGTTCCATTTGCTTTAAAATTGTAATTCTTATGGCATGCAGTCTTGATTAAAATGCTCATAATGGTTAGTATTATTAGAATGACAACTTTTTACATATATTATAAAAAATAATAATTCATCATATTAACCCTTTCTTGAAGTGATGAAATTTAAGTTCATTTATATTTTGTATATTTATACTTTAATAAGGTTATATAGTTAAGGGTCAAATGATCTTTGACTATCAGCTTATATTAAAGCTTTAACTGAGGAAACACTATTTAAAATGATATTGAAAATAAGCTTAAAGCTTCTCATATTGACTAGACGCTTTAAAATTATTCTGTTTATTTTAGACATTATAGAAATAATTTAAGAGAATACACTGATTTATAATGAACTATGACTAATAGCATATTTAATAAATAATTTAAATAAAATGAGGCAAGTGTTGAGAGAATTGGAAGGAATGAATTTTCTTGTTCAATCTATAAACACTGAGAATTTTAATTTTGTAGGAACTTATTACATACTTTGGTCATTCAACTTGTATATCCTCCAGCCTATTAATAGTAAAAAATTTCCAAGTAAATATGTGCTATCGAACTTGTGTTGTAGCAAAACAGTAATAACAATGGCAATAAAAGTCACATAATGAACTAAGAATACTGAAAAAAAATCCAGGGATGTTATTGTGGTTCATTATTCATTAAATTTCTGCCAGTCTTCATGATTACAAATCACTTGATTGACTAAATAGACATTCTCAAAGTGAATTACAAATTAGGTTCATTTTTCCTGGTTGATAGTTGGCACATGCAGTAACTCTTACACTTTGACGTATCAAATTCCTTTAACAACAATAAGAGATATATTCATCTCATTATTTCAGGAAAACTAAATTGCCTTTTCAAAAAATGACATTGGTTGTTAACATTTTAGGAACACAATGTAATTCTTGCCTTTGTATCCCAGGTGGAATTCACAGTGATGTTATTTTTCCTATTAAAAAATCTTTGGAATTATTTTCCATCTGGCATAAAACTTATTAATATCAGTTCTACAGGCTACCTAAATATGGTTTGCAAAAATAGTTACTTTGGTATTTAAAAAAAGCATGATGTAAGAAATTGCAGTTTTCCTAAATACTGATTTAGAATGAGACTGTGAGGTTGCAAACTTAAAAATGTGGGGCATTTTAATGGTTCCTTTTTGAGTAGGGAAAGGGTTCATAGTGGCTTGAATCCTGAATCTTTCCATTTGTAAGACAGAATCAAGGGGGTCAATTCTGCTTTCAAATTCATTCTGTTCTCTTTTGGCTTAAGAATTCTTCATGCATAACTGCACTGGCAATTGAGTGGCAGAAAATTCCTTTAGTACAACTGCATTTTCTTTAATCCTTTCCACCCAGGCAATTGAGAATAAAATGGGTGGTATGTGATATATTCAAAATTCGAGGATGATACATAAAATTCAGTAATTGCCTTAGTAAAAAAGGTCTCTTCGCTGAAAATTCTCATGCATGGGAATTTAGGGCCTCAACTGTTTAACAGTGTTTTATTATGAGATCCTCTTACTAGTAAACAAAATTTTTATGTGATAAAGTTTTTCTGTGTTACTTATGAGGGAAAAATAATCAAAGTTAATGAAAGTTTTGCATGTATAAGGATCACAAAATTATACTACCATTCTTTCTTCCTGTGTCAAATCAGAATAATTAGGATCTCAGAGTTTCAGTGTCTTTTAATTTTTTTTATGAATAAGATTTATTTATAGTAGAACTAAGTTGTTTTGTTGATATTCCATTGTCTTTAAATATTTTGCAGTTTTTTTCCTCAATGATAATTTACTATTTTAACTAATATAAAATGTAGAATAGTAATGTATAATTACATATAATTTTATAAACCATTACATGCTTTTTATCTTAGTGTTTTATTCTTTTTAAAATTGTCTAAAGTTCTTGTATTCATGCCTTAACCACCTTGAAATTTAATTTTTGATCTTCTAGCATTATTAATTATGAGTTTAAAATTTTGTACCTTATTAGGCAATGAGTTATGTAATCACTTACTACATTCATTAAAAAAAAAGATTAATCCTCCAAACATGTTTTTGATAATGCAAATCATTCTGGTAGAATTAGAATTAAGGAATTAGAAGTGGTGAGACAGAGGATCAAGTTATTAATTATAGAAAAAAACTTTAAATCTTTTATAACTTTCCTAGGTGATATGTTCATAAACTAAGCTGGAGTTATTAACTTCTGCCATTTTCCAACCTGACTCAGTGCATTTTAGCTCTGTTACATAGGTGTATATTTGGAATTGAGAATAATTAGTGTACTTACTGTATATATCTTGAAGTAAGCAATATATGGTAAAATGGGCTTTTGTTGCTATAACCTGCCCATAAAACTTGGGAATAAAATGAAGACTGAATGGAAAAGAGGAGACAAAATATATTTTTTAGATTATAGAAATGTACTGAATTGCTTTTGTCATTTGTTTATGCTGCAAATAAAGTAGATTGCTTAGTTGTCTTCAACTTGTGATGTGCAATTGATTTAATTGCTTCTATTGAACACTAGAACTTTAGGATAGTCATTACTGAGGGAATGGAAGTATCTGAAGATTATGAGAAAACTGAAGAAAAATTTTCAAGGGATTTCTAATATTTGCCTTGATAGTAAAGTATATAGAGGTTAGGATGTCCAGTTTAATAAAATTTTTCAAAAGCCTCATGTTTCACAGTTTACAATTTAACCTCTGACTTTTATTCTTGTCTTTCTCATTAAATATACAAAAAAATAAAATTTGCATTTTTGTAACATAGTGTTTCATATTATATAAATATATATTATATTTTGTCAGTATTATACTAGTATACTTATTCTAATTTATATGTTAAAAATGACGTTTTCTATTTTGGTGATGTATTTAATTTTAAAATAGTATCTGGTATATTTATGGCACTTTTAAATACTTTTGGTTAAATCCTTCCTTGATCTGGATCTAATGATCTCTTTATTTTTCTGTTTAGGCATATGTAAATTTTAAAAATGTAGATTCATATACATGAAATACACAATTATAATATCTTTTTACTACATGAATTCTAAGATATTATAAGGACTTTCTATATGATTTTAGGCCTGTGCTCTCAGTGTTATAGTTTTTTATTTTTTTAAGATTGAGGAGGAGAAAGCATCTTTTATTTTATTTTTATTTAGTTGTTGACACTGGTTGTGTACCTCCTGGATCTAGGACTTGAACTCAGGGGCACTTGGCTTGCTCCCTCAGAGGTGATTGACCTAACTGCTGCTCCACCAGGGTGCGCCTAGATAGTTTTTAAAATAATTCTTTCTGCTAGAACTTGGTTTTGATGCCGAGAAATGTCTACATTATTATGCAAAAAGATTCAAGGAACCTGTGTGTTATATGTGACTCATGCTTATTGGAATCAGTAATTTGGGACTGAGTTCAAGAAAGAACGTAAGAGGCATTTTGTTTTCGTTAAAATGAGATGTCCAAAGCAGCATATATCATTTGTTTTTTTCTGCTTTTGATGCATATGAAGTCTCAAGTAATTGCATTCACTTTTGTTTGTATATCAGTCAGGGTTCCCCAGAGAAATAGAACCAGTGAGATACATATAACATATACACACATATATGATTTATATTAAGGAATTGACTCACATGATTGTGGGACTAATACATCTAAAAATCTGTACATTCGCAGGCTGCAAACAGGAAGTGACGCCGTAGTTTTGAGGTAGAATTTCTTCTTGACTGGGATCCTTAGCTTTTGCTCTTTAAGGTCTTCAGCTCATGGAGCAAGGTCCACTCACATTATTGAGGATAATCTCTATTTCATAAAGTCAACTAATTGAGCTGTTTATAGCATCTACCGCTTATCTGCACAGCAATACCGAGATAAGTGGTTGAGTAAATAACTGAATATTGAGGTATAGTTAAAGCTGATATAAAATTAGCTATCACATTTGGTCATATTAAAGTATTTTTTTGTCACAATTCACAGAAATGCCTAATTTCAAGCTATCATCACAGAACATTTTAGTTAACTTTCTTGAAATGAAATGTAAATTCCAAAGATGATACTCATTTTCTCAATAATAAATATTTTTTGAATGCCTTGTATATGTCAGTAGTAAAAAAATGGCATGCGAAACCACTACCGGGCTCCATTTTTATGTGTTTCCTTCATGATGGTGGTGTCTAGCAGTGAGGCATAGAGTGGTTGTTCATCTCAAAGACAAACCCATTTGACAAAAACACAATCTTTCTTTGACTTGCCTTATACAAATTTTTATTATATAAACCTTATGGTAGTCTTAGTGTCTAAAATAGTAAACTTTCTTTTTAAATAATTTGTTACTTTTATATTGTTCAGAGACTTCTGAGCAGTTTTTTAGATTTTTCGTATTTTAGTTTTTGGCACTGTAGAACTCTTCTTAAAGCATCATGTCTTTTAATTTGAAAGCAGAAGCTCTTCTGTATATCAACTTTCATTGCTCTTGTTTATTGATTGTGCCATCATCATCATCATTATCATACCTTTAAAATTAGAAACTTAATATATGTTGGATACTCTTACAAATTTCTTAATTTCGTCAATTAGTTTTATTTTAGAGGTAAGGAAATCAGAACGATTAAATAACTTGTCTGTGGCTATACAACCAGTAAGTGATGAATTCAGATTCAAATGTAATTCTGTTTGAATCTGAAGCCCATGATTTTTACCTATCCCACTCACTTATCTTTACCCAAAACTTCTTAGCAAGGCTACCAAATCTCTTGAAACAGTTTATATAATTACATATTTCTCAAAATATAAGGATGTATATTAGTTTTCATTGTAATTTAAGGCCAATAAAACTCTCTATTTTCTGAATATGCAAATTTTACCAAATGACTATAATGTGTCATTTCCCTTTTTGTCTTAACCCCCCATAAGTTTATAGTTAAAATTATTAATCAATTTTAGCAATTTTCTTGTCTGTAGTTCATCCTGTAATCATGTTCAACATTTGTTCATTTAATTATTGAGCTCTCCATCATATTTGGTTTTAAAATAACCTGTTTAAAAATATTTTAAATTATAAATCAACACAGTCTTTTAAAGAAGAGAGGTATGGAATATAAGTAGACAAGAATGAAAACAGGACAATATTATTTTGTAATATATTTTGTCCATGGATGTATCCAGATGCATAACACATAGTAGATGTTAGTGATTCTAAGCAGAGCTTAAATTTATTTACATTTAATACCTATATTTTAATATGTTAGACATTATTATCTTACTTTGTACCTTCTATTTTTATGTCTTTTCTACTTACTTTCTTGCTTTCTTTTGAATTAATGTGATGATTAATTTTACATGTCAACGTGACTGGGCCATAAAGTGTCTGGATATTTTCTCAAACATTTTGTATGTGTCTAAGAGAGTGTTTCTGGATGAGGTTAACATCTGAATCAGTAGAATGAGTAAAGTACCTAACTAACCTGTATGGGTGAACTTCATGCAATTCATTGAAAATATGAATAGAAAAAAAAAAAATGATGAGTAAGGAAAACTTCTATCTCATTGCCTCTGAGCTGGGACATAAAATGACTTCTATCCCCTCCTATTTTCAGACTCAGACTGAAATATCAGCTCTTTCTGGGTCTCAAACCTGCTGACTCTCAGACTATAACCATACCAGTGGCACTTCATTTCTCAGGCCTTTGGGTGTGGGTTGGAACTACATCATCAGCTTTCCCTGGGCTTCTACCTTATTGACAGTGGATCTTGGAACTTGTTATCCTTCACATTCTAATAAACTAATTTCTTATAATAGTTCTCTCTGCACACACACGTGTGTATGCACATGTACACATGCACACACACATGCAGACACACCCTATTGGCTTTGTTTTTGTTTTTCTGGATAACCTTAACTAACATGACTGATAATTTTTAGTGTTGCAGTTTCCTGCCACTAATTTAGAAGTTACATACTAAGTTTCTCTTCATTTATTGGTTACTCTAGAAATTATGATAAATCTAATTATCAAAGTCTCAAATTAATCAACACCTTTAACCTTCTGGATGATACAGATTTTAGAACACTTTAACCCAACCCTCCCACCTCCTGACACATTTAATTGTGTTATATGCATTTTTAACCTCATGAAACTTTTTTTATATTTATTGCTTATGTACTTATGTATTTGCCACGTTCATTGCTGCTGATTATTTCTTGCGTGTTAGATCTTATATCTGGGAACTCATTTTTGCTACATTATTGTACATATACATATACATATATATATATTTAAAGGAAATTTACAGGCAGAAATGAAGAACAGGCAAGCAGGCAGGAAGAGAGAAGGAAGAAGCACTTTATTTTATTTCCATTTTAGTTTTTCACACTGTTTGTTTACCCCTGGACCTGGGGCTCAAACCCAAAGGTATGTGGCCTGCATCCTTTGGGAGGTGATGCACTCAATAGCTGCTCCACCAAGACACATTTCTATTATATTATTTAGTACTTCTAGAGAGTATCTACTGATGACTAAATCTATTTTTATTGTTCTGAAAAAGTCTTTTGTGTTCATTCTTTAAACATATTTCATTGAATATAAGATTCAATGTTGGTAGTTATTTTTGATGTATTTGAGATCTCATTTTGTTGTCTTCTCATTTTAACTGTTGTTTTTGTGATGTTATCAGTTTGATTTTCATATATGTAAGTATATGCACATATAAATGCAATGGGTATTCATGTGCTGTATATTTATAGTTTTGTTGAAGCACATTTTTCATGTCATATAATTAACCTATTTAAAGTATATATGTAATTCAGTTATATTTTAGTAAATTTATCAAGTATCGTAGTCATCCTTTTGAACATTTTCATCACCTGAGTAAGATTCCTCATGTCTGTTAACTTTTAATCCCCATTCCTGCTCTAATGCAACAGATGACTTTAATTTATATGTATCTATCTCTATAGATTTTCCTTTTCTGGAAAAGAAAATTTAGTATAAATCAAATGATGTAATATGTGTTCTCTTGTGTTGGTATTCTTTCACTTAGCACAATATTTTTGTGGTTTCTGTATGTTGGAGCATTTATTAATAATTTGTTCTTCTTACTGATGAATAGTATCCCACTATATGGACATGCCACATTTTGTTGTCCATTTATTACTTGATGGACATTTAGGTTTTTTCAGTTTTTGCTGTGAATATCAAAAAAATGCTAAGAACAATCTTGTGTAAGTCTGTGTGCATATATTATTTTTTCTTGGGTAGATATTTAAGAAACAGTCATTTGGCAAATTTATTTTTAATTTTTTATCAGATTGCCAAGCTGTTGTCCATGATGTGCCACATGGATGCATCCTTTTATGTTCCTGCTGGCAAAGTGTGAAGATTCCATTTTCTCCATAGCCTTTGTGCTCATTAAACATTCACATATTCTCTTTGGTGAAATGCTTTTTCAAAAATTTCACCCCCTTTTTTTGACTGGGTTATTTGTTGTCTTATATATAGTTTGTTTGTTTTTTGGTCTGTATTTATACAAGTCCTTTATCAGATGAATGTTTTGCAAATTTTTCTCCATATCTGTTGTTTGTATTTTATTTATTTTTTTAAGGAAAAGAAGGATGGTGGTAAGGAAGAAAGGAAGGTAGGAGAGAAGGAAGGAAGGAAAGAGCATTTAAAAATTTATTTATTTATGATTTTTCCCACTGGCCTGCTTTGCAAACCTTAGTCCTTAGGCTTTACATGGTCCACACCCCCAATCACCACCTGAACCACAAGATTGAACCCTCTTTTAATTTTCTTAGTGATATCTTTTGAAATACAAAATATTTGAATTTTGATGAGGTCCAATTTAACAAATTTTTTAAATGAAGTGTGTTTTTGGTGTCATATTTAAGAATTTGTCCTAACTCAATGTCTTGAAGATGGTCGTCTGTGTTTCCTTTTAAAAGTTTGTTTTAACTCTAATATTTAAGTTTGTGATATGTTTGGTATTATTTTTGTTAGCAATGTGAGGTAAAGGTCTTACTTTATATTTTGTCATATGAATATCCAATTTACTAGTACCATTTGTTCAAAAGGTTAGCCTTTCCCTCAATGAGTTTCCTTGGCAACTATCCTTGTGCCATTACCATATTGTGTTGATAACTACTGGTGTAGCTTTATATTACATTTTGAAATTGATAAGTATAAGTTGTCTAGGTTTTTTTTTTTTTAATCCACTTGTGAGTATGTTCAAATTGTTTTGAAAAGAAAATTCTGTGCACTCCTTTGACTCAGCAGCTAAGGTGTGTCCCATATAAAGTTCAATGACTCAGGTTCAAGAGCATCATGTTATAACTGCTTTTTATCTATTTACATTGTAGAGGAAACCCTGAAGGCTTCAAAACAATTTTTAGTGCTGAATGTCAGATGAATAAAGTGAAGCTGACAATCAGATAGGATTCTATGAGGACAGCCCCTTGAATCTGTTTAGTAAAACTTTAGAGCTAAAAAGAATGATGGACTTTGCAAGCAGTATATGCAGAATTACAGTTCTTCAAATACAAAGAAAGAAAAATAGTTATAATACAGGAACATCTTTATGGAGAATAGGTCTCCAAACTACTCTAAAACTAAAACTACTTCCTTTTAAACAGATGACACATGCCATTAGACTTATTCCTTCTTGTTCAAAGAGGATATCCAACATTAATGATTCTCATTTTAGTTTTCATGGCACATTTATTCTGTGGCCAAAACATTTTCACATATACACAGAATAAATGACAACTATACTACATAGTTTTTGAACTAATATTGGTGATGATTTTAAAACATTCAGAATGAACTTATCTAAAAATATAGTAAGTTGACTGACAGCCCGTAGTGCATTTTGGTCATGAGAGATATTCTAAAAGGTAAGTGATCTGACTTTTTGATTGCATGTGTTGTACTTGCTAAGAAATATGTCTATGGACCAATCAATATAGCTTTAAGGATCCTGTGACATTGGCCTGCTTTTTTTTTTTTCTTTATTTGTATTTTACCCCTTATTTTATCATACAAAGATAAACTAATTATTTATTGTTAAAGTTAAGAATTTTATCTTTCATCTTTAAGCTTAGGATTTATCTCTCAAAAGCTCTCTTTCAATTTTCCCTTTAGAATCTTTATTATTTCTTATTCTCTAAAGTAATATTAAACATTTTTCCTAACATAATTTTGCAT
This sequence comes from Solenodon paradoxus, assembly GCA_004363575.1. Lineage (NCBI taxonomy): Eukaryota > Metazoa > Chordata > Mammalia > Eulipotyphla > Solenodontidae > Solenodon > Solenodon paradoxus. The sequence continues at coordinate 349,026 of RJWH01001343.1, read as the reverse complement.
TTTCTTTTTACAATTTTCTCCCTTATTTTATATTTTTCTTTAGTTATAACACACATGCACACATATGCACACACACATTTACAATGGCTGGAGCAATGCCATGATGTGGCCAAAGTCTCTGTTACAGATGAACCAAAGTGAGGCCATTTTCCTTCAATTTCTCTCTAATGGTTTTCCCAGAAATTAAAAAAATATGTATTTTATCCAGTTTATTTACTTCACAATAGTATATTAATTTTTGGAAACTAAAATTACTTCTCAGTCTGTATCTCACATCACACCAGCCACCAAAATTCCAGTGTTCTTCACCACCACTTTTCCCCTCTTTCATTCCCTTCTCCCCTCCTTACCTCTCTGGTAATCACAGTCCTGTGTCCCGTTATTTTTGTTGGAATTTGTATGTTCCTTTTTTTCATTTAATTATATCGCATGTATGAGTTTTTTCAGTAATTAAGGATGGCCTCTTTAGTAATACATAGTTAACTTTCCTTAACATACTTCTTCCTCTGGAGATGTCATATTCAATCTTTTGGAAAAGTTATTGCTTCCAAATATTACATACTATCTGACTCATATGGGCATCTGTTTAAAATCTTTGGTTTCTGAAACAGATGGTTATTGACCTTTGGACTAACAGTAGTAACCAAAGACTAATAGAGAACCAAGAGTTAGGAAAATCGAACTTGGGAAATGATCTTCCATGCTATATACCTACCCTAACTTTGCTATTAAACATGATGGTAGTGAACTTCTTTAAAAATGTTCATGACAACATACAAAACCTGTGGGATAATGTCAAAAGGAACAGTATTCACATCATAGGGGTCCCAGAAGAAGAGAGCGAAAAGGGGCCAGAAACTATTTAAAGAAATAGACTTTCTCTAACCTGAGGAATGAAGCAGACCTCCAGACCCAGAAAGCTCAAATGTTCCAAATACAAGGAACTCAAACAGACCTATACCAAGATACATTGTTATTACAATGTCAAAAATACAAGATAGAGAATCTTAAAAGCAACTAGAGAGAAATGAGTTCATAAATGGAGTAAGACTGTCAGTGGATTTCTCAGCTGAAACAGCCAGAGGGAGTGACATGATATAGTCTGAGTATTAAAAGAAAAACATTTCCAACCAAGAATACTCTACTCTGCTAGATTATTGCTTAGAACTGAAAGAATGATAAAAAGCTTTTGCTTCACCATCTTCTCTCCTGGGCAGCTGCAACCATAAAGAATGAGCAGTGTAATTTCGGTGGGTACAAGATCTACCCCAGATATGGAAGACTCTGTGCTAGGAGTGATGGAAAGATTTTGCCATTTTTTAATGCAAAATGTGAGCCAGCATTCTTTTCTAAGAGGAATTCTCGACAAATAAACTGGACTGTCCTTTACAGAAAAGCACAAAAAGGGACGATTTGAAGAAATTCAAAATATTATTCCAAAGAGCCATCACTGGTGCATCGCTTGCTGACATAATGGCTAAGAGGAATCAGAAGCCTGAAGTTAGAAAGGCTCAATGAGAACAAGCTTTAAGGACTGCCAAGTAAGTAAAGGCTAAACAAACATTTAAAAAGACAGCAATGACTGCTGCTAAGGACCTGACAAAAGCAGCACCTAAGAAAAAGATTGTGAAGCCTGTGAAGATTTCTGTGCCTAGAACTGGTGGAATACACTAAATTGGCAAGATCAGAATTTTAAGTTAAGATGCAACTATAATTTTAAAGAAGCTTTTCGGTTAAGCAAAAGTTAAAGGGCTTCATCACCACAAAATCAGCTTTACAAAAAATACTAAAAGAAGTCCTTTAAAGTGTAAAGAATTCTACTTAAAAACAGCAAGACAGCAAAATATAAAAAGTAGGGAAGAGAGGAGAGTGAAAATGTATTGTAAACCTCAGGGTAACTTCAAAGCATATCTCCAGGGAAAAAGCAAAAGAAGAAAACAAAAAGAAACCATTCATAACATAACTGTATTCAGTTCACCTAAGAATAGATAGAGAAGAACAAAGGTATTGTCTGCAACAACACCTTTGGAAAGAGATTAACAAAATGGCAGTCAACAGTTAGATATCATATTACCCTAAATTTAATGGATTGAATTCACCAATAAAAACACAGAGTGGCTGAATGAATTAAAAGATATAACCCAACTGCTACATTCAGGAGACTCACCAACTTTCAAAAGATAAACATAGGTTCAAAATCAATGGTCAAAAGAAAATCCTACAAACAAATCGTAACCTACAAAAAAGCAGAGACACCTATACTTATGTCAGATAAAATAGATTCCAACTAAAAAGGATAGCAAGAGACAATATGGACAATATATAATGATTAAGGGGTCAATCCAGCAAGCAGACATAACATTTATTAATACATATGAATCAAATGAAGGAGCATCAAAATTCATAAAACAAGTATTAGCAGAACTAAGGAGAGACATCGACAGCTATATGCTAATAGGAGACTTCAGCACCCCACTTACAACAATGAACAGATCAGATAACAGGGAAAATTAACAGGGAAACAAGATAATTACAGACCAATGTCTCTAATGAACATAGATGCAAAAACTCTCAATAAAGTATTAGTAAACTGAACCCAACAATACAGGGTTATTGTGAGACATAAGTGAAATATTTATGAAGGTGCTTTATAAAGTATAAAGTGATATACAATATTAGAATTCTAGGTAATTGCATGCTGTTTTGCTTGTATACTTGATAAGTTGTTTTCTGAGGGCCATGATTTGAAAGGCAGTAAAGTTAAACATATTGCTTAAGTTCAAATTCCAAGTCTTTTTCTTATTAGAGATGTGACTGAATCTCCCTTAGCTTACTTTCCTATTTCATAAGATGAGGATAATAGTATCTATCGCATAGGGCTGTTGTGAACAATAAATCAGTGAATCCATATGGAGTGCTTTCACTAGTATCCACCACCATTTGTTAAATGTTATCTGTCAGTCATCACCATCACCACTTCCGCTGTCGGCATTATTATTATGTCTTACTAAAAAGGGGGGTTCTTTTCCTAAATTGAAATCCATAGTTACTATTTATCAAGTGACCATCCTGTTGTGAAGTGTCAGTGCAATTATGTAATTTTTTCCTTAGTGCTAAATACATATACAAATACCATGATATACAGTTTTCTTCAGTTAAGAAAGGTCATTGACTTTACTTATATCAGATAATAGATATTCCTGATAAGTTTTATGCATATAGTATTTTGGCAAATTTTATTATATTTCTAGTGCAGTAGGAAATTCAGAGAGTAACTCCTGAAGATAAGGAACTCTTTGAAATGTGATTGCTCACTAGTTTATTCGTTTTAAAAATCAGTTTCATATTTGAAAAGGTCTGGCTACCTTTATGCTCAAATAATGTATAGTAATTAATCTGTTTTAAAGGAATCACTAAAATCAAGGCAGCAGTCTCGAAGATTTAGTTCAAACCTGCTGGAGATAATGAATTTCAATCAAGTAATTTTTTTTTTAAGGGAAAGGTATAGGCAGGAATGAAGGCAAACAGAGGCAGGCAGGTAGGAAGAGAGAGGAGGAATAGGTACTTCATTTACTTTATTTAGTTGTTCTCTTGGTTGTTTCCCTAGGGCCCAGGTCTTGAACTGGGAACCTTGGGATGTATGTGGACTGTACTCGCTGAGTGGACCAAACCGCTAGGCCACCAGGGCACACCAATCAAGTATTCAGATAGATGCCTAATATAAGGTAAAGTGTGATTAAAACAAAGATGGGGATTATGAAAGCATATGAACAGCTAAAAGATTATATTATACTTTTTAGATAACATTGAATTATAACATAAGTTTCAGGTGTGCATCACTGTAATCAACATCTGTATATGTCATTAAATTTGCCAATGAAGCTAAATTTTTTTTAAGCTAAAGGCATACTATCCTATTGTATGAATACCAAATTTATTTAACCATTCATTTACAGGTGGAATATTAGATTTCTCATCACTGCTATGGAAAACATTGTTGTAATATTAAAGGAAAATAAAAGCTTGTGTGATTTTGTTGTGCACTGATACACTTAAGATATAGGGTAATGTAATAGTTGAGATTAGCTTGTATTATTGACATTAAAATTTCATCCTTTTTCTCTCTTCATGTGAGATATATTTTATACTTCTTGTGGTTCTTGTATGATTGCTTTCACATTTTGTGTGTCAATACTTTAGAGAAGTGTATAGTATAAAGTGAATTAAATGACTGATGATTACTACATAGTCCAGTACTGCTTTCAACAAATCAAAACATTGCAGTTTTGACTTAATCACAAGAGGAAGCTGAATTTGATGTTTTCTGTGACAACCTAAGGTCAGGTGACCTGAATGTATTCTGCTAAGTGTTCCTGTGGAATAAATAGGCTGTTTATAAACGGGATGGCTAAGCATTCTCTCACAAGATTTCAAGTTCACAAAGTATGAGGCAACTGGGTAAAGGGTCAGAGGTGAAAGGTAAAAGCCATTTTGAGCCTGTTTTTTTGTGGAGCCTTTGGCTGCTTTTCAGACTGAGATCTTGGAAATATTTCAGACACAGGTCTTTTGTCAAAAGACTGCTGACAGTTGGCTCAGGAAGGATTCTACTACAAATTCCTCTCCCTTTCTTTCTCTCACTCTGTATACTCCTACATGAAATTTATAAAAATGCAAAGAGTTTTATCAAAATTAACTTTTTAATGAAACAATCAATTAAATTAATGTTTTACAAATTTTTTTTTTTTTTTAAATAATGATTGTGCCCACATGGGGGTCTCTTTTTTTTTTTAAAGGAAAAATTTAGGCAGTAATGAAGGTGAGCAGGCAGAAAGGAAGAGAGGAGGAAGAATCATCTTTATTTTAATTTTTATTTAGTTTTTTACACTGGTTACCTCCTCCTGGACCTGGGATTCAAACACAGTGGTATGTGGTTTGCTCCTTTCAGAGGTGATTGATCTAACTGCTGCTCCACCAGGACACATCATAAAATAAATTTAGAATGACTTTTCTTTATGGACAAATGTCCACAGTTGAATTTTTGTGGTAAGTATTTTCAAAATTACAAAGTACATTTTAGCAAAAGATTAGGTATATTAAAATAACCAAAACATTAGCAGAAAAACTTGGGGGTAATTGTAAACTTTTTAAACAGGCAGTGTGTTGTTTTGTCTTTTTTTTTTTTTTAAGGGAAATACAGGTAACTAAGAAGAAAGAGAGAGGGGAAAGAAGAATTTAATTTAGTTCATTTTAGTTGTTCTGCCAGGCCCAGGATGTGAACCCTGGTCCTTGGGATGTATGTGGACCGTGCCCAATTCTGCTACTCCAGGTCATGTCCTAAACAGGCAGTTTTATCTCTGCTTTACCTAAGCAACTAGAAGCAGTCTTCTAATAGTCTAATGATATATATTAATTAATGACCTCTTCTATCATTATATGTTATGCACTGACAGTTAAACTTTGTTGTGGATTGTGAAGAAAAATGGAATAATTAGGTTTGCTCAAAATGTCTTGTCTCCCTTTAGGTTGATTGTTCTTTTGTTGATTACAGCAGGAATTCATTCCAGGAGTAGAAAAAAGAAAGTGAGTGTTAGAGCTACCTTCTCTGACATTAAAATGTGACTCGAATAGCCCTTTTTTAGTTCCTCACTATCATTTTTATCTGCATTACTAGGAAATATACTTGTGCAGTGGTAGCAATTATGCATAAATCTCCCAAATAAATGAAAAAAATTATTAGGAAATTTAATGTAACTCCTAATGGAAACTAAAGAATGGTGTTGGATCGTACGCAATGATACTTTTCCTTCTTTTATTGTACTAATGAGGATAAGCATGGAGAGAATGGGACTTTCCAGTATGTTTCATAAAGCCTTATTCCTTTTTTTTCCTTGCAGAATAATGAAACCCATTTTGTCTTTCAAACAATTTTCAGGGAATACCTTAATTCACATGTGGTCTTGATCTACTTTCTTCAAAAAACTCTAAAAGAAGAAAACTTCCCCAAATTTTGGTAAGTCATTTGCCATTATTTTCCTTTCCTTGATTTTCTTGATATTAGGAACACTGCTGCAGTATGTGTATATGTATTTATGTATATAGGTATATAATATGCATCTATGTATATATATGTGGATATATATAAACACACACATACAGGTTTTATTTTATTTTTTATAGGAAAGGTGTGGTCAGGAATGAAGGTGAGCAGGCAGGCAGGCAGGAAGAGAGAAGAGGAAGACACATTTTATTTTATTTAGTTGTTCACACTGGCTGTTTCCCCGGACCTGGGACTTGAACTTAGGGGTATATGGCCTGCATGCCTTTTGAGGTGATTGACCTAACAGCTGCTTCACCAGGATATGCCAGATTTCTGTATTTTATTAAACAGAATGACAAGTTTATTTCCCTTTAGTTACAGCCAATCAGACTGTACTGGACCAATTAGAAAATAGTAATTTTTAAAAGCATGTATTTAAAAAGTTTGGGCAGATCTTTATTTCTTTTTCCTATGCAAAAGCTGTCAAAGAAATACTTGGAAAAGCTTAGGTCTTTTAAAAAATTAAACTTAAGAAATATAACCTTGGACAAGTCATAGAGCATCTCTGAATCTATTTTCTTATGTGTTATATGGAGACTGGAACTCAGTCTTTAAGGTTTCTCCTCACTCCAAACTATCTTAATTCTGACCAGGTGTTGTTTCTAGGATTGAAAAACTTACTCTTAAATTTGGTATTTGTGTCATTTTTCTCAGCGAATGAAATGTTAGGGAAAAGGCAAATGAGGAATTTGAGATATGAAAGATGCCGTGAATCCATTTTCAAAGGCAGTTAGCATTGTATCTTCTTGTTTGTCCATTTCCTGTTGCCACTCTAAATAACTTTTAAGGTTATCGCCTTTGTTTCTGCTGCTGCCTCTAATAAGAGGTGAAGTCTAGGTTAGTGAGTGGACCTCTTTAGGCCCTTAAGGAGAGGAGCTAACTCATCCCTGGTAGAACCAGAGGTAGAACCTGGCACATAGTTCTCTACTTAAGAGTCATGAATCAAATGACTATTTAAAACCTTCAAATTGTGAGAAGCTCTCTGATCTAAATTAAACTACAGATATTTGATTGTTTATTTATCTTGACTATTATGAATAATGTTGCAAAGAACATGAGAGTGTAGGTATCTATTTCATGTACTATTTTTATTTTCTTTGGATATATATCCGGAAGGATTGTGGGATCATAAACTAGTTCTATTTTCATTTTTTTGATGATCCTTCCTATTGTTTTCCACAGAAGCTGCACCAATTTACGTTACCACCACCAATGTACAGAGGTCCTGTTTTTCTCTACATCCTTGCCAGCACTTGTTATCTCCTGCTTTTTTTTTTTTAAATGATAGCCTTTCTAAAAGGTGTGATGTAGCTAACCTTCCCATTCATTGTGTTTCTTTTCTAAAATTCCTTGAGGTGTAAAATTACGTTATTTTTCTTTTTTTATTAATCTAGACATTTATTGCTATGAACTTCTGTCTTACTACTGCTTTTGCTGAATTCCAAGCATTTTGGTATGTTTTTCTGTTTTTCTTCGTCTTAAGATATTTTTTACTTTTCTTTTAATTTCTTCTTTGAGACATTGTAGTTCAGTGGTGTACTATTAATCTCCACATATTTATGTAATTTTCCAGCTTCTTGTAACTTATTTCTAGTTTCATATCATTGTGGTTAGAAAAGAATCATGATATGATTTTAATTCTGTTAAATTTATTGAACTTTTTTGTGGCTTACCATGATCTATCCTGGAGAATGTTCTGTGTTCACTTGAAAAGAATGTGTATTTTGCTGCTTGGATGGAATGCTCTGTTAAGTCATCTTGTTAAATTCATCTTGTTTAATGTGTAGCTTAAATTCAGGGTTTGTTTATGTCAGGATAATCTATCTGTTGTTAAAAGTGGAGTGTTGAAGTCCACAATTATTGTATTGTTGTCTATTTCTCCCTTCAGGTCGGGTACTATTTATATATTTAGGTTCAGAACACAAATATTTACAAAGGTTATAACTTTTTTGTTGGATTGATTCCTTTATTATTATGTAGTGACTTTCTTTGTATATTGTTACAGTCTTTGTTTTAAAGTAAATTTTGTATATCTATAGCTATAGCTATCCTGCTTTTCTCATTTCTTTTTTTGCAGGGAATACCTATTTCCATGCTTTCACTTTCAGTTTATGTTTGTCAATAAAGCTGAACTGTGCTTTTTTTGTAGTCAGCTTACAGTGGATAATGAATCTTTATGACTGTTATTTTGGATTCTTTTCGGGTAAATCACTTACCTGTTTTTTTACCTGTTTTTTTAAATAACTTCCATTTCTAGAGTTTTATCATGTTCCTTTGTTTGGAATATTTTCTTGTTTCTTCTACTTTCTTGAGTATTTCTTGGTTTCTGAGCATTAGATAACACAATTGCTTTTTCCAGTCTTACATAGTGGATTTGTATAGAAGACGAAACATATTGTTCCACCTAGCCAAGTTCTTGGGTGTCTCCCAAACCTTTGTGATTCTCTAATCACTGTCTTTGTTCTTAGTGGCTCCCAGTAGTTGAGGGTGTGCCAAGACATGTTTCAGTGTATATATTTTCTTGTTTATTTGATGTGTAGGAGTTACTCAGTTTCTGGATTTCTTTCAGAGGAAGTTAATCTGTGTATATCTGTAGATTTGGTATGCCCTTAGCAGGAAGTGAGTTGAGTTTAGGAGCCTTGTATGTCACCATCTTGGATTAGAACTTGGAAGACAGTTTGATACAATTTTTAAAGTAAGTGTTCTGGATTCTTATACGTAAAGCACAACTGGTATCCAGTTTACTTCTGCTCTGGACAGTTCAGTTCCTCTGCAGCACAGTTCAATGTGTTAGCTTTTTTTTTAAAAGTACTTATCAGATTATTAATAGATAAAGGAGATGTAGTATGTATATTTATGTATGAATCTATAGTTACACATAGAGTAATATACATAGGTACATTCATGTGTACATACATACATATATACATACCTACAATAGAACATCATTTAACTATGAGAGAGAAGGAAAATACTTCCATTTGGTATAACATAGATGTTGAGTGCATTATTCTAATGGAAATAATCCATACAGAGAAAGACAAATACTGCATAGTATCATTAATATGTAGAATCTAAAATTCAAAAAAAAAAGGAAGGAAAAAAAATAAATCCAACTCTTATTAACAGAGAGTAGAATTATGGTTGCCAGGGACTGGGAGGTGGGGGAAATAGGGAGAGGTTGGTAAACAAAAAAATGGACGTAAATTTTCAGCTATAAGATATATAATGGGGCGTGTGGTGGTAGAATCCAGTGGACAATGATAAAGAACTTGGGGTTATTTTGCTGGTAGGCAGGGTGTGTTGTCATGTAGCTGAGGAATAAAGAACCTGCAATAGGGGTTTATATTATATCATAAAGCAGTTACCTCAATAAATAATAATTTAAAAAATCAAAAAAAGGTTTACTTACATCTTTTTTAAAAATTAATGTAACCATCCTTGTATCCCAGAATAAATTCCACTTGGTTGTAATGAATGATCCCTTTGATATATTGTTGGATTCAGTTTGCTAAGCTTTTGTTGAGATTTTTGAATCTACATTCATTAGAAATACTGTCTTTTAATTTTCTTTTTTGGTGATGTCTTTAACTTTTGATATCATTGAACTGCTAGCCTCATAGGGAATGTTTAGAAATATTCGCTGTTCTTCAATTTTTTTGGAAGAGTTTTAGAACAATATTCTTCTCCGAAGGTTTGGTAAAACTCACTAGTAAAACCATCCAGTCCTGGACTTTTATTTTGAGGAGATGTTTGATTGCCTCTTCAATTTCTTTTCTTGTGATAATTTTATTCAGGTTTTTCCATTTCTTCCTGATTCTGTTTTAGTAAACTGTTTGTTTCTAAAATTCTATCCATGTCCTTAAGGTTGTCCAGTTTATTGGCATCAAGCTGTTCGTAGTAATCTTTTTTGATATTTTGTATTTCTGTAGTATCTGTTTTAACTTTTCCCCTTTCATTTCTGATTATAGTTATGAGAGTTTCCTTTCTTTTTTCCTTAGTGAATCTAGTCAAGGTTTGTCAATTTTTAAAATTTATTCAGAGAACCATCTTTTTGTTTATTAATCTTTTGGGTTATCTTTTTGATTTCTATTTTGTTTACTTCTGCTTGATTTTTATTATTTCCTTTATTCTACTGGCTTTTGATGTCAATTTTTCTTCTTTTCTTGATACTTGTGTCTTCATTCTTCTTTGTTTCCATGTACTTTTAAAATTCTCCTTTGATTTCCTCCTTTACCCAAAAGTCATACAAAAGCATGTTGTTTAATCTCCAAATATTTTAGAATCCGTTAGCTTTCTTTTGTGGTTGGTTTCTTGTTTTAATGAATTATAATTGGAGAAGATGCTTGGTATGATTGCCCTCTTTTTAAATTTGTTGAGGCATATTTTGTGTCCCAACATATGATATATCCTTAAGAATGTTCCATGAATACTTGAGAAGAATGTGAATTCTGTGGTCATTGGATGAAGTGTTCAATGTATCTATTAAACTCGTCTACTCAGATTTGTCATTTAAAGTTCTTGTTTCTCAGTTAATTTTCTGCCTGTATTGCTGTCAATGTCTCTCTTTAGTTCTGTTAAAAATTGTTTTATGTATTTTGATGTGCTTTCATTTGGTACACATATGTTAGTAAGTTTTATGTCTTTTTACTGAACTGACCCCTTAGTAATTGCATAATGTCGATTCCTGTCTTTTGTTTTCCTCTCAAGTTGGAAGTCTGTTTTGTCTGAAATAAATATGACTGTCCCAGCTTTTATTTTTTATTTTTTGGTTATCATTTAACTGTAAGATTATATTCTGTCCTTTGACTTTGAGCCTATATTTATCCTTTGAAAAAAGATGAATCTCCTAAATTTAGCAGAAAATTGGGTTATGTTTTTTAATCCATTTGGTTACTCTGTCTTTTTTTTTTAAAGAAAAGGTGCAGGCAGGAATGAAAGTGAACAGAGACACGCAGGCAAGAAGAGAGAAGAAGAATAAGCACTTTATTGATTTTATTTGGTTGTTTGTCTAGGTTTTCATCATGGTCTCGGGTCTTGATCCTGGATCCTTAGGATTTGTGGCCTGCGCTCTGGGATGAAGGCAGCCTACCAAACCACTACTCCACCAGAACTGCCACTCTGTGGCTTTTAACTGTGGGTTCAGTCTATTTAGGGTAATTATTGTCATGTTACTTTTTATTGCCATTTTGTTAGTTGTTAATTTTTGGGGAGTTTGAAAGCATTTATGTTGTGAATGGTTTCTTTATTTTGTTTTCTTGTTTGCTTTTTCCTTGGATATATGTTTTGAGATTACAGTGGAGTTTGCATAAACTTTTTTTTGTTTATATTCCATTTTTAATGAAATAGGTTAGTCTTGAGCTCATTCTAACTGACCACATTTTTATTCTGTCTCCTTCCTGCATTTTATATTTTGATACCTTGCTGCTTTTAAGTGAGTTTTCTTTACATTTTATAGGACTTGTTTTAATATTTTTGTAAAGCTGGTTTCATGGTGATTAATTCCTTTAACTTTTGCTTATCTGTAAATTTTTTTACATTCCTTCAGCTTCACATGATAATCTTGCATTGTAGAGTATCCTTGTTTGGAAATCCTTTTCTTTCAGTGCTTAGACTGTACCAGGCCATTCCCTTCTGATTTGTAAAGTTTCAGCTGAGACATCTGTTGATAGTCTAATGGGGACACTCCTTTTATGTAACTCTTTCTTTAGCTGCTTTTAAGATTCTCTCTTTATCTTGTATATTTGATATTTAATGGTAATGTGTCTTAGTGTAGATCTGTTTGGATTCCTTTTGTTTGAAACTCTTTTAGCTTCCTGGGTGTGGAGGCCTGCTTCTTTCCTTAGGTTAGGGTAAGTTACAGCTGTTATTTCTTCAAATACAGTTTCTACCCGCTCTTCTTTTTCTTTTCTTTCTGGTTTCCCTATAATACAAATGTTCCCCTTGATATTATCTCATAGGTCTGTATGCTGTCTTTGTTTCTTTTAATTCTTTTTTCTCTTTACTGGTTTGCTTGAGTGTATTCTACTATTCTGTCTTCTAGTTTACTAACTCTGTTAGGGGCTTCTTCCAGCCTGCTGTTGTGCCCCTCTAATGTTTTCTTTAGGTCAGCCGTTGTGGTCTTTAGCTCCTTGAATTTTGTTTCGCACTGCCTGATATCTTCTCTCTCTTTGTTATAGTTCTCTCTTTATTCTTCCACTGTTTTCCTGATTTGAGTGAGTATGGTTATCACTGTTATTGAATGTCTTAATCAGTTTGCTTAAGTCTGTTGCATTTAGATTTTCCCTTGGGGTTTTGTTTACATCCATCATTTCATGTGAATTTCTCTGTCTCTTTAATTTGTTTGGCATTTTGTGTTTATGTCTATGGGTTAGGCTTCCCTGATACAAAGGCCTGTGTTAGGGTGTCAAATTGCACAGAATAGACCTGGATCTTGGTTTGAACACTGGACTTTCTTTAGTTGTGCGTATCAACACTGGTTTGATTTGTTGAATCTCTAAGGTGATCCCTGCCCTGAGCTTGAGAATTCAGCCTCCAAGCTTGGAGTTGGTGTAGGGAATGCAGAAGTTTTCCCCAGAGTCACAGATATGAACAACAAAGTCCACAAAGAGAGAATTAAAGAGCTCTGGATTCACAGTCAGCAGACAGCAGTTCCAGCATAGCCCACAGAATGGAGATAGCCAGTATCTGTACTGAGATCCTCCCTTCTGAAAGTTTCTCAGTCCTTCAGAGAAGTTGCGGTCTCAGCAGAAGTGCTAACCATGTCCTTAGTACTGGGAGTGGGATTTCAAAAGGGCCTGATGGCAGAGCCCAGTGTACTAATGGTGGAGAAGGCAGGCGCTGCACCCTGCTCCAGTCTCTCACACTGACTTCTTATGAGAGTAGCAGCTCTGTTTACAGAGGTATTAGTCTTCTTTCCACCTCTTGCCAAGGTCCCTTGGCTCAGTGACTGTAAACCATTTTTAGGAGGGCCAGCTACCTTGTTGCCAGAGACAGTCCTTTTAACTTTGGGAGCCTTTAGGTTTCGCCTGACTCTTCCTATGGCTTAGAATCCAAAATAGAGAGATGTGGCTCTGAGAAAGATTGGCCTCTTTTACCTTTTGTGGAGGCATATGTTTCCACACTCTGTACTAAAGCTAGTCCAGTTTATTTTCACAGATTGTGGTAGCCAAACAGATGTTTTTTAGTTACTCTTTGGGGAAGAGAGAACCTGAGAGCTATCGCATGTGCCATTTTAGAACTGGACTCCTAAGTCAACTTACGGGGAAGAACTTTGTAAATGTTAGTCTACTATAAAGATTTCTATTGTTTTTGATAAATGTGAAAGTTTGTAAATATTTGGACAAAATAAAGGAAATAAAACTTCCCTTTTTTCTACAACATAGCAATTTATTGTTTATCATTTTATATTAACAGATGTATATAGATAAAACTGAGGTTAATGTTTTAATAATATAATACTGGTTGGATATTGGGAGCCTGGGCATCAAGATTCATGATACTTTCATAATATGAATGAATTTCTGTTATTGCAAGTAAGGGATCATGTAATTAAATAATTCATCTATGGTCACTTTGACTTGATTACCAGGAAAAGAAAAGTAGAGAATTCTAGTTTAAAGTAAAGAAACTCTTAAGGAAAGCTGTTAAGAAAAAAAAAGATATAAGATTTTTTGGTACAAATTCTGTATCAATTAAAGTACTTGCCAAATTTTTCACAATTTCTGTAAGTGTTACTGAGTGGTAGGCCCTAGTCAGTTTGAAACTTCTTGATGTCGTTTTTTTTTTTTATAGCATATATGTGTTGGCATTAGACCCTTTTCATTAATATAGTTAGAAGTAATTTTGCTGACCCTGTGTCCATTTAAAAATTATTTTTGTGTGCATAGGAATCTTTACTGAAACAGTTTTATTGATAAAAATTAAGAGTAATCTAACAGTCCAGCAATAGAGAAATGGTTAATGTATTATGTACAGTACTATATCTCTAATAACAGGATTGCTTTAGGAAATTTTATTTCCTTATTTCCCTAGATTTGTAGCAATAAATTTACCAACTGTCATTTGCATTATGTGAGAAATAAATACTCTCTGGCATCACTAATCAAGGCTAACAAACATATGTTGAAGAAGACTACACATAGATACATTTACACACATACACATATTTAAAATTCGCTTTTACTCATCTTCTGTTTTCAATTATACTAACTGAAAATAAGAATTTTCTGTCATGCTGTTTATTTTTTAATAGCTACATATTTTTTAAAAGAATCACTCTTTAAATTAAAAAATGAAGTGTAGAACATTACAAATTCGTACTATTGAATTGTCCCTCTCAGTAAGTATTTAGAGGATGCAAAATAGAAAACAGTTGTGTTATCATTTCATGTCTTTATTAAGGAAATATGGTGACATTTCCAAAAGATTGATTTTGCAATTTATGGTCTTATTTTGGTCAAAGAAATATTAAAAATCACAAATTTTTGTTTTAGCAATATGTAGAAGTTTTATTTTGCCACTGGAGGATATTAATATTGATACATTATTCTGGTATTTAACTGCAACTATCATGTATGTTTTTTCATTTGAATAATTTTCTATGTTTTTGGTAGAAAATGAGAATTTGGATTCACTGTAGACTCTTTCACATCTGGTGCAAATCCACCTTATAAGGTGATTTTTAATCTTGAAAAATTTCTTGGAGTTTATAGAATTAGAAACTGCTCCTAGATGAAGTACTTTCTAATTTAGAGCAAGGCATTCTTCATTAGTAGAACCTGTACAGTTCTTTTTGAATGAAAAGGGAATATTAATGTAATAAAATTGGTTTTTGTTCAAGATTATTAAAATTTTAATGATTAGTTTATTTTCTAGGAACTTTTTCTTTGAATAATGGAACATGGTAAACATATGACAATGAGACTTTATAAGTGGACTTGGCACTCTTTCTTGAGAAAAAATAGACTACAAATATGTTTTCTAACAAAAAAGTAGGAACTAGCCAAAACAAGTATTTCCAAGTTAAGAGATATAAAATTAAACAACTAAAAACTGAAATTTTAGACAACTTTTAATTTGTGAGTATGTAGAAGCAAATATAATTGCATGTATTTATGTAGTTTAATGTTTAAATAAGTAAGCAATATTTTCTCTTTTAAATTATGTGTTTTGCATTAATAGGGTTTACAGATTACTATAAATATTGGTAATGCGAAGTCTCTCAAAAATTCTATGGTCTTAACATTGAGACTTTAGTTTGGTAATGGGTAATTTGTCTTTCTGTAAGTAGGAATTTGTTTTTAAAGGAAAAGTGCAGACAGGAGTGAAGGCAGGTAGGATAGTAGGCAGGAAGAGAGAGGAGAAAGAAACATTTTTATTTTTATTTTATTTAAATATTATATATATTTTAATCTTAAGTGTATGTCTTGGTGGTTTCCACCATCACCCCTTTCTCTCTGTCCCCACTAACTCCAGTCCTTGGGGTGTGTGTGGACTGTGCTCAGCCTGGGGCGGTGGATCTAACCACTACTTCACTAGAGCAACCAAAATAGTATTTTTTAAACTTCTGCTAGGAGAAAATGTCAATTCGTACTTACTTATCATTGATTAGCATTCTAAAAATTCTTTCTCTTAGTTTATACGTCTTAAATGCTATTTTATTTATTTTATCTTTTTGTTTTTTAAAGGAAAGTTGCAGGCAGGAGTGAAGGTGAGCAGAGACAGGCAGGCAGGATGAGAGAAGAGGAAGAAACATTCTTTAGTTTAGTTGTTTAGTTGTTTATCTTGGTTATTTCCTGTTTGGGGCGTGAACCCAGGACCCTTGGATGTATGTGCCCAACCCCCATTCCACTAGGATGTTCCATTTTATTTATTTTCTAAACACTGTCTATTGTATTTCACTATTGCATTGAACAAAATATATAGCAGCAGTTGTAAAATGTTTTAACCTATGGCCTGTTGTCCCAATTCATATGAATCATAAGTCCTTAGTTTCTCTGTTGCATCTGGAAAATGGCTTTACCAGTCGTACCATTTCTTAGATGCCAAGTGCCCAGAGATAGCAGTGGCTGCTAGTGCCCCTCCAGTCATTGAGTCTCAGCCCAGCACTTCCTGCTCAGGTCTTCTTTAAGTTTCCCTATGCCTGCTTCATTCTCCATAATGCTACAGGCTGGGTCTCTACAGAAAAGGAAACCCAATCTAGTCTCTACAGAAAGGTTCTTCCCAGGATTGAGAGGGTGGCACAAATACTCAGTGAGCTAACAGGTTATCCCCACACATGCCAGAAAGCTGTCCTCTCCTAGAGGGGAAGCCAGTGATGGCAGAATTGTCTGAGCAATGAGATGTGAACTTTTTGGGAATGGAAAGTACTTAACTTGAACCTAGGGTCATTTAAGCTTCATTTATTTATAGCTTCTTATTTAAAAACTGTTGACTATAAATCTTTTTTGGTTATTCATACAAAAATGAGTTGATGATGGAAGCAGGATAATTATCTTATTGTTTTTGTCTAGGTCAAGAATTAACGTGAACAGATGAAATAAACCCTGGCGGGGTAAAAACGAATTCTGAGCAATAGCAGCAGACATGGGCCTTAACATGCGTGTCTAAATAGAATGCATTGTTTTAGAAGTTCTTCCTTTGGAAAATTTGCTATACATTTATGTATACTTTCATATTTTTTAATGGCAATGATATATAAATTAAAAATAAGTTATTGCTACTATTACAGTATAGAAATAGAAATTAAGTATCCTCTCAGCATCATAAAGTGTGGGCAGTTTTAAAAAATTAATTTTATTGGCAGTTTTTTTAGTATATGTTTATTTCTACATTTGTGAGTATTAGTGTGGATATATATTGATATATTATTTTCATGTTTTTTGCTTCAATGACTTACACAATGGGTCACATTATACAGTTTCAAAATATCTTCCTTAGATAAATGTATATAAATTTGGATAGAGAGAAATTAAATAAACATCCCCAGAGTGAATATGAGATATAACTCTCTTTCTGTCTGTCTTAGTTTCTGGACTGAATGTGATGCTAGGGTTTAAAGGTGTGTATGTATATTCACATACATACACTTATCTCCAGAACTGAGAAGAATGCATTTCTTTTGTTCATTAAAAAAAATATCGGGGGCACCTTATCCTCCTTGAAGGTTATTGGAAAGACTGAAAGATATCTATGTGGAAATATTTTGAATTGTAAAGTTCTATGCAAATATAAACACAGGTTTACAGTATTCTAATACACTATGAATTGTAAATTCATCAGTTTAATAACATGGGTAACGAACAGTTTGTGTTATTTTCACTGTTTCCACATAGCCTTAGGTCTAGAGATAGTAGGTCTACATATTACTATGTCTATTTTATATTACTGATATTCATCTAAATGCAATTTTACAAAACTCTTGTGTTCATGAGCCCAAACTTCAAAGGTCATTTTATGCCTATAACATATTGTAGGAGTCCCTTAAATGAATGTTTCTTTTTTTCCTTCCTAACTGAAACTTATTCAGGTTTGTAAAACTGCAAAATGACTTACGTAAAAAGTCATCTATTAAGTCTCATTCTTACTGCTTTAACCCAGTCTTTTACAGAATATGGGGTAAATGTCTTAATGACTAATTTCTTGATTTTATTCATATTTATGAAAAGAAGAATATTATCTTGATTAGTTATGACATGCATATTTTATGGCACGAGTACATAAAGCAAGTTATCTAATTATTATTGCCAGTAATATTCTAAGTCTGTTAGCAAAGTACCTAAAATTGTTATCTATTCTGATGAGATCTTTGAGGCTATTTTGCAATTTACATAGTTGATTTTATTTTGTCTTAAAAATACAAATCAGTGTACTTAAAACAATAGAATTACAGCCTAAAACCTATGATAAACAAATAAGGTTAACACAAACCATCACAGGAGAAAATGTGAACTAGAATATATAAATCAAATAAATGGAATAGTTTTGAGAATTGTAGAGGTTTAACAGGAGATATCTTCAGTGTGTTTTTTACTTGGGGAATGTTTTATTTCAGGAAAAATCTGATCAGCTGGAGAGAGTTGCTCTTTTCTTTGAACTAAGCTCTGGTTTCTCTGCAATGAGATTTCATATTCCCAAGACTCCTCTCTGTGATACCAGCACAAACATATGTTAGCAGCTGTACAACATGTTAGAGAGTTAGCAGAAAGGTATAAAGCAATTAGTTATTCCATTTTATAATGTCAACTCTAGAACTGTTTAAAAAACTTCTAGAGTTTTAGGGAGGAAAAAATAAGAGTAAATATGCTTCATGAAAAGAATAATGTGAATTAATTGAAGAGATTGCATTCTATCAGTTATTTCAGGAAAATATCCCCATTATATTCCATAAACAAACTGCATAGTGGTTTGTATTAACTGTGTAGTTGCATGAAATCTGCTATCAGATTTCTTTTTCTGTATTCATTGATGTATTCTAGTGAATCTTTTGTTTACTAGCACATAGTAGAGAGGAAGAAGTATAATTGTAAATAAAATAGTGAGATTTCTTTTTTGATGATATGAAGGACTCATATTATTCTGTCCTAGTTTCTAAACTTCACAGAAATATAGTTTAATACTTAATATTGCTGCTCTGCATTTCGAGTATTTCTAACTACTATTTTTGTGGTGCAGTGAAAAGATGAAGAATCAGAACATCTGGTTTATAGTCCTGACTTTTTAACTTTTTAGTCTTTGACAATTCACTTAACTTCTTTTGTTCTTACCATACTCATCTGCAATAGAAGACTAATTGTACTTATAACTTTCATGACTGCTAAGTGAGAATTTGTGTAAAAATGTCTTGTAAATTGTAAAGTGCTGCTAATATACTATATAAAATACTTTCTTTAGTTTGAGAAGGGTTATAAAGAAGTACAGATGTAAGTTATTATTCTACTTACAAACATTCATATGAGATATCAGTAATATTATTTAATAAATAGAGGAGGAATGCTCCAGAAAGATCAGCTGTTTCGTCTATTGTCAATGAAGGATTATAGAGAAGTTTAATATAGGATATAAGTTTCAGGTCATGTATATTTTTATATTTAAGTTTTCTTTTAACTCTGGAATCTTGTAATCTTACTTTTGACCTTATTGTTTTCCTTTGTATTACCTATCAAAATGCTCTGTGTGACTTTGTATGTAGTATATATACATGTAATGCATATAGATACTGTGTCTGGGCATACTGGGCATCCTTTCGATAAAAAGCCATTAGTTAATTTTCATGATATTATTTGTTTGAGGGACAGTTTCACTGATTGACTCTAATATTTGATCACAATAATTATGAAAATTTTGCTGTCAGTGTTTTGTTTGCATGTATCTTTTCAACAGATCTTCAAAATCCTCATTGGATATTTATATTGATAGTATGCATTCTTTTCTCAATTTACTACTTTAGATTTATCTATAGATTAAAGAGACAGAAATAGAATGCGAAAGATGATCTATTTTTTAGATGTACAGCTGCACTTTCAGGAAAATCTTTTGACATTATCTTCATACAATCATATATTTATTGAGGCCCAATTTATATAGTATACAAGAGAGGTTTTCTAAAAGAGAAGGACACAATACCTTGTTTTTAAGATTACCTGTTGATTAGCACCTATTAACTTATTATTTACTCTAATTAGATACTATGTTGGATGCTGAATATAAAATAGAAGTAAAGAGATGTGGTTCCTGCTCTTAAATCTTGTAGAAGTGATAAACTTAGTCAAATCATTTCATAATTAAATTTAAAACAAAATAGTCACAATTACTTAACAGGTATGTGGTCTTATGAGAACACATACATTTGAAAGAAATAGAGAAAGTGATAGGTATATATTTGAATGAGAAAAATAAGAGTCACTACGCTTAGTCATCAATACATGTATCTTATATATAGTTCAAGTTCTAAGAGTTTTGATGCAGTATGGATGGAAGTACTTTTCCATTGGCTAGGTGAACTTAAACAAGTTTTATGTAATAAAATATCTGAAATAGATTATAAAAGAAATGTTGAATATAAAATAATACCTTTAGAAAAAACACTGTAGTTTTATTTATTTGCTTGGAATTGGTGGAATAAATCCATATGCTAAATCGTTTTCCCTTTACACATATCACTTTCTCAGACATGGTGTTTCTTTGCCTTGAGAAGTTCACAGTCAACAACTTTGGAAACTCTGAAACTGACCAAAATAAAACTTTTCCTAAGATATTAATGGAATCATTAAAATTTTTTTGTATTTTTCACTCGTTTTTACTTTTTTGAAATTTAACTTTATAAAGGGAACCATTAGTTTCACTTTAAATTTCCCAATTTTTATTTGTTACACAAACTTTTCATATTATTGTTTGAATTTTCATAACTTATAAAATAAAAATTAAAAATTATTTTTATTTTAATAACATGTCTTCATTTTTTATATTCATAGCCTAAATCTAAGCTTAAAGTTAAAAATTTTTTTAGCAGTTTTGATTCCCAGTTATACTGTTGTATGTTAAATGTGTTTCCCTAAATATTTAATTTGTCAGCAAAAATTGCCCCAACTAAAATAATTCTCTTGCTTAAATGGGATAAAAGATATTATAATAATATTTGAACTCTAATTGATTGCTAAATCACAGATAATTTACAAATAATCTCATCTTATACACAATCATCTTTTCCTCAGGGCTGAAACTGGCCAGACTTTATGCTCACAGAGGTCCCTGAATGAATTTCATTTTTTAAAGGAAGCTGTAGGTAAAAATCCCCTGGTGGGTTGGAAGCAGGGAACAGAAAATATCAAATTGGAAATACTTTTTTCTATCCTCTTTCTCAATATCTTGACTTAAAAAAACATTCCTTTAAGTCGTCCTGTATTAAACATCCAGCAGTGTTATCCTGACTTTGAATATATACTAGAATATGAAAAAATAGTTGAATGTTTCAAGCTGCATTTTAATTATGTACTCAAAGATTCTGTAATCTTATGTTTCAGCTCTTGGTTTATGATCATCTCCATGAGAATCATCTGTTGTAATTAGTATTAGTGAATCATAAAATTTTTTTTTGTATAAACCCTTTGAGTAGGGGAACATTATTTTTCTTAATTCTTACTTCTTGGATTTACCAACCTTGAATTTTCTCCATGCTGAAAAAATATGTACTTTGTTCATTAGGAATACTGTGCCCTCCCTCCCTGTCAAGGTTGGAAATTAATTATGGGAGACAATTTTTAAGTTCCATACTTATATTATGGAAGATGTTGGAGGTCATAAAATGTCTCAATAATTTTTCCACAAAATAAAAAGTAAGATGCAATTACTGTCATTTCATGCCATTTGTACCATTATTGAAAATAACCTCTAAACCTCACCATTTAATAACCGCTATACAGATCAGTCAGAATACATCATGAACAATCAAACTTCTCTGACCTGGACATTTTTGTCACACCCTAAGTGAAGTAACTAAAAGTTGTATGGATGAATAGCATAGAGACCCATTATTTTTTATTCTTTGGATGCATGATAATATGAGAACATTGAATGAATTGAAATCTCTGGCTAATGTTACATGTGTGAATAGTTTGTATTTGTTTTTCTTTTTTGTTGAGATCTTCAATAAAATTTATTTTTAAATTTTCTTTTGTTTACATTGTTATATTCATTTTAGGGTATTGAAATTGCAACACAATATGTATTTTAAACCACATCTGCCATCAGAATTGTAGTGCTATTTACCACCACTTTATTTTCTCCTACCTTCCCTCCCCTCTCCAATTCCAATGGTAACCAGTCTGCATCCTGTGAATTTTGTTGGGGCTTGTCTTCATTTTGGTTCTTTTTATTCCACATATATGTGAAACTATCTTGTGCTTCTTTTTCTTTTTGGCTTATTTCACTTCTTAAAATGATCCATCCTACTTCCATCCAAATTATTAAAGGGCATGATTTCATGTTTTAAAATAGCTGTACAGACTTTTATTGAATTTACCACAACTTTATCTGGTCATCTGTTGATGTGCATTTAGTTTTTTTCTCATGTCTTGGCTATTGTAAATTGTGTTGCTATGAACATAGAGGTGCAGATATATTTTCTGATTAGAGTTTTTATATTCTTAGGGTATATTTCTAGAAGTGGGATTGCTGGATTGAATGGAAGGTCCATTTTTATTTTTGGAGGAATCTCCATACAGTTTTTCAAAGTAGTTGCCCTAATTAACATTTCCACTGTAGTGTAGCAGGATTCTTTTTTCTCCACACCCTTTCCAGCATTTGTTGTTTTTAGTCTTTTTGATATAGACCATTCTCATTGGTTTGAAGTGATAGCTCACTGTGTTTTTTATTTGCATTTCTCTGATAATGGGTGATGTAGAGCATTTCTTAATGTGTCTGTGGGCCATCTGTGTTTCTTCTCTAAGAGGTGTCTATTAAGCTGTTTTTTGTTTTTTGTTTTTTTCTGATTGAGGTGCTTGAGTTCTTTATATAATTTTGAGATTAAGCTCTTGTCTGTTGTATGTTTTGTGAATATCTTCACCCATTCCATGGCTTTTTATTTTTAGCAGTAATTTTTTTCAGTGTACAGATGCTTTTTAGTTTGACGTTGTCCCAATTGTTTAGTTTTACTTTAGTTTCTTTTGCCATAGGTATTAGTCCCCAAAGATATCTTTGAGATTGATGTAATGAAACATTTTTTCCTACATTTTCCTTTATGTATTTTATAGTTTCTGTCTTATGGGCCTGTCTTTGATTCATTTTGAGTTAACTTTTGTGTATGGCACTAATGAGAAATCTAGTTTCATTTTTCTGTCCATTTTTCTCATCACCAATAATGGTTGTAGGATTCTAGAACTTTTTCATTTCTTCATGACTGATGAATTTATTGGCGTATAGGTTCTCATAATAGTTTCTCATGATAGTTTGTATTTCTGTGATGTGTTGTAATTTTACCTCTTTCATTTCTGATCCTTGTTATTAAGATCTTTTTTTCCTGATAAACCTAGCTATCAATTTTGTTTATTTTTCTCAAAGAACCAGTTGTTGGATTTATTGAAGATTTTAAATATTTTAAAAATGAATTATAAGTGTACATTGGAACTGTATGTAAGTTTTAGAATTTTGTGAGTTAAAAACTTTTATGTGAGCAAAGATGCAGCTTATACAAGGCATCATATTTTCTTGCTTATTACCTAGTAGAAAAACTTCCATCTTTGAAAATGAGGTTCTTTGAGAGTCATGGTTCATTGACTAGCTGAGCATGTATTTATTCTCATCTCTTTTTCCACCTATTCTATGGATAACAAGAAGGAGGAATAAGACAATGTAAGGGAATTTGGATTTTAGGTATGTAGATTTTTGACACTTTGATATACGAATGATTAATATGTATAATTTAAGTATGTGTTTGAAAGAAGAAATAAAACTTAAAAGTTCCAGTCCTGGAAATGCTTCTTCCTCCTGTCTCTTCCTTCCTGCCTACCTTCATTCCTGCTTGCACCTCTTCTTTAAAAAAAAAAAAAAGAAGTTCTAATCTTGACAAAATTGACCATGAATTCAGAGACTCTCCATTTCATCCTATACAAACAAGGAAATATAGGTGAATAGAACACAGAATCTTTATGTAAATTGTTAACTAGAAAGTTCTTATAAACTGCTCTGACCCTTGGCTTATTTTCAGTATTTAATTAAAATTTTAAATAGTTCTAATTTATGGTATAAACACGATTCTCTCCAATTGTTATATTAAAAAATCTCAGTAAAATAACGCATTTTTGAACTATCTGTTGGGCCTTTGAAAATTAGTCGTAAGAGTCATGTAAATTTCTAAAATGTACAATTATATTGTGTTACAGTCTTTGATTTGTTGTTTATTTTTCTCAGTGTTGTCTGTATTCATTGAGACTATACATAGGATAGTTGATCTTTGGATTTAACCCTGCAAGTATGATACGTGTGATAAAGATTTAAGTAATGCTTACTTTCCAAAAGCTATTTAAAATTTAAATTAGGAAATAATTTAGAGAAACTGAAATAAAACATTTAAAGTGGAAATATTAGAAAAATTAAATAGCAAAATTTGATTTTTATTCTGAAACAGACTTGTTTTAGCAAGTAATAGTATTTTGATGTATTTGCTTTATATATTTTTATTGTTTTAAAGAAATAAAAGGTAACCGAGACTGAATCCAGTCCCATTCCATTCTTTCCCACTTCACTTCTGCAGAGGTAACCACTATTTTAAAATCAATATGTGTTTTCCCTTCATGTTTTTATATTTTTGTGTATTTATGAACCCGGATGTGATATATACCTGCTCTGCAAATACAGTAGCCATTAACCAAATATAGTGGCTTAAATTTAAGTAAAGGAAAGTAAGGTGTGCCTTGGTAGAGTGATTGCGTCCACTGCCTCTGACCAAAGGTAGTCTGCATACACACCAAGAACCCAGGTTCGCGTCTCTGGGCTAGGGGTGGGAGGAGGGGCAACAACCAAGATGAACAACTTAATCAAAAGAAATGAAATGCGCTTCCTCCTCTTTTTTTTCCTACCTGCTTGCTTACTTGCCTTTATTCCTGCCCGTACCTTTTCTTTAAAAAAATATTAAAATCAAATAACATTTAGTTTCTCAGGAGCACTATCCATATTTACAAGAACTCCATATCTGTTGATGGCTAGAGGTTACTGTAATGGACAAGGCAGATACAGGACATTTCCATTGCAGAAAGTTCCTGGTATGTACTAGTGTTAGCACACAGCCAGCATCATAATGTACATACTCTGAAGCTTGTTTTTTTCACATCATCATGTTTTTTGAGATTTATCTACAATGACACACTGATTAATCAGCATTTAAGCTAGTTGCAGCTTTTAAGTATTAAATAATAATGCTGCATTCAGTACTTTATGCTTGTTTCTCTACATATCTGTGAGAGTTTCCTTACGGTATGCATTTTTTGGTTGGAATCGTCATCAGCTTTACCCAGTGTGGCCAACTTGTTACCCAAAGTATCTATACTAAATTATGCTTTAGCCAGCAGCACATAAGATTTCCTTTTCCTCATGTACTTGCTGATACTTGTTGATATATTGACTATAGTGTCAAATGTTATTTTGTTTTTAATTTGCATTTCTCTAAAATTTAGTGAGGTTGAGCACCTTTTCATGTTTATTGATCATCATTTAGATTTCCTTGTATGTGAATTGCTGATTCACACTTCATTTTTTAAAAAATGGTTTAAAAATTTTTTTGATTTAGGAGTTCTTACCATAATCTGTTTTTGGTTATATGCATTATAAATATTTTCTGGCTTGTGCTTTTACTTTATGGTACCTTGACATATAGAAGTTTTAAAATTTACTGTGTAAATTTTTTACTTAGCTTTTCTTTTAAGCTTGTACTTTTTTGGGGGGGGTCTTACTTAGGCAATTCTTACCTAGTCTGATACCATGTAGTTAATTTCCTGTATTTTCTTCTGAAAGTATTATAAATTTGTTTCCTAGATTGAGGTTTTTAAAATATACCTGGGGTTTGTTTTGTGAGCCAGTGATCTAACTTTTCCCCCATACATGTAGATATACATACGTACATGTGTGTATATATATGACTAATTTTCTCTGCATCATTTTTTGAATAAGTTCTTCTTTGCTCTGTGACTTACATCACCAACTTTTCATTTACTAGATTTATATATATGTATATATATAAACATACATATGTATATATTTCTGTTTCTGGGTTTTCAGTTCTATTTAGTTTATTTGTTTATCTCTGTGCCTGTATCATCTATCTAAATTAATGAAAGCATTATAATATGATGGTGTTATTAGGTCAGTCTTCTCACCTTGTTCATCTTCAAAATTATCTTGCTTTTCAGCCTCTTCTCTCACATGTAAATTATAAGGATAAGTTGTCAGCATCTGTTAACAACCCTTATGGAATTTCTATTGGAATTGAATTTTATAGAGTAATTTAATGAGAACAGATATTTAATGGAACTTAGTTTTCCCATCTACCAACATGGTATATCTTCCCATTCACTTAAGTTGCTGTTTATGCCTGACAATAAAATCTTATAATTTCCTTCATAGAAGTCTTACTCAGATTTTGTTAGATATTTTCTTAGGCACCTCATAATTTTGTTTCTGTTGAGAATGAAATCTTTTACTACATTTCTTCTTGGTTGCTGCTTGTATATAGGAACACACTTAATTTTTGGTGTATTTATCTGGAGCCAGTAGATGACCTTTTGTATTGGTTTTGACAATGTCTAGATTCACTTAGATCTTCCTTGTGATCATATATTGCAAAGAACAACTAATTTTCAGTTCTTATTCTTTTAAAACCTTTAAAATAGGTGAGAATTTCCTTTACAAGGTTGAAAGTAATAAAAAATGTTCTTATCTTGCTACTGACTTTAAAGTAAATACTTTTAAAGTTTTACCATTAAATAGCAGGTTTAGGACATTTTCTTTTATTTTTAGTTTGCTAAGATATTCCTAATAAAAGATAATATGGATGTTTTTTCCTGTGTCTTCTAAAATGCTTAGATGATTTTTCTCTTAATATATTGATGTAACTATTTAAATAATTAGGTTTTTAAATGTTAGTTTATCCTTGAGTTCCTGGGTTAAAACTTACTTGATCATGATGTAGTTTTTTTTGATATATACACATATGTTTGATATGGCATGTAGACATGTGGCAATAGAGATATGTCCTGTATGATTAAATTTGCTAATATTTTGTGTAGAATAAAAAAATCTGTTAATAAATGAGACTGGCCTACAGTTTTACATTTTTATTCTCTGGAATATCCTGTTTGAAGTAAAGATTATCTTTTTTTTTTTTTTTGAAGAGGTAGGAATGAAAGTGAAAGGCAGTAGGCAGGAAGGAGGGAAGAAGAAGAGCTATATTTATAGAGTCGTTCAATTTAGTTGTTTCTGCCAGATCTGGGCTGTGAACCTGGGTCCTCTCTATATGTGAACTGCTCAAGGCATGCCAGGTTATCTTCTTTTTTAAGACTTAGTAATACTAGTCTATAAGCAGGCTTGACCTGAAGCTTTTTTGTGCATAGATATTTGACTAAATTATGTCATGAATACTATCAGGTTTTCAACATTCTTCTTGAGTCAAATTTAGGTTATTTATACAAGAGCAGTTTTGAGTTGAATGACTTCTAGAGTATAAATGCCACAAGTTATGCAACAGTTATTTGGAAGTTTATAAAGCTCATTTTAAGTTTTAAGATTTTTGGATCACAAATCACTCTTCTTCAGTCAGTGTTTGCCATCTTTAGTGAGAAAATGAAACAAAAAGTTAAACATTTACTATTAATTTCTTTAAAAAAGTTTTCTCTTTCTTTCTTGTGTAATTTATTCATTGAAGTGAACTTGTTAATCTAAATTTTCCACTATTTTGGTGGTTCTCAAGATCAATTTCAGGTTCAGTGATTCACTAGGAGAATTCTTTGAATTCAGTATGTAGTTATATCCATGGCTTTGATTTATTATAGCAAAAGAATGTGATGCAGTATCAGGAAAGGAAAAAGGCGAAGGGGGTGAAGTCTGGAGGAAACTAGGTATAAGTCAAATGTTTAAAAAGGAAGCTCGCTAGAGACTCAAGTTCCTAGGGTCTTTACTGGAGTCTGGTTATGTAGTCATCCTTTGCCTGGCATGTACCAAAATTCCAGCCACTCAGAAGGGTAGCAGATACTCTGCATAAACCACATTGTATAAAACAGTTTAGGTACAGTGAATACTTTAATCAGTTCTGTAAATGGTGGGAACCCTACAGAAATCCATTTCTCAGACACCAGCCAAGGTTCATCCTTTCAAACAGGTTTTTCTAAGGACAGAAGTATCTGGCCTTCTATGTGAGCTCTTTATCTGCACACCTACATTCATATAACATCTGGTTGCTCTTTTTTGTGTGTGATGTTAAGATTGACATGTAGTTCTAGGTATTATTAGCCTGATCCATAATGGTCTCCATCTGCTGCTTACCTAATATTTTCAGCACTTTTTAATGACCATTGCCCATATTTATCATATCATTAAGGGTTATAAAGTATAACCCTTTTTTTTCAGTTATTAGCTGAATACGTCTATAAAAAAGAAAAATGCATAATTCATTCATTTTATTTACCAATTTTCAGAATAATAGGTTGGTTCTTTAACATCCTGCAAAGGCAATTATGAATTTTAATTTTTTGTTATTTTTATGAACATAAGGATTTTTTTTAACACATTTTATGTTTTAGTCCTTGAAATAATTGTCTTTTTCTTAGCATTGTCCCAGCTTTTGCTATCTCTTCAAGTTAACTACTGAGCCTTTTGACACAGCACCATTAGCTTTTGCTAACTTCCTTGTTTTCTGGTACAGTAAGATATTATGAACTCGCATTGAGTGTTTCCTACTGCAAGTCTTGGATCTGTTGTTCATCAAAGTAATCCTAGATCATTTTAGTGGAAAAATGAGAGATCACGATCTGGGTGATGGAGTGCTCAGTGCTCTGAATTTGTCATTTTTTTTCTATTTAGGCATTATGACCAGCTAGGAGTATGAACTTTTTTTTAAAGAGAAAATGCTTCATAAATTTAGTCTAATATTTTTATTTTAAATTTAGGATTACAGGGTTTTTACTTTTTTTGTTTTCTATTCTTTTATGCAGCAAACTTCGATTCCTAGTGACATTAATATAAATTATTTGCTTTATTTATAAGTATAGCTAACAATATCATTACTAATAATATGGTCACTGAAATAGCTTTAAATTTCTTTTTAGCTCTTTTGTCCTTGTTGTATAATCCCACTAAGTCAAATTACTCTGTTGAAGACACTTGAAGTAATATTCTCTGTAGGGTTTTTTTTTTTTTTTTTTTCCTTTTAGAGAAAAGATGTAGGCAGGAATGAAGGTGAGTAGGCAAACAGTCAGGAAGAGAGAGGGAAGGAAGAAAACTCTTTATTTTTATTCAGTTGTTCACATTGGTTGTTCTTCTCAACCCCAGGTCTTGAACCCCAGACCTTGGGATGCATGTGGGACTGCTCCTACCATGTACTAAATAACTAGGCCACCAGGGCATGCCCTCTCTGTGGGTTTTAAGCTATCAGTTTAACATAAAATTAGTATTTTTTTCAAACTTCTCAAATTTGGGGGCTTTCTTTTTAAAATTTTGATTGAATTTTCTTCTCTGTTAGATATTTACATAGTTATAAAGTTAAATATAGAAAATAAGATAAATTTCAAGAAGTCTAACTTCTATTTTTCTCACTTCTACCAGCTCTTCTTTTCTTTCCTATAGGTAAGTATTTTAATTAGCTTTGAATTTATATCCCCCCCTTTATTTTAAATAATGGAATCAAATGTGCTTGTCCACATGTTTGTATTTTCTTTCTTGGATAAAATTCATGCATACAATTCATACTGTTTTATACGCAGCTTTCTTCATTTAATATTTCCTGGAGATCATACCATAATAGTATATAAAAATTCTTTACTAGGAACTGTTTATCTCTTGCATAGGATTGCTCTACCATGCATGTAATATAAATTTGGACACCAAACCCTTTTTTTAAGTTTTTGCTTTTTCATTGGAAACCTTTCCTGTCTAGAGCTTTGGGTAGAGAAATAGCTTCCTTGCTGCTCTCCAATTCTTATGAATAGAGAATATGTTTTTAAGCTACTCCCCTTCACCTTCTTTTTAAAAATACAATAAGCAATCTTTGGATTATTCGAACCTTTTATTTAAGAATCTCAGTTATTTCATTCCTAACCCCCCTACTTAGGTGAGCTCCATACTACATATTTTAACCCTACATATGGACCTTAAACCTTCTCTGTTGGCTTTGTTTCTGCTCTCCACTTCCCAGAGTTGCCATGCCTACACTCTGGTAACTCTGGCTTTGAGCTGTCTCTTTGTTTCTGGAGCCTGGGTGTTTATGAGCAATGTATTATTTTTTTCTGTTTATTTATTTTATGCAGTATTTCTTTGTGTTTAGAGCAAGAGTAACTTTGTCATGTTGCCAGAAGTAGATTAACTGAATTTATCTTCTATCACCCATTTCATCATCTTTATTTCTGTAATTAACTGGTTGAAGGAACACATATATCCACACATGTAAAATAATTTTATAAACCATATCTTAAAACTAAAATTATGGCATTTCTTCATAAACCTCCTTTTTCTTTCACTTGAAAAAATTATTCATCCTCTGTAAAACGTGTCTTAAGTTGTTTTTCAGTAGGGCCTTCTCCTTTTTATAGTCTTTGCCCTGATTATTTCCTTCTTTTTAAAATATTTCTGTAAATAAAAAAATATATGTAGGGAACCCAGGTCAACTAATCTTAGTGCTTCTTTCAAAAGGGTATTTAGATATAGGCTTTTAGACAAATATATTATAGCAAATATAAATTCTTTTAAAAAAATAGAAAAAAGTTACTTAAGTATGACTTGTGGACACTAGTACACATTCTTAATTCAGGGCATGAGTCTTTAAAGATCTTTATACAGTGACATTCCTGTTTGATTTCATCTCTTTGTTTCTCTTGTGTTGCTCTCTAACCTGTGCTTTTCCTATTGCTTTCTTTTATACTCCTCTATTTGTAGGACAAATGTTTTATTCAAGCTGTACTGGTACTGGCATGACATATAAAGGAACTTTTGTGTTTCATACATTTCAATTAGATCTTTTGCTGTGCATGTTTAAATGTAGAGGCAATATTAATGTGCAATAATTAGCTTGGAAATATACAAGTTTTAGTTAAATCTTCAGATTCCTCTAAAGAGCACCAGCTTTTAGAAAATTTCTCTTTTGGAGATGACAGAATTACTTGGAAATTTGAGTAGGGGTAAAAATTTTGCAAAAGTATGAGAAAAATTATTTTTTACAAGTTTCTAATTTGTGTTTGTTTCTTAAGTGATACAAATAATAGTAATTCTATTCCTACTTGCTTTTGTTAACTTTTAACTCATATTGTGTATGTTTTAACTAGAGAGGAAAAACAATGCAAGAAAGACTGTTAAATCTTTCTTTAGACTACTTTAGCTCCAAGGAAAGTTAATGTTCGGGGTACTCCAAAGATATTACTATTATGGTTTTCTTTTTCGTTTTAAGAATTATTTTTAAAGAAACTTTCAAAATAATACTTGTATCAGTTTTTTAAAGAGAGCACTTAGAAAATTCAGTGCAAAAATTCTATTGAAACCTATACATTGATCAAAAAACTTAAGAGTGAAATGTTTTTGATTGACCCTTGACTCAAATTATATTAGACCCTGCAGTATAGGCATTTACTGACATATTTAATGAAAACACATGAGAAATGTAAGAAAGTTAATGAAAATCTTAAAGTTGACTTTGCCTGATATTTCAGGCTATGACATTTGCCATTTTTTGCACATTCCTGATGTCATCTGTATCAAAGTCATAGTAACTTAAAATTTAAAATCTATCTTATATTAAGTATACTCTAAGTATAGCATATACATTTAAATATGAGTTTTTAGGTGAGCATAATGAAACCCACGTCAGTTAGTAAAAACAAAATTTAGCAAGAAAACAAAACAACCCAAGTCCTGTAGTTGCCTCTGTTCTGTAGTGATTTGGAATTAAGAGAAAAAGTTCAATTTTTGATCTAAGTGAATTTGTCAAAGCAGGATCTTTCATCCACATGTTTAAAACAGAAGCGTGTCTTTTCTCAGAGCCTGTAAACCAACTAGCCAAAAGACTGACAGCTTATTGAAGAGAATACCGTCATATATTTGGTTTCAGGCAGCCAGAGTTTTAATCACAGTTCTGGTGAAGAGGGGAGTGGGAAGGCTTGACTTTCACACAAGTTAACGAACACAGTATATCACCACTGCTATCGAAATAATTTCCTGCTGCAGTATTCTTATTCGTGTACTATGTTGTATTAAAAGAAACTCAACCAGAAATCTGGGTTTTGAGTTATTTATTTTTTTTTACTGACTATGGGGATGATTAGATAAAGCTACCACTAATCACTGAAGCACGTGGAAGAATTTTATATGTATATGTGTATGTACATACATACATATGTGTCTATTACTCTACTGAATGTATCATAAAAATTTAAGAAAGCTCTGTTTTAGAAGTATATTTATTTGAACAGTGTATTTCTAAAATGCAGACATTAAAAGAGGATACCTATTTAATAGCAGAAATATTTGAATATAGGAAAACTAATGAAAGAGGGGGATTCCTCCTACAAGGGCCAAGCTGTGTCATGTGTCCTATTATGATTTCTTGAATGGACTTCTTACAAGAATATGTTTTCTTTGGACTCTAGAATTTATAGGTTGTGCTTAACTAATATTAACAGCATAGTAGTTTCTTTGCCTCACAAACTTCCTTGATCAAAGCAAGACCTAAATAGTTAGAATGCTTTGCTAATTATACAAAGACCAAGATGAAAAGTGGGTTTTGTGTTTTTTCATATTACTGTCTATGAATGAATAAAGAGATTCAGTTTCCTTTTATTTGTTTCACTTTGCTCGCATTAACTTTCATAAATGGATACTTTGTCTTGGAGAAGTAATTCATTTGACTTTTTATTCTAATCTTTCAGCATGGGTATATTACTAAACATCATTGCTATAATCTGAATATAGGGAAAGGTAATATTTTCTACAAGTTTGAAAAATCTATCCTGTATTTATTAATTTACTTTTTCCAAAAAAACCTTTCCTTGGCTTTAAAATAAATTCCAAAAATATATTGGAGGATAGTATGTCCAAAATAAGTTAAAGTAGTGTTTTGAAATAAATTTATATTCTTGTAAAAAGTAGTTATTTAAGAACAGCCATTTTGTATACAGTACCTTAATATAATAATTTATGTAGTACAGTTATTTATATATTAAAGATTAAAAGATTTGGGGATACATCATTTTTTATTAAAGATGAAAAAACTTTGGGAATATATTTTTTTCCAAAATACAGTAAATAGGTGGGCATGACCCACCTATTCTTAACTAGTTGCTCTTGCTGGAATTTCCAGTTTAGTATTGCATAACTGTGATCAAAGCAGTGATCCTTGCCTTGTTTCTGGAGAAAACTTTTGTTCTTTCATTATTGAGTGTGATATTAACTGTGGATTTTTCATAAATGGCCTTCCTTTTAAGGAAGTTCCTGGCTATCCTATTATGTGTTTCTGTCATGAAAGTGTGTGAGATTTTGTGCAGTGTTCCTTCTGCTTGTGCTGAGACGATCATGTATTTTTCTTCATTATGTTAAAGTGGTCGGTATTATATTGATTCATATATTGAATGACTATTACATGTCTGGGTTTAATCGCTCTTGGTCCTGGTATATAATTTTTTTTTGTTCTGTTCGATTTGGTGTGCTTTTTATTGAGAAATTCTGTATATATTCATAAGAGATATTGTTCTGTAGTTTTCTTTGACTGGTTTTGATATCAACTTAATGCTGACCTCAAATTATGTTGTACAGTGTTCTCTTTCTGTTTTTTTTTCAAATATCTTGAGAAGAGATTGTGTTAATTCTTTGAAAGTTTGATAGAATTCAATTGTGAAGTCATATGTCCCGACTTTTGTTTGTCTTGATAGTATTTTTGATGAACTGATTCAATCACTTTTCTTATTATAGGTGTATTAAATTTTCTGCTCTTGAATCGGTTTTGAGAATTCATTTGTTTCTAAGAATTTATCACTTTCATTTAAATTATCTGATTTTCTGGTGCAAAATTGTTCATAGTATTTTCTTGACTTTGATATCTGTAAGGTCAGTAGTATTGTTTCTATTTTTGTCTCTTATTTTAGTTATATACATATTTTCATAGTCAATATAGCTACTGAAGTTTTGTTACTTTTGTTGATTTTTCAAAGAACCAGTTTTTGATTTTCTTGATTCTCCCTGTTGCTTTTCACGTGTCTCTTTTTAAAACCTCTTGAATATTTTCTTTTGCTGACTTTGGGTTTACCCTGTCCTCTTTTCTTCCTTGTCTCAAGAAAAGAAGTCTTAACATGCTAAGGGATACCACCAGTTTTTATGAAGTGCTTTAGAATGTAACTTTTTAAGTGAACAAGAAAATTATGTTTTTTAAAACTTTTGTGTTGTAATCACATATTTTGCACATTGAAATAAATTTATATGTGTAGGTTCCTCATTTCTCATATATATGTCATCACATCCTACCCTTCACCAAATCACCGAGTTCTTCACCATTGTCCAGTGGGCACTGCCACCACTTTCCTTACTGTACCCCCTCACCCCCATCCTATTCTCTGTTGCTAACCTCAGTTCTATTGCAAGTGTCCTAGGATTGGTTTTGTTTCTTTCATTTCCTCTTTTACTCAAGGGTCATTCAGAAGTATATTGTTTAGTCTTCAATTAATTTGGGATATTTCAGCTTTCTTTTTGTTGTTGATTTCTAGTTTTAAGTCATTGGGTTAGAGAAGATGCTAGGTATAATTTCGGTCTTTGTACATTTGTTGAGACATGTCTTGCATCCCAACATATTATCTGTCCTTGAGAATGTTCCATGCACTCTTGAGAAGAAAGTAAATTCTGTAGTCTTTGGAGGAAGTGTTTGGTACATGTCTATTACACCTGTCTGTTCTGAATGGTCGTTTAAAGCTGCAGTTTCCCTGTTAATTTTCTGCCTGGTTGATCTGTCCATTGTTGTAAATGGGGTGTTGAAGGCTCTTACTATTATTGTGTTGCTCTCAATGTCTCTCATCAGTTCTAATAATACTTAACATATTTTGATGCTTCTTTTATTTATAGGTTAATAAGCATTATGTCTTCCTGCTGGATTGACCCTTAGTCATTACATAATGTCCATCTCTCTCTTTTGTTATGCTTTTTAGTTGGAAGTCTGTTTTAGTCAATGTAAGTATGGCTGTTCCTGCCTTTTTTTTTTTTTTTTTTTTTTTGGTTCCCATTTGACTGTAGGATTGTCTTCCAACCATGGACTTTGAACCTATCTTTTGAAAGATGAGTTTCCTGAATGCAGCGATAGTTTGGCTATACTCTTGAATCCATTTAGCCACTCTGTATCATTTGATTGGTGAGTACAGTCCATAAGCATTTATGTTGATTTTTGATATGTAACTGTTTATTGCTATTTGTAAATTGTTTTCTGGTTGTTGTTGCAGACATTACTTTGTTTTCTTTCTCTTCTAAGGTGAATTCAGTTAATTTATGTTTTTATTGATTCGCCTTTTTGTTTTGTTCTTTGTTTTTTCCTGGAAACGTGTTTTGAGGTTACCCTGAGTTTGTCATTAAAAAGTCTATGTTTATTTCCTATTTTCATTTGAAAGCAGATTTGTCTTGTACTCATTGTAACCATTCACATTTTTATTCTCTTATCCTCCTCTCCACTTTTTATATTTTGCTCTCTTACTGTATTTAAGTGGGACTTCTTTGCACTTTATAGAGTTTTCTTTAGTATTGTTCATAGTGCTGGTTTTGTGATGGTGAATTTCTTTAACTTTTGCTTATCTGAAAAGCTTATTTTAATTTCTTCAGTTCTAAATGATAATCTTGCAGGGTAAAATACCCTAGGTTGAATTCCTTTTCTTTGAGTACTTTGAATATATTATGCGATTTACTTCTGGCCTGTAGTGTTTCATCTGAGAAATCTGCCTACAATCTTATGACAATTTCTTTGTATATGACTTTTTTTTTCTTCTGTTGCTGCTTTTAAAATTCTCTCTTTATCCTGTAATTTTGACATTTTGATGACAATGTCTTCTTGATCTGGGCCTGTTTGGTTTTCTTTTGTTTGGAACTCTGAGATTCTTCAGATGTAATTTCTGTCCCCTTTTCTCTCTTTTCTTGTGATACCACTATGATGTGAGTGTTCTTTTTGATGTTATCCCATAGGTCTCAATAATGGTCTTTATTTCTTTTCATTCTTTTTTCCTCTTTGCTGGTTTTCTTGAATGTATTCCTCTGTCCGATCTTCCAGTTCACTGATTCTGTTGGAGGCTTCAGTCATCCTAATCTTGAGGCCCTCTATCAGATTCTTTTTTTGTTATTTATCTCTTTTGTTCATAATACATTCATTTTTTAATATTGACATTGTGTCTTAATCTATATTTCACACCACACCCTTCAGCAGAGTCCCAGTGTCCTTTATCACCACATTTTCCCATCTTTTGTCCCTCCCCTCTCCCACTCCCCTGAAAGCCATCATCTTGAGTCCAGTGATTTTTTTGCTGGAGTTTACTTGTTTGCTTTATTA
This sequence comes from Solenodon paradoxus, assembly GCA_004363575.1. Classification (NCBI taxonomy): domain Eukaryota; kingdom Metazoa; phylum Chordata; class Mammalia; order Eulipotyphla; family Solenodontidae; genus Solenodon; species Solenodon paradoxus. The sequence continues at coordinate 312,673 of RJWH01001343.1, read as the reverse complement.
TATTATATTAAATATATATGTGAAATCATACTTTATTTCTTATTTTATTCATGATTTATTTAATTTAACATGCTCCCTTCCAGTTCAATCCAGATTGTAGCAAAGGGCACAATTTCATTTTTTCTAGTAGCTACATAGAATTCCATTGCGTATATATACCACAGCTTCTTTATCCAGTCATCTGATATACATTTAGGTTGTTTCTATGTCTTGGCTGTTGTGAACAGTGCTGTTATGAACATTAAGGTATAGATATATTATCTGATTAGAGAGTTTATATCCTCTGTGTATATGCCCAAGCGTGGAATAGCTGGATCAAATGGTAGATCCATCTTGATTTGTTTGAGGAATATCCATATTATTTTCCAAAGATGATGTACCAATTTACATTCCCACCAACGGTGTAGGAAGATCCCTTTTTCTTCACACCCCCTCCAACCCCTGCTATTTATAGTGATTTTTATATAGCTCATTTTAATTGGTGTGAGGTTAGGTGGTATCTCATTGTAGTTTTTATTTGTGTTTCTTTGTTGATGAGTGAGGAAGAACATTTTTTCAAGTGTCTGTAGTCTTTGTGTGTGTATCTTTCTTAGACAGATGTCTTTTCTTTTTTCTTTTTTTTTTGAGTGGGTCCATTTTTTGAGTAGAGCATTTATTTACTTTTTTTATTTTTGAGGTGTGTGAGCTCTTTATATATTTGGATATTAAGCTCTTATCTGATGTATACTGTATGAATAGCTTCTCCAATTCAGTAGATTGTCTGTTTATTTTAGTTTGTGGTTTCTTTCATTGTGTTAAAGTTCTTCAGTTTGATGCAGTCCCAATTTCTTAGTTTTACGTTAGCTTCTTTTGCCATAACTTTTCCTTCTCCAAAGATATCTTCCAGTTCATGGCACATTTTTCCATATTGTCGTCTAGGTATTTTATTCTTTTAGTTCTTATGTCAAGGTCTTTGATTAATCTTGAGTAAACTTTTGTGTATGGTGATAATGACTTTTTTTTTCTGCAAATGTCTTTCCAGTTGTACCAGCACCATTTGTTAAATAAGCTTTCCTTATTCCATTGTATGATCTTAACACCTTTGTCATAGATTAACCGTCCATATAGGTATGGCTTTATTTCTGGGCTCTCAATATAACTCCACTGATCAATGTATTTGTTTTTGTTCCAGTTCCAAACTGTTTTGATGATGATTGCTCTGTAATATGGTTTGAGGTTAGGGAATGTGATTCCCCCACTGTTCTTTTTTTTTTTTTTCTTAAGATTGCTTTGACTGTCACAGACCTTTTGTGATTCCATATAAACTTCAGTATTTTTTGCTCCATTTCCTTTAAGAATGTCCCTGGGATTTTGATGGAAATTGCATTAAACTGATATGTTGATTTGGGTAGAATGGCTATTTTTGCTATGTTAATTCTTCCAATCCATGAACATGGAGTATTTTTCCATCTCTTTGTGTCTTCTATTTCTTTTGTTAAGGTCCTGTGGTTTTTGTTATAGAGGTCTTTTAACCTTCTTTGTTAAGTTTATTCCCAGGTATTTGATCTTTCTTGGTGTTATTATTAATTTAATTTCTTTTTCATCTATATCATTGTTTGTATGTAGGAATGCTACTGATTTTTTTTTGTGTTGATTTTATATCCTGTCACTTTGCTGTATTCATTTATTGTTCATGGAGTCTTTAGGATTTTCGAGGTGTAGTGTTATATCATCTGCAAATGATAGTTGTATACTTTTCCAATTTGGATTTCTTTAATGTGCTTTTATTGCTGTTCTGCTTTGGCCAAGACAGACTTACAGAGCTGTGTTGAATAGTACTGGTAGGCAATCATAGGCAATCTCGTTATCTTCCAGATTGAATTCTTTAGTTCACCTATTGTGTTCATTATTTCTTTGACATCTTGCTTCCTTTTTTCTCTCTTTTTTGTTCTCTTTTTCCACCTCTATTGTTTTCTTGATTTCCATGAGTATGTTTATCACTGTTGTCATAAATTTATCATCAGGTAGTTTGCATATGTCTGTTGCTTTCAGATTTTTCCCTATGGTTTTGATTGAACCCATCATTTTGTGTATATTTCTATTTCTTTTTTCTGTTTGACATTCTGTTTTTATTTCTGTGGATTAGGTTTCCCTGAAATGGTGACCTTGCGTATCAACTTTCACCAATGTGGAGTTGGCGTTTGTGCCACTGTCACAGGGTTGAATGGTAAAGACCCTCCTGTCACTGGCCCAAAGTCAGCAATCAGGCTGCATTTCCACCTGTACCCACAGGGTGGCACTAGTGGTATCTGTTGAAGTTTCCTCCCTTTTATGAGACTCTACATTTAAAACTGGCGGTGGGATTTCCAGTTGCAGGTCCTCTGGCTCCATTGCAATATGGTGGGAGAGGTTTGGAATGTGGGATTCCTCTAGCTGTCTTCTGCTTATGGTGGTATCCTGTGTAGATTTCATCAGGGGCTTCTATTCAGTCCAATAGGTATTAGTCCTCCCTATCAGTCCACTGTCTCCTCTGGCTTAGATTCCTTAGTTCCACTTTGAGAGTGCTCTGCTACTGCTGGAGTTACTTTCTGGGAAGTCTGGTTATTCCTGATGCTCTGCTACCTCTGCTGTGGGCCTTTTCCCTCCACTGACACTGGGAGTCTTGAATCTGTGATGTAGCTCTAAACCCGGACATTTTCACCTACCCTTCATGGTGATAAATGCTGTTGCTGTATATGTAGCTTCTGGTCCTGCTTTTCCACATCATTTTTTGCAAAATAGGTGATTTCTGTTTGTTCTCTGGGAAGGAGGTGAGACTTGGTTTCTATCAGGTCATCATTGGACTCTCTTTCCTGAAATCTTTTTAATGTAGGTATTAGCAGCTGTATTTTCCCTCACAGCACTACTTTTGCTTCATCCTGTACATTTTGGTATGTTGTGATTTTACTTATATTGATCTTAAAATAGTTTAAATTTTATTAGTGATTTCTTTATTATTGATTATTGAAGGGCATGTTATTTAATTTGTATGTCTGAGGGTTTCTAGTTTTCTTTTTGTTATTGATTTCTGATTCTACTGCTTGTAGTCAGAGAAGATACTTTGTATGAATTTAAATATTTTAAAAATTGAAAATTGTTTTATGGCCTAGCATATAGCCTATTCTGGAGAATGTTCCATGTGTAGTTAAGAATATATTTCTGCCAGTGTCGGGTGGAGTGTTCTGTATATGTAAATTAGGTTTAGTTGGTTTATAATGTTCAGATTTTCTGTTTACTTACTGATGTTCTTTGTCTACATGTTCTATCAATTATTGAAAATGGGTTGTTGAAGTTTCCAGCTATTACTGTAAATTGCCTATTTTCCCTTCAATTCTGTGACTATTTGCTTCCTATATTTTGAGTTGTGTTTTTGAGTTGTATATAATTTTTATAATTTGATCTCATAAATGTCCTTGTGATTTGCTTGTAAAAGTTTTTGATATAAAGTTAATTTTGTCTGTTTTAGTATAGCCATCTTGACTTCTTTATGGTTTCTCTTTCCGAGGAATATCTTTTTTAGCATACTTTCACTTTGTCCTGTCTGTATCTTTGAGTATAAAATGAATCTTATACAAGGGCTTAATATCTAAAATATGCTAAGAACTCACAAAACTCAGTAACAGAAAAATAGGCAATCTAATAAAAAGTGAGAGGAGGAATTGAAGAGACATTTTCCCAAAGACATATACAGATGGCCAACAGGCACATGAAAGGATAATCCTGCTCCCTATGAGGGAAATGCAAATAAAACAACCACGATATATCACCTTACATCTGAGAGACTGGCTATTATCTGAAAGTTTGGAAACAATGTTGGTGTAGATGTGGAGAAAAGGGAACATTTTTACACTGTTGGTGCAAGTGTAAATTGGTAGAACACTTATGGAAAACAGTTGGAGATTCCTTAAAAAGTTGAAGATAGAAGTTCTGGCCATCCCACTTGTGGGTATTTACCCAAAAGATACAAAAACACTCATTTGCATAGATGTATGCACTCCTATGTTTACTGCAGCCCTATTCACAATAGCTAAGAACTGGAAACTACTTAAGTGCCCAATGTCAGATGAATGGATCAGGAAGATATGGTACATATAACCAATGGAATACTACACAACTCTTAGAAGAGATGAAATCCTGTCATTTGAATCAACATGAAGGGATCTAGAGAGCATTATGCTAAGTGAAATAAGTCAAAAGATGAAAGATAAATTCCAGATGACCTCACTCATAGGTGGAATTGAATAGACAAAACAAAGGAACAGGTGAAACAAAACCAACCTTTAGACACTTGCAACAAAACTGAGGTGACCAGTAGGGACTGGGACAGAGGTGGGGATTGGGGACAAGTGGCGGTGGAGCCCATTGGGCAATGTTAAGAACACTTGGTGATTTGGTGGAGACCAGGGTGTGTTGACATATATATGAGGAATGGGAAATCTATATGTATGAGTTTATTTTAATGTGTAAAAATAAAAAAATTAAAAATGAATTTTATAAGCAGAATATAGTTGTATCATGTTTTTAAAAACATCATTCTGACAATATCTGTCTTTGCATTGGTGAATTTAGCCTATTTACATTTAAAAGGATTTCTGATAATGAAGGACTTACCTCTTCCTTGTGCTATTTGTTTTTTAGGTGTCATGTAATTTTTGTTCCTCAGTTCCCTCAATACTGCATATCTGTGTTTTTTTTCTTTCTAGTATGCCATTGTGATTTCCTCTTCATTTCTTTTTCTCTGTATTTTCAGTTTTTTTTCCTTAGTGATTACCATGGGTATTACAATTAACACAAAATTTATTAAAATCTAAGTTTGAATTGATATCAGCTTAGTTTTAATAATGTAATTAGCACTATTCCCATCTAGTTCTATTCCCCCTTTTATGTTGTTATTGTCACAGGTTGTATTTTTTCACTGAGTGCCCATTAACATAGATTTATAATTATTTTACTCATTTTGTCCTATATTAAATAGGAAATAGAAGGAGGAGTTTCATATAAAAATGCAATAATATATTTAAAAATAATCTTTATTTTTTTTGTATTGCTTTGAGTATCCTTTCAGCCTAAGGGACTACCTTTGACATTTTTCTTTTTCTAATTTAATATTTATTCATGTAATTTTGATTTACAAAGTAGTATAAACCCACATGTACAGGCTTACCACTCCTCAAATATATGATAAAACATCCTGCCCAGCACCAAATTACCAAAAGTCCTTCATGATTGTCCAATGGATCCTGACACCCCTTGCCCACTAGCCACCACCTCATTCTGCACTGATAACCTCAGTCCTACTTGTCCAAGGGTTAGTTTTTGTTTTCTCTGTTCCTTTGTTTTATTTCTTTATATTCCATTTGACTGAGATCATCCAGTTGTTGTCTTCCTTATTATGATTTATTTTACTTAGCATAATTCCCTCTAATTCCATCCATGTTATGACAGGTGACAGAAGTTCATCTTTTTTTAGGGCTATGCAGGCTTCCATTGTGTATATATACCACATCTTTTTTAATTCACCTGTTGATAGGCATTTAGGTAATTTCCAATTCTTCACTATTGTAAATAGTATTACAATAAACCTGAGGCTTCATATAGCTGTGAAAATCAGTGTTTTTATGTCTTTTGTGTAAAAACCTAGAAGTGGGATGACAGGATTGTATGGGATTTCCTTTCTTCACGTTTTTTAGGAATCTCCATCCTGCTTTCCAGAGGAAAGCAACAATTTTCACTCCCACTAACCATGTAAAAATCTTTGCTTATCTCTGCATTCTTACAACATTTGTTGTTTCCAGACTTGGATAACAGTCAATCTCACAGGTTTAAGTTGATATCTCATTGTTGTTTTGATTTACCTTGCCCTAATAACAAGTGAGGAAGAACATCTTTTCACATGACCTTTGACCATTTGTATGTCTACCCAATTCTTCTGCCCAATTTTGATTGTGTTGTTTTTCAGTTGTTCAGTTTTAAGAATTCTTTATATATTTTGAATATTAAGCCCTTGTTAGATGTATGACAAGCAAATATCTTCTCCCAGTCAGCAGATTGTTTTTTGTTTTGGTGATAGTTTCTTTTGCTGTGCAGAATCTTTTTAGTTTGGTATAGTGCTATTTGTTCCTTTGACATTTTGTGTAGACCAGATATAATAGTAATGGATTCCCTTAGCTTCTGTTTATTTGAAAGCGTCACAATTTACCCCTTTGAAAGATTATTTTACTGTTTCAAATTCCTGGTTGACATTTCCCCCCATCAGTTCTTTAAATATATTGTCCGATTGCCTTTTAACATCCATTATTTCTGTTGAGAAATAGGCTGTTAATCTTATTGAGGATAGCTTATAAGTGATGAATAGCTTCTTTATTGATGCTTTCAAGATTCTCTCTTTCAGTAGCTTGATTATAATGTGTTGTTGTGTGGATTTCATTTAATTTATTCTTTTGTGTCTGTTGAAATTCTTGCATGTGTATATTCATATCTTTCATCAAATTTGGGAAGCTTTTGAACAATATTTCTTAAAATATTTTTTCTCCCTCTTTCCTCCTTCTGTAATTCCCATAATGTATATACTGGTATATTTATAGTATCTCATAGATCTTTTAGCTCTGTTCTTTATTCAGTTAATTTTCTTTCTTTACTTCAGACTAGATGGTTACAATTGCCCTATCTTCAAATTTGATGGTGTTACCTGCTCATATCTGTTGTTGAAAACCTCTTATAAACTTTTAAGTTTTCTTTATTGTACTTTCCAAATCAATACTTTCTATTTTATTTTTAAATTATTTATATCTATTTGTTTATATTTGTTACTTTTAAATACAGTTTTCCTGATTTATTTCTGTGTATATATTTTTTCATTCTTTGAGCATGTTTAAGGTAGCACAGCGAAAGTCTTTGCTTACTAAGTTTAATATTTAGGCTTCCTCAGGAAGGTTTATGTCAATTTATTTCTTTTTCCAGTGCATGTATCACTTTTTATTTTTGTGTGTTTTATAATTTTCTTGTGGAGATTTGGAAATTTTGAATATTCTTCTTCTAGAAATCAGATTCTCCACCTTACAGCAAGGATTGCTATTGTTACTTAATGAATGCTGCAGTTCATTTGTTCACTGATTATTTCAAATTGTTTTTGTAAAATTATATTCCTTGTTAGATGTGGTCTTTGAAGTCTCTTCTCTCTTTGTGGTAATCCAGTGAATGTCTGGTTCCATTAAGAGAAGAAAAAAGTTAAACAGCAGTATTCTATATCTTTAATTTCTTTCAGTGATGCCAGGGAATCTGCTTTAACCCTTTAGATTTGAACAAATGGCCAGCCTTTTGCTGACTCCTCAGAAAATTGAAGAAAATTATAACATACAAAATATGGGTTTTAAGAAGAAGTGTCCCTACTGGTCAACCTGATGGTATAAAACAGGATCAGGAAATCAGGCCGTCATTTCCATGGTTACCTTGAGTAAACTTGAGGATTGAAGCTGTTATATAATGCTGAAATTCACCAAAACTTACCAATCTCTTTCTTCATCAAGCACTACCCTATGTTCTATACGTTTAACTAGACTACACATTTATGAAATATTTGATTCTGAAATTTTATTCTTGAATTTTAGGATTCTGGCTATGGGCCAAGAAGGGATGGCACTAGAGTTCCACATGATGATAAACTAAAAAAATGTTGCTGTTCAGAGAAAGAGAAAGAAAGATCTGCTTCAGGTGTGTGTGGGGTATTATGTAAAAGTCAAAGTAAAAGAAGTAGCCACCATCTCTTTTTAGAACTACCTGTACACAAGCAAAAAAGGTGTCCATTTTCATCACTGCAAAAAAGGTTGCATAATTATAATAATTAAAATGAATTTTAACTCTTCTGAAACAACCATTACATTTTAAAGTTATGTTATTATTTTCAAAAGGAAAGTTCAGGTTATTTAATTTTGTTTTTAAATGGCTACATCAAAAATGTATTTTTAAATTATAGTATTTAATATGTAAGGCATATTTGTATTTGAGTTGGGTAAAGTGTTATTTTACCTGATATTGTACTACCACGGACTATTAACTTTTAGTTTCCTAAGAGAAAAATTGCCTTTTCACTAGAAAAGCTGTATATTGCCAATTTTTCTGTTTGGGAAAAGGATTCACTGTAGTTAGTCTTACAGAAGGCACTTGATAAAACTAGTGCTTATGATTTTAACTTATCTTTTATGTATAGTAGTAAGGATATTATGAATGTTGATTTTTTTTGTGTGCCAACAACTCAGAATTGTTGTTTATGTATCAGTATAGCTATGAGCTCTGATTTGTTATTTAATTTTTTAGTGTTTGAATGTTATTTTTTTGTGTTAATAAATATGTATGTAATTCTTCACATGTGGAAAAATAGAAATATTTGATTCTGAAAGTTCTTACCAGCTCAGTAATTGTTTAGGTGAAGGGACTGATTCTAAAGCTTTCTGCTCTGCCATCTTCCATGATACCGCTGCTCTCCATGTTCGTTCTTAAAAGTGTTCCAGTTTGGATATTAAGTTATATGGTCACAAAGGGTGACTGAATGACAGTAGCAGAGAAAAAGAAAGTAATTTATTACAGAAGATATAAACCATGAGTATATAAAATAAATATTTATTGACTGCTTAAAGTATAAGCTGTCAGATGTCAGGGCTTTTCTAGTTTCAGTTCAATGTAACTTCCACCCTTTAGGAAGTTTTTATACTGGTTCAGCATTGGTACAGTGAATGCCTTTGTTGGAACAGTTGACCGATAATGATGGTTTTCATCTTGAGTTTAGATATTGGGTATTGTTATTCTGACATGTGAACTGAGAGGTGGAGTCTATGGAACAGACATATCTCTTGTTGCTGACCTGGGTGCTGTATTGTCTGTCTTTCTACTTGTTCCTTGTTCCCAAATCTGTGGGTGGGTCATGAACAATTGCTTCATGACTGTGTGCAGTTTGCAGGCCTTATGTTGTGTAGGCCTGCTATAGACAGTGCTCTTTAATTGGGCAGAAAAGTTGCTGCATTGGCTTCTTTCCCATTTCAAAAAACTGAGTACATGCTGTTACTGCAGCATTTCCAGCCTATGCCAGCTTGAGGAGCAAGATCCTAGGACTGAAAAATCTAACTAGGAGCTCTGCATGGTGATAAATAGCACTATATTTTGACTATTAAGTCTGATTATATTTATAATTATAAGGAGGTACTTTTCTGAATGTAGATTTACTCATTTGGGAAATTCACCAAACAGCTGCTTTTAGAATCCCACTTAAGATTAATTTTATTAAAGTTTTGGTAACTACTCACAAAAGAATAAGAGTGCATTTGGGAAAAGTGCTTTCAAGGAGAGATCTTTGTTGACTGACTGGATGACTTTCTACAGCTCTTTTAAACATACCCAGAATGCTACAGGTAACAGCAAATTTAATCTTTTTAAAATGTAAATGAATAAAAGTTGAAAAATGGAGATGCCTTCTTAACCTTTTTTAAAATTTGTATTAAACTCAAGCTAGTTTTGGTAAAATTAAAGTAATTTTTATTTATATAAATATCCACATTTTGTGATTGACTCTAAACTCTGGTAACGAGGTTGTGGTGGAACTTCTATCAAAATAATAGTGATATCATCTGAAAAGACTGAATATAGTATCTTAATAGTATAAAAACTTTCTTTAAAAATCTTTTTTATTATAATTAAAATGTTTAAATTATAATCATCTAAGAACAAATAGTTTTAATCTTTTTCATAGTTCTCCATGTGATGTTAATACTGTATACATTAGTATTGATGGTTGAGTTTAATATTACATTCTCTAGCATTAAAATTGCTAACACCAAAGCTTTGGTAATGCACATCTGAATATTTAATTTAGTTGCTATAAACAGCTTCTCTAATGCTACATTTTTATTGACTATGTTGGGCTTTCTGTTAGTGCTGACATTTAAACAATCTTGCTTTCTATTGTGTGTATGTGTGTATGTATGTACATACATATATGCACACATATGTAGTATATGTGTATATATGCATGTGTATATATATATATATGTACATATAATGCAAAGGATTCCCACCTGAGAGTTTCCCAAAGTTTCCCTTGGGAACAGAACATGATTTGAAAGATGTTTTCTGTTGTATGTTGCTCAAGATTTGCTTTGAATCAAGCCAAATGATGAAAACATAGCCCAGCTTTCTTTCCAGCAGAATGCAATTACTTCTAAGGTCTACAGTAAAAAGACCAACTAATTGAGAACACTTGTCTTTGTTTTTAGTTAGCAAATATTCTTATTAAAAATAAATGTCCATTTTTTAAATTCTAAAAGATGGGTTTCTTTTTGATGAACTAAGAGTTGGAAGCTCTGAAAATTGAAGCATGTGCAGGTTATCCTCTTTCTCAAGGGGACATACACTACTGCTGTGCTCGTGTGAAGTAATAATGAGATACCATAAGCAAACAGTAGATGATTCATGTCAGATGGTTCTCCAATAGCAGTAAGGGGGGGAAAAAAGCAGCTGATGTATGGGATATTGAAGGCAGATTAAGTTGTTAATGTATATTAGTATATTCTTAATTTCCTTTTAATTGAAAAAGACATATTGACTTTAATTAGAACCATTTCACAGGAACTGTCAATTAGCACATGTCAAACTAGTTAATTCAGAACAGAATTCTTTTAATTAGGGTCTGCTTTCCTTTAACTATGGGGCCAATGAAATCAGCCTTTCCTTATCTAGATTTTAAATGTCTCTAAGACATATAATACAAATGTAGACTCTTATCTATTATTAGAAGCCCATATGGATAACATTAAAATGATGATGCTGGCATTGTTCATGCAGCTCAAATCAGAGTCCCTTTATGACTGTTAGAAAAAAATGGCTTTGAACAAAGACTTTTAAATACCAGATTTATCCTACTTTAAAGAGACTACAAAATTTATGACATGCATGTTCACATTTAAAGTATTATTTAATACGTCTGCTCAAATAAATGGGCCTATTCAAACGTTTTGTGTGTTCTATCAGCCGAAGACACATAAAACATTGTCAAGCCATATAGCAACATTTTTCCCTTAAATGAACTGTAATCAAAAAGGGAAAACAGACTGAATGAATTTTTTGCACAACATAAAAATATCATTGTTAACTTTCATTGCATCCAATGATTTAATACCAATAGTTGATACAGTGACTAACCAGTAGCAGTGAGCTAACATAATTTTAGTTATCACAGTGTAAAATCTGAAACATGGGTCTTGCTTAATGTAATGATGTGGAATTATAGGATTTTTGTTTCAGCTGGCATGAGAATGGGCAAATATAATGAACTTGGTGCATAGGGCTGTATTGTGTTCACCTACAAAATATGCTGAAAATTTAAAGATTTTAATATTTAAAGGGAAAATCATTGTGAAATCTATTTTACTTTATCATTGAGGTTTAGTCACTATTTTATGAGTTACAGCAAGAAAGGATTATATAAATTAAAAAACAGGATATTTGATAAAATCTGGATTTCAAAGAGAATTCTGCAGTAAGATATTATTATGTATGTTTTATGTATACATTATTATGTATCTTCATACTTGCTTATCTTGTAGGTACATTTAACTTAGTGATAATAATAATGTTCCTTTCTAAAGTATGTTGTACTATGAGTGGCAGCATTTATGCCAGTTGAATTAGATGAAGAATTGCATTAATCTTCTAATGTAAACATATGAAAAATTGCAGGGGTAACAAACATTGAAAAAAACAAAAAAGTCCTTTCTTTTTGTTCCAGAGTTGACTTTGCTCTTCTGAACTATTTCTAGAGGAGCCTTAAGCTCTCGTCTCTGTATTTGAGAAATTCAGTCTATATTCAGCATCTCTGTACTTTGTTTAGACCTGTAGCTTTTAACATTTTTAGTATCAGATAGTCCTTTGAGTTTATGATGGAAGATATTAATCCTCTTCCCAGAAAAATCCACATAGGCATACATGCACGAAAATGTTCAGGATGGTAAACATGAGGACTAATTTGGTACAGCGTGCTAAAGGATGAAATCTCAGTTTGATATTTCTGACTCCTTATAGTGTTCTAGGTACTATGCTCGGTTCTAATGAGCAATGAGCAACCATAACATCTGAGTCTTTGTGATAATTATTGATATGTTTTTAGAATTACTATGTGATTCATTAAAAAAATTCTCTTCTACTTTATGAACTGGTTAAAATTTTGTCTCTATTTACAAATGTTATACAAGTTATAAATGTGGTAAGATTGACAATATTACAAAAAAATTGCCTGAAAAGTCTAATTATTGAAATATGAGAGATTAATTTTTTAAGCTTCACTAAGTTTTTATTAACACTTTTGATTTTACTTATTTCTAATACTATTTTGGTTAACTGTCTAATCTAATATTAATATTATTTTGATCCATTTTTTAGTTAATTTTATTAATTTAAGTTATATAATTCGTAATTGTCTATAAAGAAGACATAAGGTATACTGAGAGAATTTTTTTTAAAAGGGAAGGTACAGACAGGAATGAAGGTGAGCAGGCAGGCAGTTAGGAATAGAGAGGAGGAAGAAGCATTTAATTTTTAATTTTTATGTAATTGTTCATATTTATTTCCCCCTGGACCTGGGTAGCCCAGATGTATGTGACCTATACTTCTTTGGAGGTGATTGACCTAGCCACTGCTCCACCAGGGTGTACCTGATATAACTTTTATAAATTAGCTTCATTTAAACTCAAATTGTACAAATGATCTTGGGGTTGCTAAATAATTTCTTGATTTTCCATGAGTAGGTTATCCATGCTGTGCCAGGATTTAATTTTGAATAATGGATGTGCTAGGTCTACTTTTCAGAAATACCAACACATCCAGAGTCTGTTATTTTGTCAGACAGTCTTAATTTCTTTGTATCTTGAAAGGGTGTGTGTGCATCTGTGCATGTGTGTTTGTGGTGTCTTCAGAAGTCTATTGTAACATTGTGAGTATCAAATATATTTCAGTGTACTTATATATTTAATGTCTGTTTTAGTTCCAGTTTGCTCTTTGATTGTCGCATTTTACATTTCCTTGTCTATTTTAGTTTATAAAAGGTTGATCCTTGGTGCATTGCCAATTACTCCAAAATTTGACCTTGGGAAACTTACAGAACACATTGAACTTTAGCTTGTTTCGCTCATCTTAATGTAGAGATGGCATAGGTTTTATATATTGGTAAAAACAGGCAAAAATTATTCAAATCATTTTTTTAAATAAAATTCATACTTATTTATCTTCGACTTGCTTAGCATTTTAAAAGATTAAATTATTAGGACCTGTGATTTCAAATAGCTTTTTCCAGTTAGGAAAATCCTAGAAATTACTGGAATGCTTTGTTTAAAGGGAAATAATTTTAGACTAAAAATTTTAATTGTGGATTTTTAGAGTTAACACAAAAAGTTTTTTAATTGTTTAATTTACTTAATATAATATTGATTTTCTTAGAAAATAAATGTACTACTCTGTAAGGGAGTTCTTCTTACTCCTATATATATTATATATATTTTATATGTATATAATTTCCCTTAACTCATCACTAATGATCAACAGTTGTCCAACATATTAATTACATATTAAAATGTAGTAAGTTTAATTTTTAAAGTGGGATGTTTATTTGTTTATATTTTTACTTTCATTAGCCAATCTCAGGTTAGTTTGGTTCAGTACCACAAATATTTATTAAACAGTATTATTTTTAGAAACAATTATATTTTTTCTTATTGAATATTAATTGAAAAATTTATTTGCCTTTCTCTTGACTATGTAGAATCTATGAAAAACTATTAAAATCATTAAATTAGTGATTGCCTTTTAAAAAATGATTTATTTCATGCTTTACAGATGAAATATTTTCAAGATCATTATTCATTAAATTTCCTTTATTGATAACATTAGTTTCTTCATAGGAAAAATTGGGTTCAAATTTATTAGTTCTGTAAACTTAGGTAAGTTTTCTAACTTATCTGAGCCTCAGTTCTCTCCTCTGAAGAGCAGGTATGATAATACCTAACTTATAGTGTTATAAGAATTAAATGAAATATGTAAAGGGTTTAGCATCATGTCCTGAACATATTCAGGAATTAGTTCTTATCCCCTTTTCATACAGTTTTGTTACTGTCCCTATTGAGAAATGCAGCTATTCATTAAATAAACTCACTCTTAGATGCAAATACAGATGATTAACGTAAGTTATAATGATTAGATCACTAATAACTATTAACAGGGGAACTGTACTACTGTCCTTGGTGGTTCAGGGGAAGTCAGATGATGAAGACAATGTACTTAATACCAGCAATTCTTTCTTCAGTGTGCATGTAAAATACTTTATAAATATTACTCAGTAAAATGACTTCTAACAAAACAGTTTATAATAGTTCAATGGAGAATATTCAAGTATTCTTAAATACCATTAGCGCCTAGAAATGCAAAAAGATACCTCTATATTATCATATATCTACTATAATTATACCCACCAAAGGTAATCACCATAAATATTTGGTGTATTTTATATATGTGCTGAAATTTTTATTATTACATTTTATTTATAATTGTGATTTAAGTGGCTGTCCAATATTCATTTTTAAAACTAAACTCTTTGTGAGGTTTATAATTTCTTTTTTACTTCCACTAAAATAAACAATGTTCAAATGTACATCTTGACATGCCATCATGACTCAGTAGTTGATTCTTCAGCTTCAGATGATTTAGTCCATGTAAAGCCCAAGGACCTGGGTTTGGGGCTAGGACTGGTTGGGGGACGGGTGATTAGGAACAACCAATAAGAACAATTAAATAGATGAATGAATGCTTCTTATTGTTCTCTCTCTTTGCTTATCTGCCTGCTTGCCTTCATTCCTACCTCGTTCCTTCCTCTAAATAAATAAAATAAATAATTCCTAAAAAAATGAAACAATTACACATCTTTATATATAAAAACTTTATTTGAATTTCTGATTATTTCCCTAGGATAATTCTTAGAAATATACTTACGAGTGAAAGAAAATGAACATTAACATTTGCTGTATACTAAATTGCTTTCCAGAAAAGTACCAATTTATACTCCCACTAGGCTCAAATATGATTTTCTTACAAGAATGTATTCCTTTTTAAATAGACAGTTTGGGTGGTTGTGTTTTTCCTTTTAAAGGAAAGGGACAGTCACGAATGAAGGTGAACAGAGGCACACAGGAAGGGAGAAGAGGAAGAGGCACTTTATTTTATTTAGTTGTTTCCCGGCTCCAGAATGCAAACCCAGGTCCTTGGGATGTATGTGGACTGTGCAGGCTGAAGGTTGTCGATCAAACCTCTACTCCACTAGGGTGGTTGTTATGTTAGTTGATCAGTATATAGTTTTTTGCTAATTAATTATTGTCCAATTGATTGAGTTTATCACTAATTTAGGAAGAGGCCAAACAACATGAGACCCATGTGATCTCACCTATGGTTTTAAAAGGTAACTTTTAATTTTAAAGTGATACTTAAAGCAATATTTAGTGTAAGTTATAAGTGGTATGCATTATGACAGTCACATCTTGATTGTTATGTTATGAGGTTATTTTGGAACTAATTTCTATAGCAATTTTTAGATGATAATGAGATTCTTCTAATGTGCAATTATTCACATTATTAGCAAAATACACTACAGAGAAAGTTAAAGGTAAAAATCATCTCATTTATTAGGTAAATCAGAAATAGAAAAAATATACTCACACGATAATATCTAATGAGGGAAATGTTCCATGCAGATGTCTGTTTTTCTTTTAATCCCTAAAATTACTATATGCATTTATTTATGTGGATAACAACAGATAAAAGCATGTTACTAGGATATATCCACTTACAAAAAAGATAAACACAATATAAGTTGAGAATTTCAATAAATTCTGTTTTAAAGATGATTTAAATCTTTCATAATTTAAGAGTTGAGATTTCAAAAAAGATGTAATGTTTGTGTATGATACTTCAGTTATTTATTTTTCTCTTTTAAACTGCATTTAGTATAATTTCTAACACAGGGAAATGAAAACTGGGTTCTATATAATGTTTCTTTTATGCGGCACAAAGAAATATAATTTTTCTTAGTTATTTTTGAAGCCTTCATCTAGGCACACTGACAACTGATTTTATTTTTATTACACTATGTAATAAATAATAAGGTAACATGTACTCTCAAGCTAACACAAAGGGCTTGCAGAAGGAAAAGAGAAAACACAATTTTTGTTTTTGCTGCTGTCATTAGGGATTTTCATATTTTCTTTGTACATTGGACACCTTTTCATGTTTATTTTATATCCCTAATAACAGTGCTACATTTCATTAAGTTAACACCAAGTTAGTGAAAATGCAACAGAATATTTTGCTGTTGTTAACTATTCTAAAATTTTTCCTGTAAATATTTACCTTTTATGGGTATGAGTTATTTCAGAATGGGAATGCTTTAGGGAGATGTGTTTTGTTTTCAGACATATTAGGTGGCTAACCTCAATTTGAACCTGTCCTTTCACTGTTGGTAAATATGTTGTAGTACTAATACAGAGAAATATAAGCAGTTGCTGTATTCTGCACTTGCCATATTTTCTATTGAATATATGTCAGTGAAGATACAACTGGTGAGGGGTAGAGAGATACATATATACACAATTACTTCCTTTGCATTGGTATTAGTATCCTTTAGTCTTCAAACTAAGAAAAACAAAGTTATATTGTTAGATACACTTACTTTACACTAACTACTAGACTTGGTTGTATTCTAAATTTTAGTATACAGTGACAGAGGTAGAGAGTATAGATGGGAATTGTAAAGATGAAATAAATAAATATGTAGGAGATTTCATTTGTAGAATTAACTTCTTTTTCTTCAAAAGTCTTAAACTTATGGTTTAATTGAAATTAATTTAAGTGGAGCTACCAAAATAATGGAAGAAATCATTTAAGACTAGACTAGGTATCTTTCTTGTTGAGTATATTGATTAATTCTAAGTGTAGTCATCATGTAGTTTATTGTAGTTTATACATCTTTTCTTTTTTAGGTTTTTTTTTTTAGAGGAAAGGTATAGGCAGGAATAAAGGTGAGTAGGCAGGCAAGAAGAGAAAGAAGGAGGAAGCATCTTTATTGTTATTTAGTTGTTCACGCTGGTTGCTTCCTCCTGGAGCTAGGACTCAAACCCAGGAGTATGTGGCTTGCTCCTTTGGAGGCAACTGACCTAACTGCTGCTCCACCAGGACATGCCTAGTTTATGCATTTTAATGCCTTATTAGTTTTACATATGTAAATATGAAATTAAAACCATTTCCCCTTGTTTGGTTTTTCTTTGGTCTCTAGGATTAATGTGCAAAACTTTGAACTTCACTGTGATTTCTCCTAAAATTTTGATTTACAGTTTACTTTCTCAAGGCTTGTTTTAAATAATAGAGATTATTTTCTACCTGCATTTTCTTATGGGAAGATTTCAGTGAGTATGTTGACCCCCTAGGGTATGGTATTTTGGTGGACATTTGTCTGAAATTAATATATATTATTTTATTGGTTGCTGCTACTGTACTAGAAATTATTCTTCAAAGAGTCCAGTTGAACACCAATGCAGTGCCATTTGCAAGGGTTGAAGAGGTATCATTTTCATCCTTCAGCACAAAGAGCTTACTTATCTTTATTTTTATTTTATTTGTTCTTTAATAGTAACTACAATTATGATTTTGTTACTTTGCTAAAATGTCTATTAATTTTAATAGTGTATTCACATTTTGTATGCTATATTTTAAGCTAGCATTTAAAAATAAAGTTTTCAGTTATTTTTATAATTGAAGGACAAGAGATGATATGCTTTGCATAAAACACTAAATAATTCTAAATTAATTTCCAGTGGTCTTTAGAATATATTTTGTGATTTTTGAGTCACAGAAGAATTGCAATTATATAAATACATGCCAATGAAATACTTCCTTTCAGAAACCTCAGTCATAAGCTGAGGACCCACTACTTCCAAGTGAAAATTATGTTTTTATTAAATTAATTTAAATTTGCATTTGCTCAGTATATCTCACATGCTTGATAGGGGAAAGGGAAAGATAATTCTGAAATGTACTCAGAGGTAGGGAGAAGTCAATTTAGAATTAAAATTTGTTGTCATAATAAAAAAATGGCTATATATTGCACTTTTAATTTCTCAAGGATTCTATAGATAGCATGTTTTCTTTAAAAAATTCTTTCTAGAAAGCTTTTGTGAATTAGATTTAGATAGTATTTTCAATATGGTTGCCAGGTTGTCATCTTTGTGTTAATCAGATTTCCAATTTGTTCCTCTTATTAAAATAGAATTATTGGTAGTTTTCTCTTAATTAAGAGTTTCTTTTTTAATACCCAGACCATCATATTCTGAAAATATTTGCTAAAGTATCACAATGACAGTGACAGATACAAGTGGAAGACCATGAGTACATCACCTCTTTAGTGTCTGAGGCTGTATATAACAGGTTTTCAAAGTAGTTTTATAAAACAGAGATGTCCAACAATATGTTAAGAGGTTTATTAAAAGATTTCTATTTGGGAAACATTGCTTCCTATATTTCTCTCTTGAATGTTCGTTATATACACAAAGGTTCTGAGAATTTGCATAATAAGGAAATCTGTTTGATTAACTCTGGACTTGACTACCACTCCTAACCACTTTCTCTTTCATATCTTTCAGTTTATATATTTTGCCATATTAATGTTCTACAGAACACAATTTTGGAAATGTTGCCTAAATTATATATATATATATATATATGTATATACATATATCTGCGTGTGCATTTATATGTATATCTATATATATAGAGAGAAATATGTACATATCTATATATATCAATTAGGTATATTGTAACTATATGTAGGCCTACAAATTTATAAGATATGTTAGTTGAGAATATGCAAATATTTTACCAAGTGTAGACTTTATTTGAAACAAATTAATAATTTTCGGTACAAGTTTTGAGAGTACTTTGTCTCTTCAAAATGAAGAGTATTTTAAGATACAAAAAAAAACAAATTTCATAAGGCATCTTAGATAATAACTCATAAAATAAAATTTGGATGGGCAAAATATAAATGAATCAGAAACACATTTCAATTACTTTTTTTTTTTTTTTTAACACTTTATGTTTGTTTAGTTTGTCACATTGCTTCCCCCAACCCCAGGTCTTGAACCCAGGATCTTGGGATGTATGTGGGATTGCTGAAGGGGGAGGCAACAAAAATAAAATAAATGAAAGTGCTCTTTCCCACCCCTCCCTTTCCTTCCTTTCCCTCTATTCCTTCTTTAAAAATTCTTCTTCCTCTTTCTTCTTTCCACTGTTGAAAAAAAAAGAATATGTCTGTGTATAAAATTTGAGAAATGACTTAAAATGAACTTAAATGAACCAAATGTGTTTGGATTTTGATACATTCATATACCAAAAAGCTTAAGATGCACACAATTCTTGTGAAAAGATTACAGAAAGGAATTATAAAATGAACAGGAGGTGCTTAAAAAGATTTGACATGCTGAAAAAAAAAAAGTTTTTTGTGGTCACTAAAGTCTGTTTACAACCTTTCATAATAGTCTGTCAGGACTATTGAAATTCCAAGTTGAACCACTAATCTCCCCCAAGTAGAGATGTATTTTTTCTTTTTCTTTTTCTTTTTCTTTTTTACTTTTTTGGTAATCAACAGAGATAAGACCATGGTCTTTAAAAGTTATTGTTTCTATAAGATTACCTCCTACTCTATTTTATATTTGATCTTAGTACACAACTCTAATAGGTATTTCCTTGTTTATGCAAAACAATAATCGGTCATGTCAGCAGGACTCTGGAAATAGAATTTCTTAACTTGTATTTGTTTACTCTGCAGAATTCAAAGCATTAGAGCAGAAAATATCGTAATTCTTTATAAACATTTGCTTTTGCATTTTATAAAGTAGTAAGGCTTACAATAGAATTTTAAAATGCAGTTATAAGATTTATAATAAATTGTCTCTGATTAGTTTTATAGTTCTAGTATGGTATTATTTTCTCAATGTATTGAGAAGTAAATAAATATTAGATTTAATAAGCACATTAGAAGATGACTATTAGGAAAATATAGTTAATGAGTAGTCTGGTGTTGGTATTTTTTGAAGTTAAAGTAATTTTTCCTATCGGTTTTTTGAATGAAAAAGAGACAAGATGTTCTATATTAAGGGTATATCTAGACGTTAAGGATTATTTTAAATATTTAGAGTGTAAGTTGAGAGAAAACAGAATATTTTGGTAAATATAGACTCTATTTGAATTTAATGAGAGTTTTTGGTTTGGTCTACTTTATGATGCCTCAAAGAAAAAAAATATTATCTAGTATATAACCCATTGTTTTCAAGAAGCTGTGGATTAACTCTACCCTCTGTCATAAATATACTTTCAGGAGGTACTCATTGAATCTTAGCTCTCTAGTGTGTAGAGTTAATCCCTTATGTATTTTGTGTAAATAGTTTTTATTTTTGTTATTTAAAATATTTTTTGGTAAACAGTTTCTAAAACCCTAAGTTTTGTATCCACTTTTATTGTAGCAACAAAAATATCTTACAGTGTATTACTTGTGTATTATAAAAGTCCTGTACTTTCTGCTTGACAGAACTGTTTTGTCTTTAGCTCTATACCTGCTGTGACTGTTCTTTTTATTGTTGATTTTTTATTTCATAATCATAAACTTAACTGCAATTTATCTAGACTTGGAGGGGGGAAAAGGAAAATATAGAATCTAAAGAGCTGTAGCAAGAGCACAAAGGTTATTGGGTATTTAGAATTGATGAGGATAGGTGGTTACTCTCCTGAGCTACAGAAGGAAAGGTCTGGTGGTTAAGATAAAACACAAGTCAAATTTATTATATTTACACTCAAAAATGATGATCTTCTTACCTTTCTTGCCATTCCTGGAACCAAATTGTTCCACAGTGTCCATAATATTCATGCTCTCTTTTATCTTGACAAAGATCACATGCTCACCATCTAACCATGCAGTCTTGGCAGTTGAAATACTGGGCACTGTTTGTGTTGGGTCCAGCATTTACCATGGACCTGATCCAGAGCCTGTGTACTTCAAGATGAAATTTTCATCATTGTATTTCTCCACATAGATAGACTTGCCACCAGTGCCATTATAGCCTGTGGAGTCACCACCTGGCATATAAATCCTGGAATAATTCTATGAAATAAGGAGCATTTATAGCCAAATCTTTTCTCTCCAGTGTTCATAGCATGAAACATTTCCACTCTCTTTGGAACTTTGTCTTCAAACAGCTTGAAGGAGACATGGCCTAAGGGCTCAACATCAAAGGTGATGTTGAAGAACATGGTGAGGCTGACCATGGCAATGCAATGTAGGTGGTCAAGCAGTAGTGTCTGCAAAGCGGTGATTATTAAATTAATGTGTCAATTTAACTAGACCACACAATGTCCAGTATTTGGCTAAGCATTATTCTGGGTCTGTTTGTGGTGATTTTGCTGGATAAGGTTAACTTTTGAATCTGTAGACTGAGTAAAGCAAATTGCCCTCCCTAATGTGAGTGGTCCTCATACAATCAGTTGAAGATCTTTATAGAACAAAAAGGAATTAGTTAAACAAAAATAGAACAAGAGGGCATGCTTGCATGACTGCTTGAGCTGCACACAGTTTTTTGGTTTTGTTTTTTTTGAACAGGAATTGAAAATTTGGCTCTTCTTAAGTATCATTTGCAGAACACAACTTTCACTGTTGGCTTATCTGGTTCTCAGGCTTTTGTTTTTCTGGTTGTCATACCTTGTACTTGAGATGGAATTATGTCATCAGCTCTCCTGGCATCTGAAGGTAGATCCTGAAACTTCTCATCCTTCATAATCAGGTGAGCCAGTCTATGATAGTAAATCAATCCTTTCTCATTCTTGCTTTCCTCCCTCTATCCCTCTACATCCATCTATCTGTCTGTCTGTTATCTATCTTTGTATCTATGTATCTATCTATCTACCTACCTACCTACCTACTTATCTTCAATCTCTATCCTATTGATTCTGTTTCTCTGGAGAGCAGACTAATACACCTGACTTTTAATATCTGTTATGTTGCCTAGGCTTAAGCTATCAGGTTGTTACAAAGAGTTGAATTTTGCATAGCCATCACTATCAGACTTTTTTTCAGCTATATTCAGTCATTACATGTAGTTTGATGAAGAGAAAGAGCTATGAAATCAGCAATTTTCTTTGTGAGACTGAAAATACTATATTTAATGACCAAGTTTTGAATATACCAAAAGATCATTAGAAATATCTCTTAATGTTTTTCACTATCAAAGCTCTTTTGGTCTATCTTGTTAGGTGATTTTAGACCCCAAGAACATAAAGCTGGGATAACTTATTTGGTTTATTAATGGTCTGAAAGGAGATGATGTTACTTTAGAGGTTGTAATGATATCTCTGTTATAAGTAAGCATCAGCTGCTTTTTCTGTAAAGTGTCATATACTAAAGATTTTAGGTTTTGTGGATCATATGGCCATTGTTGTGCCTATCACTATGCTGCCTGCTACCCAGCTCTGTCATTATAATGCAGAGGTAGTCATTGGCAATACATGAAAAAGTGAAAAAAACTGTGTTCCCATAAACTTTATTTATAAAAACAGGTGTTGAGCAGCTTTGGCCTGCAGTTTGTGTTTTGCTAAACCCTGTTATAAATAATCTTACCAAAATAATAGTTACTTTTTTATTGATCATCAATAGTATAGTGTATTATGTTATAGGTACTTTTCATTGTTATTTAATTAGTCCAACAAAGAGGAAGCTGAGGCTCAGAGGGTTTTAATTAATTCATAATCATATAGCAAGTTTCAGAGTTATTGCTGGAACCCAGATTTATCTCCAAATCTATGATATTCTTTCTGTGAAGGAAAATGCTCTGTTAGTTTAAGACTTTACTTTCTGAACTCTAAGGGAACCAAGTTGTAAAATACAAATTTGAGCTACAATCATTTTACTAGAGATCATTTCACAGTTGATAGTACAGGTAGAGACTAAAGAAAACCCTGAAAATTTAAGTTGGGGTAACCAATGAGTGACTTCCAGGGCACCTTTGTCTACCTTAGATATTCACACTGCTGGGACCAAAGGCATTCTTGAAACCTGAAGTGGTGTACCAGTTTCCTTAGAGATATCTCTCTTTTGATTTTGTTAAGGAGCTATTTTAACTGCTCCACCATGAGGTCTTGGAAGAAAGTTTAGCAGTTTTCTATGCTGCTTTTCCCAGAGGCCAGAAATATTTTAGCTCTTTGGAGAGGATAGTGGGCAAAGATGAGGATATGTGATTCTAAAAAAGGTGATGAGGAAATTATTAGCTAAGCTTTCATCTTATCTTTATCATCTTAGTGGTTTCTGACTGGGAAATTAACTTGATTTTATAGAGATTACATTAAATTCTACCTTACATGAACAAGGTTTTTGGAAAAAGATGTGTTTTTCTTTCCTTATGGGAGCTTCTTGTAGCCTTAAAATTACAAATCCAGCAAGGGGAGGGCTATTGAAATTAGGGAAAAATCAGTGATATGGCATGTCAGTGTGTGTGTGTGTGTGTGTGTGTGTGTGTATAGGTAAGAAAAGCTCTACAGTCTAAATCCCTCTTCTACCATTTTTTTTCCAAAGATTAAAATTACCTTTCTGATTTAAAAAATGTGGATCTGATTATATAAACAGTTTTTACTAGGTAACTGCTATGTGCCAGGCATAATGTTAGCATTAATGACACAATAATGAATCAGACACACTGTTAACATCTATTTGGGCAAGTAAATATATATATATATATGCATATAAATATAATTTCTGTGTATTAAATGTTAAATATGAGTAAGCACATAGGAAAGACATCAAGCCCTACTTTGGGAATCAGAGGAAGCCTCCTGGAAGAGACAAAAATCTAAGCTAAGTCATAAAAAAGAGCCAAACCAGGTAAAAGGTCAGGATGAAGCTCACCTGAATTTTCCCAAGCCCGTCAACATGATTTATCTGAACTAAGCATGCTTGACATCAGGAATTTAAAAGAAAAGAGGCAAAAGAAAAACCAAAAACTCAAAAGACAAAGAAAAGAGACCTCTTTATGGAATGCCATGAACCAAAAAGAAAAGGGAGTTGTGACACTAGTCACCTATCCATAACTAGTTACAAGAAGACAATATTTACTTACAGCCTGAACATCCTTGTCACCAGAATAAAAGCAGCTGATAATGAATTAAAAATTGCACACTTGACTATGTTGGACCCATTTTGGCTGCTAATTATTATAACAGAGGAAATCATTGAGTTCAATTTGGCACAAATCTTCATGAACAAGGAAGTGAAGAACTGTGACGAATCCAGTAAGGTCTACTAAACTCAACTTCAGCTTTTACTCTATTTTGTTAGAGGTGGGCTAGTTCTCATTTTCTCCTTTTCTCTCCCTCTAATCCCACATCAGGTAAAATAGTCACAAATGAAATGTCAAGTAGCAGTTTAGATAAGTCCTGAAATATGTTGTCTTCCTAAGAAGTTTGGAATTTATCCTGAGGGCAAAGTAATTACATAAATATGTCACTCAAGCTGCAAAGTGAAAATGGGTGCAGTAGGGCACTGTTGGAGGCAGCAACACAAATTAGGCATCTAGGTAAGATAGGATATTATCTGAACTAGGGTAAAGATAGGCGTGCAGACAGAAATAGATCTTTTGAGAGAAATTTAGGTGGTTGAATTATATATAATTTGGTGACTGACTGGATGGTGTGGGACTGGTAAATGAGGGACAGAAATCAAGATTGATGGGCAGGGTTTTGACTTGTGCACTGGAAAAGATAACGAATAGATAGTGATCGAGAACACAAAAGTAGTATTAAGCATTTCCTAAGCGTCAGCCTGTTGCTAGGTCAGTTGACCACATATTTGTAGATTCCTGCCATAAAGGAACAATGAGTCCAGATAGATAGTTTATTACTCATACAAAGTAGGCAGCATGATCTTGATGTTTATATATGTTCTTTCTTTAAGTTCAGCAGTATAGAATGAAACCCAGGTAGATGCTGTGAGCACAGTGGATCTGTGTCCTAGTCTTCTAAGGAACTACTAGCAAATTCAATCAACCATTATCCTGGAGGGTGATCATCAGGAAACAATAAACCCTGGAGTGTTAGACTGTTTCTAGTCTGAGATACACAGAAATACGTTGGAGGATTACTGCTTAAAGCAAGGCTTTCAGTTTTGACATATTGAATTTAATTAATATATCTAAGTAAAGATATTTAATAGAAAACTGTTTAGAAGAATATTTAGTATAGTGTTTATAAAAATGAGATAATAAAAAAGTAAAATCTATCAACTATGTTAAAATAATAGTGTTGACAGTATAAGAGTTACAGTAGGAAGTTACCATGTTGCCTAATTAATCACTGTATCATTAATGTATAAGATTATTTTATTCATTACAAACTCATTTTACGTAAGCTTATTCTTCTGTTACTGTGTGGTTGCATGATATTTTAACAGCGATCTCAAAAAATTAGAAACAGTATGATGGCAGAGTATTTTTGACACACTATGGAAATGGCCTCATGTTTGCTACTTTTATTTACTATAATCCAGACCATCCCTCTCTAACAGAAATAAAAGTGTGGATACCCCTATGGGGCTCAAGTGGTGAAGGCACAGACTATGAAAGCTGTGGACTCAGGAACCTGAGACCTCAGGTTGGGGTTAGCCAAAAAAAACCTGCCAAAAAACCACATATATGCTAAATTTTTCTGATAACCACATCAAAAAGAAGAAAGATGAAATTAGTAACATTTCATCTAATCTCATTTATCAAAAATATTATTTTAATATATAATCAATATACAATTATTGCTGAGAAATTTTATTTATTTTCATACTAGATCTTTGAACTCTCAGACTTATGGCATATCTCAGTTTGGACTAGACACATTGTTAGTACTTCACAGCCATCTGTAACTACTGGCTACTATGTTGGATAGCTCAGGTCTAGAACTTAAGAACAAGAAATTTTGTTTCTTTATATGAATTGCATGTAGTTCTTTTTGTATGTTAGAAAACTACTATGATATTCTTTTTATCTTAGGTGGTTGAATATTATAGAATTGTTAATATAATGAAAAAAATGGTTACTGAAATTAGTCTTTTTATTTGGAGGAGGTTGGCGCATGAGTTTCACTTAAAATCAGCTAGACCTTGCAGTGCCTAACGTGGGCATCTTGGAAAGTTAGGTCTTTAGTGTATCATTGTAGAATTTGATATATTATTTTATGTAATTAGGTACCTTATCATTTTGTGGTTTATAAACATTTACTTAATATAGTGACAAAGGTAGTCACTCTGTCATGGAGAAGTGTCTTCAAAATCGGAAAGACTTCTGCTATATAATTTAATGAAATGATTGAATGAAATTTATGAATTTAATGAAAAAAGAGAAATTTAATAAAAAACAGTAGTTAAGGGGAAAAGTCAGCCTGTATTCTCTCAATACAGTAGTTGGAAATAATATTCTTTTGAAGCATGTTAGTAATTTTAGAAAAAGACCAGATAAGTAGTTTGAAAAACTTAAGACCTTCAAAGAAACTGATGATATGTAATAATGATGCTGAATTTATTTCAGGCAAGCCCTATACACCATGAAACTTGCTGTGTATTTTAGCAAGGAAGACTTTAACCTTAATCTATAGTCACATTGAATTGTGTATTAATGCAGTGTGCTTAAGGACAAGTGTGTTTTGCTACTGAAAGTGAATAAAAACACCTGATTACTTGTAAAACCTCTGGCTCCCTCTCTGATGTTGATTATTATCTGTGATTCTTTGTTGAGGGCTTTTTGCTTTATTTTTAAAGACAATGTGGGAAAAGCAAATGCTAAATGTCATATAGTAAAAAGATTTTCTTTAGAGTGTTCCATAGGCAAATACAAATTGTTCTGTTTTTCTTATTTATTAATGCTTTTATTTAGGAGCAAACAGCTTTAAAATTAGATCAATTCTTAACAAGTGATAGGAAAGTATATGTAATGTGTGCAATAAGGAAGTGAGTTGCAGAAGGGATAGAATAAGACAGTCAGAAGCAACAAGGTGGGTAACATCTGCTTTGTTTCCATGAGCCAGAAGGACTGTGTGTACATGGTATATACTTCAGAAAGTTTTTCTACCCATCTGGTAAAATAACCAGTAAGTTAAATTTTCTGAATTAACCATTTTTCAGTTAAACCTATTGCCATCTCTCATTGAAATGAAGCTTTGGGAATGAAGGAGAGACCATCACAGTTTTCAAATAGTGCTTTATAAAACTTGAAAACCATTGTTCTTCTATAATAAAGATGGTTTGAAAAGGCCTCTCTGAAAAAGGGACATTTGAGCTGTAGCTTGAAGAAGATGAGGGAGTGAGCCCTATAGGTGCCTGGGGAGGAGGTTTCTAAGGCAAAGGACCCCGAATGCTGAGCCTCTAATGGAGGAAGCTTGGAGGAACATCATGGTGACCAGTGTGGGCTATAGAAACAAAGGTGTTGCCATCATTTATTCTTATTTTTTATTTATTCATATTTATTCTCTATATTTCTAGGTACTTTTAATGAAAACCTTATATCCTTGAAATAAGGAAAGTTGGAGAAAAATTTTTATAGCGGGCAATGGGTTTCAAACTTTTGAAAGTATTTTTTGTAAAATAATCTCAAAATGTAATGCATAAAAGTGGCCTTGCAGTTCCAGAAATGATAAGAACATGTTAAAGAGCCTTGGAAGTTTCATCCCAAAGGCCAACTCTGAGACATTTTGAGGTCATGTCCCAAAATAATAAAATAAAATTTAACTCATTAATTTAAAAAATACAACCATTATTCTACACTTATAATAAACAAGGGAGTAGAATACCAACTAATCACTATACCAAGATTGACGGTATTAAAACATCATCATTTTGTAACCTTTTTTAACTATCATATAAGAAACATCAGTGGATGCTAAAACCCGTGGTTGATGATTTAACGAAGACTATTATGTTTAAAAGGTTTAAAAAAATCTCTCCATGAATTACTCTTTAATTACAAACAAAATTCAGGGACTTTACAGTGAGTAACCTGATAGACACCACCTTCTCTACTTAATAGCCTATTAAAGTTAGTATCCCCAATAACTGGGGATACAACATCATTTATATAGTATTCTTGCCAAAGATGTAATCTAAATCTAATTATGAGGAATTATTAGATAAACCTGAATCAAAAGATTTTTGCAAAGATGTTTGCTTGTATATTCATAAATTTCATTATTATGAAAGACAAAAAAAGGCTGATTCTGGACCAGAAAATCAAAAATTGCTATAAAAGCATTTTGGAGACAAATAGCAAAGTCTGGATAAGTTTTATATATATATGTGTGTGTGTTATGTGTATATAGATATAAATTATAAAGATATGTTGTGTCATTATTAAATGTCCTGAATTTTATTATTATACTATGATAATATAAGTGAATGTTCTTGGGAAATGTACAGTGAAGTATTAGAGGTAGTGGAACAAGATGTTTGTAACTTACTCTCAAATAATTTAGAAAATAAAAGTACAGAAACTTTTTAGTTTGATGTAGTGCCTGTTGTTGTTAGTTTTACTTTAGTTTCTTTTGCCATAGTGTCATTTCCCCAAATACATCTTCGAGTTTGATGTCATGTAGTGTTTTTCCTTTGTGTATTTTATGGTTTCAGGTCTTACCAGACTAGGTTTTCAAGAGTTGAATCACAGTTTTGCCTAATGAAAAGCACGAGTGTTCTGACAGCAATAGTAGCACATAAGATGAGGTATTTTTATTTTGAAAACTAGTATCACACAGAGTGAATGAATGTAAGGATTCAGACTGTAAGACTGATATAAGGGCAATCAAATTTAGGTAGAATTTGCTTGATTGTAACATCTTCCTTTTAGGCTGTATTACGGTATCTTAAGGAAGATCAGACAAATTACTCATTCTGGGAACAAAGACTTTGAAAGCTGTCAGTTGACTGACAGTTACGATGAGCATTTATTTCAGGCTTATAAAACATACTAATCAAACTTGTTCACATTGTGGTGGTCCAAAGAGGGTTATTTTATTTTTGAGAGATACTTTAAATAACCAAAGAGCGCTGACAATGTCCTCCATGAATACAAAACTACAATATTTTTTTTTCAAAATGAGAAATACTTTTTTCAGGCTTAAAGAATGAAGCATGTTGTAGGAATCTGTTTATTACAAGATTGTTTGCAAAAGACCTCTACACCATTCATTGAACCTTGAAAAACACTTGAAAATATGGGTTGCATTTGCAAACTTCAGTGTATGACATGGAAAGCTGGCAAGCTGCCTGGCTTCTACTTAAAGGATTGTCATTCTGGGAAAAATAAATTTCTCTAACTAGACAAAAGTCAATGTTTTCATGTTTTACTGCAATCAAACTGATAGAGCTGACAATTTAATGTCTCAACACTTAAAATATCTGGATAATCAGTTACCTCGATCAATCATAAACACAAATCCTTCTATTTTTGAAGCTTGTGTGTCTGTGACTAAGATATAAAACAGTTTGGCGGGCCCCTTCCCCCACAGCACCTCATCATCTGCCCCCACCTTCCTCTCAATATTCCTGATTTGTCTTTAGCTGTGCAGTTATTTATACACATTATGCATCTGGAAATAACTTTCAACAACTTGAATGTGATCAAATTTAGAAACTTCTTTCACTGTCCTGTTTTATTTAATTTTTTGGGATAGTTTATAGCCTGTCAGAAAAATGTGGAAGTGTGCTGGCATTCCAGCTGAAGACATCATTATGAGTGAAAAAATGCTTAAGGCTTTTTCAAAGTGGGTGCTGAAACATACATTTCCTTTCTCTGACTCCAGGGGATGCTGGTTGCTACCCCAAACAGACAGGTATTTTGGGGTCAAATGGTGTAGTGCTGGCCCCTTAGGATTTCCTGGCAAGCACACTGGTATGGCTCACTCTGGAAACTAATCATAATGATGATGATGATAAAGCAAAGGAAGCAGTGACAACATAAAAAGCTGCCTCAGGAATTGGATTCCAGGTAGCTCCAGCTTTGGCAGAACTGACAGGTTCAGTTCACTAAGCTTTGGTATTGATAATGACGGGAAACTTCAGACAGTTTTAGAAATCTGTTTCTATTAAGATATGCCATAATGTTTCTGCAATGCAAGAACAAGTTTACTTGGGCACAGCATTCTTCCATTCTTCTTTCAGTAGCATAAGAATTGATGTGAGTGGCTTACATTCCTAACAGATAATTATTCTGAATACTAAATAGCCAAATTCCTTGTTTGAGGTATTAACATAAATCATATATTAAATATATATGATATGAAATTACATAAATATAAAATGTATGGTATATGTGTGTGTATCAATAGAGATATTTACCATCACTTTCTCCTTTTTGCTTCTTTGATTATTTGGGGTTTTGCAATCCAAATAAGCAGAATTTTAGGACCCTTGGGGCAGCATCTTTTAGTTCCCGTCAGGCTACGTTGCAAAACAATCAATCTTACTCTTGCACTCATTTGGCGGAAGTGCCACGGCACGAATTGTGCAGTGCTTTGCTCTTGCCATGAAGCCTGGGTGACAAAAGTTTTTACAAGAAGCTGACTGTATTTGGGGTTATGAATATGCAATGACTCTCATTAGTATTGAAACACCAGAGCAGGGGCTGACATCCCCCGCCACTTTGAGTTGCTGCAGAATCGGCTAATGAATTGTCTTGCTCTTTCATGCACACAGTCTGCTGTTGTGGCTCCTAAGTTCCAACGGGACTTGCCCAGTTTGAGAAGACCATTGACTGTAGAAATTAATTGTCAAGATCTACTCTTGATTTTGTGAAATAATGTTTAGACAGTGCCTAGACTGTCAAAGCAGCATAGCCCTAAACTTTGCATAAGAAAATATCACGAATAGGAGACTGTACACACACATACACACACACACACGTATATTTACCACTGTGTGTAGATATGCTTCCATCCCAGAATATTGTACAGTATGTGTATCTATCTATAGATAAAAGCATCATAGAATTCTGACATTCTGTTAGTTTGTCTATTATCCTTCCAAATAGAACAAACAGATATGATTGAAAATTCCTAAAATGAATAAGGTTGGAACACAAAGCTATTCCATCAACTTTTTACCATATTTTTTCTTTTTTATTCCTGGGTCTCTGCCAAACATTTTGCAGCTCATACACATACCCTCTTTCATGAATATGTTACTGATAAGGATATGTTTCTAGTCAGTGATTAAGATATCTGAGCTGATTTGCAGTGTGCTAGAAGATGCAAAAGTGTTCAGAAACCATTTAGCATGACCCCTTTTCAATAGGGTAAATTAATGTGTTTTCCACACCCCCCTTGAAATTTCCTTTCAATTGGAAAACTTCTGTGTTTTGCTCCCAGTTATAAAGGACAGATTGAATGCAATGGATAATATTTATTAAAAGGTAAAAGAGATGTTGTAAACTGCGTAAATGAGAAAATTAACAAGAGTAAGTCCTTATACTAAGGTGCTTGCTCTTAGTCATGTTTTATCTGCAGTAGAAAGGCATTTTTGCAAAGAAGCAGAAATGATATTTTTGTAGAGCTTTAGAGGGCAGTGCTGTAATTGTCATATGTTTAACCCATCATAGGACACTAGAAAAAAATAAAGTCCAGGAACATAGACATGTAAGAGTCTTGAGAGCATGAGTATGGCTTAAAATAAATGCAGTCAACAAAAATGGCTCAGGCATCATACATCAAACACTTGTTACCTCTGCTGGCTTTAATGACTGCACACGACTAAGGGTAAATCAGGGAAAAGTCCCAAGAAAGATGAAACCTGTCTGGGCCTCTGCAAAGACTTCTCAGTTATTCTACACAGCTGCAATATTATTTGTTCAATTAATCCTTACTCCCCACTTAATGAACAAACTATAGTTGTTCTACTTCTAGACCAAAGCCACCATCAGAAATCCTTTTTATTATATTTAAAAAAAATTGAACGCATCTTAGAACCAACCAAATATGATCACATAATAGTTACTGAATTACTCAATTTCATTTCTAACTTTACATTTTTGTTACACTTCATTGTCAGTACAGGGTTTAAAATTTTACTGTTTTAAAGTATATGATCAGAAGTAAAGTATCTATACAATCACAAGAATATTCTGACTTCTCTATGCTGTTTTCCTAGGTATTCAAACATTTTTTATTGTAAGAAAAAGATCTACCTGGGTGGTGGTCAATTTTTAAAATACAGAAGGGGTACCTATCAACTGAAATCATTATTTGTAAACTCTTAAATATTCAAATTATTGAAAATATTTATCAATATCCATCCCTATGAATATAAGAATCACTTTTAAAGTGAAAATGTTTTAGTTTTAATTGCTATTATGTTGATTTTGAGTTGACTCTATAATTGGCATCTACATTCTAGACTTTATGACTGATGTGAAAATTATAAAGGTTTATCCAATATATTTTGGTGCTTGTTTCTTTTATGAAATATTTGAGTCTAGTGAAATAAAGTACATAGGATTCGTGCTTCTGAGTGCTTTAATGGCAGTCATTTATTGCACCTTTTCCATATACAACAACAATACAATTGTAACAGAAGACAAAGCAATATGTTATATTGCTTCTATTTTATATTATATTAAGCTGTTCTACTCCAAATCTGCAATAAAATGTGAGTACTTGAAAGAGAACAGCAAATATGCACACTGATTTAGGTAATTATTTGACTTTTTTTCTATACTCTATAACATATTTACTCATATATATGTATATATAATTAATATTCTGATATAGTTTCATGACGTGGATCCAGAAATGAGGGGTGTATCTTATAGATCAAGTGTCAGGAAATCAGATATACAGCCTAATTCCTTCTCCCCTCTCTCACATGCATGCAACACACACACACACACACACACACACACACACACACACACACACCCGGATCTCACAAAGAGGAAGAGAAAGAGTTCAGCCTTTGAAGAGTTTATCTAAAATATTATCTGCAGAAGACATTTAGATATTTTGATTTGAACATATATGTAAGTTTTGTACGTTATGTTTTAGTATTATTTTCATTGATTTATATGTTGATGGAGACACCATAATTTTTTAGACTTTAGGGCCTCTAGAGGTCTTGATCTTAACTCTAGTGGACCAAGGTATTTATCACCACATAATATATCTGCGCCTTGATGTTTATTACAGCACAGTTCACAGTAGCCAAGACATGAAGACGGCCTAAATGCCCAGCAACAGATGACTAGATAAAGAAGTATTGGTATATATACTCAATGTAATTCTATGCAGCTGCTAGAAAAAATGAAATTGTGCCCTTTGCTACAATCTAGTTGTAATTGGAAGGTATCATGTTAGGTAAAATAAGTAATGAAGAAAAAGGTAAGTACAGGATATTTTCACTCTTGTGGAATATAATGAAATGAAACAAATAAAAAGATAAGCCTCAGCAAAAACTCTCAGGACACAAGATGATGGGTGCCAGGGGAATGAGAGCGGGAGGGATGGACAGAGGGGAAAGGTGGTGATAAAGGACACTGGAACTCTGGTGGAGGGTGTGGTGTGAAGTGTAAATTGAAATACATGTCAGTATTAAAAAAAAATGAATGAACTATTGTGAGCCACAAATTATAAATGAATATTAATTAGTACAATCTGAGGACTGGGAATGGAGGGAGTAGATTAGGAAAATACGGAAAGCATAATTCTGGGCACTAGGAAGTTTACGGTGTAGCTCAGGTGAAAGATCACAAGAGAAACGATGGAGATTAATTTACAGGGCTAGACATCAACAAATGTAGATTTAGTGCAGAAGTGTTTTAGAGCTGCCATTGAAATATGAGAACAGCCTCAGGAGGGACAACCAGAGAGACTTTTTATAGGAAGCAGGTTTCTGCTTGGAAGATTAAAGATTTTATTTAAATGTATTAAATTTGGGTTCACTTTGAAATAAGACTTCATTGTGTCTAAAAATCTCACTTTATATTGATTTTAATGGTAGAGTTTTCTTTAAAAGTGATATTATGTGAAGTGTAGAATTGTGTTTATTACGTGCTTTTTCTCACTTAACAAATTGTATGTATCCTTAGGCAGGGAGAAAAAAAATCTTGCTTAAGTCAACTACTTTTAAATATAAAAGGAAAGACAGTGAGGGAACATGTATTAAAAAGATTAGAGTAACATCATTTTGAACAACCTCCTTCTTACACACATTCTGGTTCCATGTTGATACCCAGCAATATTTTACAGAGATATCTACATTCTGTATCACAAGAAATGGTTATTGTATTACCTGGAGTCATAGGGTCACTTTTATTCCTAGATTGGATCCCTGAAAACTAAAGTAACCGTTTAACTAACAACTACAGATACAAATTTTTGTAAAATTGTGAAGTTGTTTAAGTACTACATCTTATTTTAATTTCATACTCCTTACCTGTTTTTCAGTCTCCTCTGATGTTAATGATGAAGGCTTGGGGTTACTCTCTCCCAGGTCATTTGATTTTCTAATAGAAGATTCTGGAATTTGAATGTGTGGTAGGTAATTGGTAGGCACTGTACTAGCTGCTTTATATAGGTTTATATATGTTATTGCAACACAGAATGGTGTTGCTCTACTAGAGTGGAGAAATGTAGTAAGTAAAATCATCAGAACATACAAGTAGGTTTTGAGTTCTAGTGCTTCAGACTCCAAAGTCTGTGCTTTTTGCACTATAGCAAAACATTTTAAGACCGAGAATACTTGATATTGGAAGTTCAGACTTTGTGCCAGTCCCACAAGAAAATACTTATGACTGGGATCATCGATTGCCCTGAGGTCCTTCAAATTCAATGAGGTGGATTTAATTAGTCCTGCTAACTCATAAAGCTAGTTTTGTGTAGTTGCACCTTAAGTCTTTTAAATGTAGGCTTATTTGAGGGAGACTTTAATCTTTGTTTTGAATTTATTCCATTAAATTCAATTTAGTGAAAATGTATTGAATGCCTATTCTTTGCCAGGCACTCTGCTAGATGCTGGTGGTACAAAGACAATCTATTTAGAGAAACTTTATAAATAACTATAATACAATTCACTGAATGTTATAGCAAAGACATGTGCCAAGGATCATGGGAACGTATCAGAGAATGCTGTATTTGAGCCGAACCTTAAAGGGCAAGAAATAGGAATTTGCTGAAGGACAAGAGATTGAGAATCCATTTTAGGTGATGGGAACAGCATGAGCACATGTGTAAATAGGCATGGCTTGCTTAGGATATTGTAAGAGTGGTAGATTATAACAATAATCACAGTCTTCCCTTTCCTGCATCTTATTCCTAGCAATATGAAATTGAAGATCCTTCCATTAACAAGTAAAACCTATTTCCCAGTTACTGAATTTGCTTTGACCATGTGACTTGTTTTTCCCAATGAACATTAGCAAATGTGAAAGTTTCAGAGACTTGAAAAGTGCTTATGCTCTAGGGTTTCTGTAGTTGAAACCATATTGTGAATGAACTAGTTCAACTGTTAAAGGATAAGTGGCGCTCGAAGGAAAAGAGTCTCTGGTTTAGTCTCCTAACCACTAGACATGTGAGTGAAATCCTCTTGGTTCATCTGGTTACCAGCTGATCCACCATTTGACCACAGACACATGGTAAAGTTCAAGGGAAATCTGTTGTTAGCCCAAACATAATGATCTAGCTAACTGCACAATTTTGAACAAAATAAAATGTTGCTTTAACCACTAGGTTTGGGATGTTTTCTTATGCAGCGAAGCTTATACACAAAGGGTCTGAGTAGATTGAAGGGAATGTGGGAAGAAGCAGTGGATGAAGAGGAAGAAGCTGTGTAGCATTTGTAGTATATTAAAAAGTTTAGAACTAATTTGTATGATTATGCTTCCCAAACCTCAATGATTTAATAGCACTTTTGTCTTTTAAAATATCTACATATTACTTGAATTAAGTTGGTTTTTTATTTAAATTGTTCGCTTTTCACACCAGAATTTATTTTAAAAGGAAACTTAATAATAACTTAGAATTCCAGTTTGATATGTTAATTATACTTTTCTAAACATATTAAAATGAAAAAAAATAAAAAGCTATTCTGTGTGCTATCAAAAATCATTTTGTATGTTGTGAGCTACATAGTGTCAGAATTTTTCTTTAATCAGTAGGAATTATGAACCTGTGGAGAATACTTTGGTGTGGAGAGACTGCTGGTGGGGAGGAATGAGAAGGCCACTGAAGAGATTCAGGTGGGAAGACACATAAAAGATGTGGTCCTGAGGAAGAACAGACAGGACCTGGTGACAGATCTGAGGGAGGCGAAGTGGAAACGGGGCGTGTGAAGTAGAGTGGATACTATCAAGAAAGGGAAAAGATTAAAAAAGAAATGTGATGGTGTACTTACTAAGTTTGAAAACAGGCCCACTAGCATTTGCATATGTGAATCTGGGCTTAAAATGTTTTGAAATGGTAAGTATTTAGGTGCTAAGTTGTTGAAGTCACAGGAGCAGATAATTATTGAGAGGAAATGTTTATGTTCAGAAATCTGCTTTTAAAAAATCCTGAAAATAGTAAAGGTTATGATTTATTCCAACTAAAAGTAGTGTTTCATGTTGTAGTATTTTTCAATGGTGGTAGAAAGAATCTGTGCAGTTTGAAAAAAATGCGCCCCTTAAGTGATTTTGGGACAGTCTCCCTCACCCCTGATTCATTTATTGTGAAATGAGGACAGAGCTAGGGAAGAGGAATTAGTAAAAAAGGGAAGAGTGTTTCAAGAGTTAGGTATCTCCAAGAGGGAGAGACCTTTTAAGTTGAAGTAAGGAGTCATGGTACTAAACTCTACAGAGGGATCCAGTATTAATGAGAATAGGATTATTCTTTAATCAAAACTGGCTCATCAACAAATAGTACTTCACATATAATAGGAGCATGGTAAGTGTTTGTGTGAGTGATTTGTGTAGAACTCTTTGTGTTTGAAATACTCCATAAGCTTTAAATATTCAAGTTACACAGGATTGTAATTATACTCCTTTGGGATCCAAAATCAATATGAGTTTAAAAATTTTGTTTCAGTCTCCAGTGTCAGTATTTTAGAAGAGCACCTGCTTGGGTACCATCATCCTGATCTCAGTGTAAACCAGTGTTTGAGGTGGTTTTCAGAAAATGATATCAATGTTCTTATTATGGCCACTCCACATATGGACTTTCTAACCTTTGCCACATGTTCCCATAAGAAAATCACTTAGTGAACATATTTGACTGGCAGAACTGGAATGCCGTCAGCCTACCTGGTTCCCAGGTAATTTTCATGCTCTTATTAACCACTTTTTTTTTTTTTTTTAATTATTGTTATTATTTTAGTTGGTAGCTAAAGAAAGCCCTAGATCAGGACAGCAGTTTCCTCAGACCTGACTTGGTGCCCATGCATCCTGCTCAGCGCATGCTCAGGCAGCACACACTGGTTTGACATCTGGCATTCAAGACTCCCGTGAGATTGGCTTCCCCCTAAATATGCCCTGAAAGCACCCCTGCTGTGCCCCTTCTGTCCAAGTGTAAACACACACAGGAAGTGAACAAGTAAAGACCCAACTTTTCAGGAAGGAATCAAGAAATCCCTCATCCATCCGGAAACCTGGGTTTTGGTGTCCACCTTCAGGAAGTTTGACCAGTCATTTGGGTAGAGGCTCTTGCTGCATTGTGTACATGGCACCCTAGTCTTTCTCCTCTTAAAATCTCAAGGTGCTCTCTATAGCCTCTGTTTGAAGTCATTCAGCTGAGGAAAATTGCATCAGGACCTATAAAATGTGAAATAAGCGTTGCCCTTAATTGTAGATTCATTAGAGCAACTGGATTTAGTTATTTACAGTTGTAGATTAGGCATTTATTTACTGAGGTAAGGGGTTCATTTTAAAAGAATAGAAGCAGTCTAAAGCAAAACCTATAAATAAATATTTATTTCCTCTTACTTTCATCTGAAGATAAAATTAATACAAAGATTAAAGAATATAGGTAGGTGACAAGGAAGTTAAGACACCAAAATAGAAGAGGAAAGCCTTTTCGAGTTGCCCTGCGATTGTCTTCCCAGACCCTTTTTCACCGTTCAGCTTAATGAATGCATTTGAAGGAAAACTCCGGCTGTCTTCCTACTTCACATATGAGCTCAGCCCCTCTTTTAGACCCACTTGAAGGAAGCTCAGACTTGAAAACTCTCCCCCACAGTTTTGTCTGAACTGGCTGCTATTCTGCAGCGAACACCGGATCCAAATGCTGGCCTGGGGGGAGGCTGAGAGGCGAGTGAGCTCTGAGCCGGGTGAGTCGGGTGGGGCTCCCGGGAGAAGACGTAGGTGAGCCAGAAACTGATGGGAAAAATAGGGGGTCGTCGCTAATTTTGATGTGACGAAATCTGAAAGCTTTTTCTGCTTGCCAGGGTATTTGAATATTTGGCAAACAGCTGGCTGGGCTCAGGGAGAACGCCTCTTGAGTTGCCTCGTCAGATGTTCAAAGATTAAATGAGGCAGCCGGCGCGCCAGCACATAGCTCATAGCCTTGCAGTCAGTTTTGAATTTAGATTTGAATTGTGATATCAATGTCATGGTGGCACATGCTTTGAGAAAGTACTTACAGAGAATAATTGAAAGATTCAGTGTGAAGCTTCTGAAAGCCATAATTTAAAGTTCCAAAGCCTCCATATTACTCTCACCATTAAAATTTAAAGTGACAGAAGCCCAATTATGTATGGTTATTTTCTTAAATAAAATCGTATTTCTACTCCAAGTGAAAGATTCATTGCTGCCCACTAATCTCTGTCAGGAGAACCAATCTCGGCCGCGTCTAGTGTCAGCAGTGAAGATGGTTCGCTTTATCCTGGGGACAATGAAGCGGCCCTGGGGAAGCAGAGCTGGAAGGCCTCTGCGGAGGAGCTGGACTTGCAGGAGGCTCATTTGCATGATAATCACCATTATGGATCCTCTCTGGTGCCAGCCTCCACACTTAACCAAATGCAGTATAACTTTAATAGCAGCCGAGAAGCTCAATCAGGAGCTGTAGCACTCATTTTGCAAAACCTGAAGGAGGTCAAAACTGCTAGTTGAAGACGGGGCAGCTGTAAAGCTAAGACACAGAGAAGAATGGAGACTTGGAAATAACTTTCAAACCTGATAAAGGGTACAACTTTGGGGACTGCTGAAAGATATGAAAACTTTTTCCTCTTCTATTTTTTTTATCTCATAGAAATCTGTTTACCAGAAGAATCTATTTACCAGAATTTTGTTTACCAAAAGAATCTGTTTACCAGAAGGAATTCTGTGGCCACTGATACCATGGCAATAAAATTCATCAGTGGAAATCCACAAACACTTCCAGTGCAGAAATTTTAGTCTCTACCAGTTAAAAATTTGGACCAGATTTTACAACTCCACCAATTTCTTTGGTCTGATTTTACTTTATATTGCATTGTGACTTGCAGAATATGGTGTAACAGTAGCCAGAATTGCAATGAAAAATTGCATGGGCCTAGTCAAGCTTAAACCACTGTTATTTACAAAAAATCTTTATTCCTTAGGATGCCAAAGGACAAAGGAGTATGCGAATCCACTAATATGATGCATGATGTTGAATGATAGATATATGTGTGTGTGTGTATATATACATACACACTAATCTAAGCAATGTCTTATGAATAATAAATCACATAATTTATCAAACGTTTCAACAATATAAAACATTAACAAGTAGGTCTTGGTTCTGCTGCGTTTTGTCATGACTTTAGCACAGTCAGCCCTTCGGCAGTTTGCGAATTTAATTTTCATTATCTGACTTTAGCTTCAGGTTCTAGTCACCTTTTATTTTACAAAACTGATCCTGTGATTTTGAACTCAGCTTCCTTTCCTTCATCTCTGCTTAAGTCACTGGTAGCTTTTACCCTTTCTTCCCTTTTGTGTCTCAGTAAGAGACGTCCACCTTCACTTGTGTGCATACTCTATGCTTAGACTCCCACAGAATTTTGTCTGATTTATTTTCCACCTTTGTTATCTTGTTGGCCTTGTCCTTACAAAAAACAAAACAAAACAAAACAAACCTGTCTTAAATTCCTTATTCTCAGCTTCCTATCTTTCAGTTCTTCTTGTCTTCTCTACTTTCTTCCCTCTGCCTTCTTTCTCCTTTTAATCTTTTGCTGACTAGAACCAGTTACCAATGATATTACTTTCTCAAAGACTCTCTCTCTATATATGCTCATACTTGGCAGACACTTTTCTCGGTCCTCTCTAGAGGTAGAGTGAATTACATAATTGGTAAATTTGGAGAAAATAAGGTAACTCAGCTTATTGACACCTCTCAAGAGCCTGCCTTCTCAGAGCCCACAGCGTCCCTGAGGCTGAGTCCATTCCAGCTGGGTGCTCGCTTGGCTTGGAGGTGGCCTAGTTGTGCCAGGTTTGTTTTGATACTAACTTTTAAACTATCTTCTTCACCCTGAGCTCAATTCATATAAAGGTTATATAGTCTAGGTTATCTGACTTATATTGTCTGCTAAGTATATTCAGAATCCACAGGATGAAGTTCTCAATTTTGGGGCATCCTTCTGAAACATAAGTACATAGGAGAGTATATACAAGTAAAACATTAAGATTGTCCCTTCCTAATCTCACTTTTCAGAGGTGTGGTTCCCCCCCCGCCCTTTCTCTTAAGAATACAGCAAAAATCTGACCATCTATAACTCTTACAGTGGACCCTCACCAAGAACCAAATCTGCTGGAAACTTGATCTTAGATTTCTCAGCCTCCAAGACTGTGAGAAATAAATGTATTATTTAAGCTACTTATTTAAGCTGCACAGTCTATGGTATTTTATTATAGCAACGCGAGCCGACTAATTGTTCCTGATTTTTCTATGCAGGTGCAAATACATTTATATATGTGTATAATAGAAATATTCATAGCTATATAGAAAAACAGGTATAGCTAAGACAGATATTTTTGTTTAATACAATATCTCTTTATATACATATATTTATATATAAATGCAGTTGTATAGTTGGTAACACATTTTGTTCTGCATCTTTTCTCACTGGTCACATTTTCCTATCAGTAAATAAAGACCCACCTTATTATTTTTAGTGACTGTATAGTGTTCTGTGGTAAGGATGGTGTATAATTAACCATTTCTCAGTTGCTGACCATTTTGATTGTTTCACATTGTAGTGATTATAAACAATAATGCTGAGAACACGGTAGTGTTTTTGTTTTTGTGAACTTGGGTCACTATTTCTGTAGGTGAGAATCTCTGAAGTGGGAATTGCTGGATATCTCATAAGATTTAATTGATTAATAATAATCAGAGGTTTAGAGGAAGTCTTCATGGGAATGATTCTGAGAGTACTAAGAGTTAATCCCATACTCCCAGAATGAATGTGTTCTTCTCATTCTAAGAAGTTCTGAGAATGAGACTTTATATTCATTTTTAGTAATAACTTCCAATGACTTGAAGTCAAAATAGACCATAAAAGAAATTGTGTTCATTCTAATGCTCTGGCCAGGTGAATTGTAAGTAAAAGTGAATGCCTGAATCCTTTCATGAGGCTGGTTTGAAAAACAGTCAAACCACACAAGGTATAGGGGCACCAGAGTTCTGGCAGAGTCTTGATATTTGGATTCATTTACTTTCATGTGGTAGGGAGGCTTATGCTTTTATACTTCACGTAGAGTAGCAATGGGGGATTAGTTCATTCTGGGTGTCCAACGCTGCAAACCTATGCCTCAAGATGATTGTTTTAAAACCTTGTCTCTCTGTCACCAGGAAGCAGGACACTTACTGAAAGTCTAACCAAAATATAACTGATCTTAAATCTGGTTTTATTTGTATCCCAGGCTGTTTCCCTTCTAGAGAGGCAAGTGGCAGCTCATTAAAAAACTGACTTAAAGTAGCAACATGACAGAGCTGTGTTATCTGGCTTCGGGTAGTTCCCTCCAAAGTAGGTAGGATTTGTTTGGAATCTTGGCACACTATACCAGCCAGTGAGAAAATCCAGTCTGTTATGGAATTGTCTCTGGGAGCAGACTAAGCTTGACTGTTCCAGCATGTACATTTTCTCCAGTTAGGGTGCACATGGAAGCATGTCTTCATTAGAAACAAGTGCAGCATGACTAGCAAAGGCAACCATGTTAAATGCTAGGAATTTTCATATAATGTGCACATTTATATAACACTGATGAAAGGACCATGCAGCCTGGCTATGTTAGATCATTTCACTGCTCACCAAACAGATTTGAAATGGACTTTTAATTATTATCGCTGATTTGCTATGGCTGTATTCCTTAATATGAACATCTGATTAGGATTAATTTTCTTAAATTGATGAATAGAGCACTTAAACTTGTAGGATTGAATTTGTTGTTCCATATTGGCATATGTACTGCTGTACTGGCATATGTTATGTATTATGACTTTTGCTGGAGTATATACATTGCAGGCACTTCTTATCTGTTTTAGTTTTGAGGTCACCGTTCTTCCTTCACCTTTTGTGGCTTTTTAGATTTGTGATGGAGATAGAGTAGGGCTAAGTAACTATTAAACTCTTTTCTATATACAGTAAAACCCATTAACATGGACCTCACTAAATTCAGAATTTATGATAATCAGGGCAGTGCCTGGGTTAAAGTTTCCTTTTGCATTTTCTCTCAGCTAAAGTTTTGCTGAGCTAATAAATAGTATAACTACATTTATAGTGGTGGTGGAGGGGAAGAGTGCTATTACTTTAAAAGGCAGCCTTTTTCGAGCACTTTAGAGAAGGGCTTGCAGGAGAGCTAATGAGGCAGTGAGGCACAATGGCCTGAGCCACTTGCTAGCTGTGTGACCTTGGGTAAATTCAGTTAGCTTTTCTGTTTTTCTCTCGCCAGTAAAATGGAAGCAGTTATCTAATTTATGGGTTGCTGTGAGGGTGAGAGTTAATGTGCCCAGTGTGCTGAAGGTACTTCATAAATGACAGGTAATTATTACCTTCCTAAAATAATTGGCAAGTTAATTACAAAGTTTCATTTTTTCACTAAAGCAGGGTTTCTTGGCACTTCTGAGCTTCATTAACCTAATCTGAGATATTGCTTTACTATTATTACTGATTGAGGGAGAATCCAGTAGTTTGGTGCGGTGGTAATAACATGAACTTTGGAGTTAGAGAAACATAGGTTTGAAAGTAGTTCTCATCTCTCATTAGCTATGTGTTCTTCAGCAAGTTACTTAATGTCTCTCAGGTTTTGTTTTCTAATTTGTAGACAATGAGGTTATAATACCTGCACAGGACTTTTATAAGATCTAAATTAGATAATACATGTAAAGTGTTTGGTCTATTGATTTTCATATAGTAAATTCTCAAATGACAGTTGTTGTTACTATCCTGCTCTTTAGCAGTAGTCTATACTTTGACTTCTCATTAATTCAGACTGGTCTTCTTCAATTCACCCAATTAGTGAATTTTTCTGTAGATATCATCTCCATCTTTCTAGAGAAGACTTTTAAGTATGAAGCAAAAAGTTTATAGAGAAGCTATATTGATAGGGCAAAAAGGAAAGAATATTGTTTTAGAAGTGGAAGCATAAACCTCAAGTTAGACTTAAATTATTGAGTTATCAGTTTTGTTCATAATCTTTGTATCCTTTATGAAAAGTCTTTATATTCACCAGAAAGAAATGAAACTTTATTCAACACAGTAGAAAGCGAACTGGTGGCCGACTAGCTCAGACTGTTCACTGCAGAGAGAAGCAACACACGACTTTATTTTAATCTTTTTCCTTTCCCTTAGGTTTCTAGGCTTTTTGAAAAATCTTCATATAACATTTTATTAGTTTCAAGTATACAATATAATGATTCAATATTTGTATATATTGCAAAATTATCAACCCAATAAATCTAGTTAACACTAGTCACCATGTATTTTTACAATTTTTTCCCCTGGTGT
Organism: Solenodon paradoxus; assembly: GCA_004363575.1. NCBI lineage: Eukaryota > Metazoa > Chordata > Mammalia > Eulipotyphla > Solenodontidae > Solenodon > Solenodon paradoxus. The sequence goes on along the minus strand of RJWH01001343.1, from coordinate 268,596 downwards.
TGAGAACTTTTAAGATGTACTTAATTTTAACATAATTGAATTTATCCATATTTTTATGATAAGATTTGTGTTTCTCATGTCCTGATAAAGAAATATTTTAAGATTCTCTGATAATAAAGGTATTCTTCTGAATTATCTTCTAATTTTTTTTTTTAATACTAGATTTTTTTAAATGAAAACATGGAAAGTTTACATATAATTGTAAATTACATTGGGGCAGTCACTATAATAGGGTTGAGTGCTCTAAAATGTACCCTGGGAATGAGAGCTGAGTATCGAAGGAAGGAACATGTTGAAAGATGGGACCTCTCGCTAAGGTTGGGATTCTTGTCATCTGGCACAGGTGTAGCTGTTGTTCATTGGTGGTGAAGAAAGTCACTGTATTGTCTTGGATCAGGACTAGTTCATGGAAAGTACACAGAAGCTAGAAGGCAAGAAAGGCACACTTCTACCAGGTTGTCGATGAGTTGTACTGATGACAAGAACTGGTAACAGGAAACTATGCTAGAGTGTTTAATTTGATCAAGGCTGGCAGACGACACCCACAATGGTATATTTGCTGTCTTCTGTTTTTCTGTGTGGTTTCTTTATGCTTTATAAGGCATCTTTAATATTTTTTGCAAAGCTTGTTTTGTGGCGATAAACTAACTTTTGCTTGTCAGAAAAGGTTTTTTTTTTTTTTATCATTCCTTCAATTCTGAATGATAATCTTGCTGGATATAGTATCCTAGGTTGAAACTCCTTTTCTTTCAGCACTTTGAATATATTATGCCATTCCCTCCTGGCCTGTAGAGTTTCATTTGAGAAATCTGCTGATAGTCTTATGGGGGCTCCTCTGTATGTGACATGTTTTTCTCTGGCTGATTTTAATAATCTTTCTTTATCTTGTATTTTTGACATTTTTATGATGATGTGTCTAGGTATATTTCTGTTTGGGTTTCTTTTATTAGGGACTCTGAACTCCTGGGTCTGGGGGCTTGCTTCATTCTTCAAATTGGGGAAGTTCTCCTCTATTATTTCTTCAAATATGATTTCTGCCTCCTGTTCTCTCTCTTCCTCTCAGACCCGTGTGATGTGAATGTCATTCCTTTTGATGTTATCACAGATGTCTCGAATGCTGTCTTCGATTCTTTGAATTCTTTTTTTTTGTCTCTTTGCTGGTTTGCTTATTTGAGTTCCTCCGTCCTATCTTCCAGATCACTGATTCTATTGGAAGCTTCATTCATCTTATTGTTGAGTCCCTCTACTGAGTTCTTTAATTGGGCCATCGTGTCTCTTACCTGGTTGATGTCTCATTTTAATTCTTCTCTTTGCTTTCTGACATTCTCATTTACTGCCTCTACTGATTTCTAGATTTCCATGAGTATGTTAATCACTGTTACCCTAAATGCCTCTTCAGGTAATTTACATATGTCTGCCTTATTCAGATTTTCTGCTGGGTTTTTGATTGGATCCATCATTTCACGTATTTCTCTGTGCCTTTGCTCTGCTTGACATTCTGTTTATATTTCCGAGGGTTTTTTTTCCCTGGCGTTGAGTATGTTTGACTTGCCCAGCATCGGCAATTAGGCTGCAGTTTCGGCTCTACCCACAAGGTGGTGCTAGCGGGTAGCATTGAGGTTTGGGACTGCCTTCCCACTGTAGTACAGGGGGTGGGGCATCCGATGGGTGGGCTGATATGTAGTGGGTGGGATTTCTGCTCAGTGGCTCCCAGGCTTTAGCATGAATGGTTGTGGGAGGGGTTTGATTTGGCTGATTTAAGGTTATGGCTGCACCCAGCACAATTTCACCACGTGAGCTCTTGCTCAGCTCCTGGTGCTCTGGCTCTCTTTTCACCCTTCCCAAGTCGGCCCTCCATGGTTCTGCATCTCAGCCCCACTGGGCCTGCCTCTCGCTGCCTTGCAGCTGGTCCCTAAATCCCTAATCTCCGCCCCACCAGGTGTCCTGGGACAATCGATCTCTATTCCAAATCCAAATCTGTGCTTTAGCTCAGAACTGCACCAGGTGCCCTCACCCACCAATAATCTTCAGCTGTTCTGTCTCCAACTGAAGTTCCGTTCATTTCTTGATGTTTGTCTCAGGAAAATAGGTGATTTTTTTTGTTTTTTTTTTGGTGTCTGTGGGAGTGACCCAAAAGTGCATCCTAATTGAGTCACCCTCCGGAAGTTGATCTCTCATAGGCTTTTTGAATGAGAAATGTAAACACTATAATGTCCTATATAGAGACTATAATCTATCCTCCTCCTAATGACAGCCTTACAGTTTGTCAGAATCCACCTCAGCAGATCAGACTGAATTACTTCGATGACTGGCAAATGGGTGCCACTTGTGGTGAAATGAAAGCAGCCAGGTGTGTGTGTTTATTAAATGCTCTTCAACAGGAGAAATGTGTTTTCTGAAAACTCATTCAGGCTATTTCTGAAGAAGTAAAGAAGTACCTATCTTCCTTTGGGAAAACATAAGAATTTTTTTTTTTGAGATTCTGCACTATTATAATACAAACTTACAACTATAAAGGTGTTAAAAAACAGTTTTATTGAGTTCATCATATACATGCACCATGGAACCACGTAATAACGATGAGAGAGGATAGAATCAATATTATTGGGGATCTGTGCCTTTAACTTTCCAGGAATGGCCAATTAGGCAGATTTTTTAAAGTAAAAACAATTCATTAAGTTGATGACCAATGACTTAATGTAAGAATTTTTGTATAAGTAAGTTCACAAGTCAGAAAAAAAATTGTCAGATTGTTTTCTAAGATTTGGATCAGAAAACATAGTCATTCTACTGCACACCATGTTGATTAGTTGTATTATTTCCATCTTTATCAAAATGTGTAGTTGTTAAGTATGGTATAATTTGTCTGGATTTAGCATACAATAGGAACACAATAATAACTAATTTCTATATGATGCTTATTATATAAAAATGCTGTGCCAGAAGCCGGAGATAAAATGGGAAGCAGGAAAAAAAAAGGACATGGTTTCATGCTTCTAATAACAACTCTATGAAATAGGTACAAAGAAACAAGTTTATAGAGTATAAATAATTTGTCCAAGGTTGAATAGTGAGTAAGTGGCACAGCTAGAATTGTAATGCTATATTTGTTACATTAGCTTAACCTATGTCCTGGTTAAGAGACTACAAAACATAGTGACTTAAACAAGATGGAAGGAGCTTTCTTACAAAGTGGAGCTGTCATAATCAGCTCTAAACTACTTATGCTTAGCTTGTTAGGTAAGGGAGAAATAAACTTCTATCTTATTACTCTGCTATCCTGGGTAATAACCTCATCCATGTGTCTGAAGATAGGTACATAAGCATTCTCCTAAAAGGCATTTCTTAGAGGACACACACTTTTACTCATATCCTGCTAGCCATACCTAGCTTCTAGGAAGGCCTGAAGAAACAGTCTTTCTGGCCATGCACCTGTCAAAATTCAGGTGTTCTATTAAATAAAGAAAAAGGGGATAAATAGGTATTAGGGAACAACTGATGGTTTTTACATCACATGCTAATTAAGAGCATTGTTTCAAAGTGGGATGTTGACCACAGACTTGGACAAGTGACGGGTGATCTCATGATTTTAGGATATGAAAACATCCATTATCTATTTCTTTCCAAGCAGCATGTAAGATTATGTATGCGTGCATGCGTATGTATAGTATACTTATGTATTTGAAGTATGTGATATAATATGAATATTGCATGATTCTGCAGTGAGGTTTGGTTATACACAGTGCTGATTCAAAATTTTACAATAGAAGAAACCCATTGACTTTAATCTTCCACAGGAAGACTTGCAAAACCCACAGGATTTGTCTTGCTTGTATCCCCATTCTCAAAAAGTTCTCAAACTCAAATAACTTTGTTGTAAAGGCATGTTCTTAGGGAAATGGTTTTATGGAAATAAAATTATGTTTTGAGTGAGGCATAAGCTCAATACATGAATCAAAAACAACTCTGACCCAGAGTTTCAAAGTTTCTCAGGATCATGATCTATTCTGATAGAATTTAGGACATACCTAGGTATCAGTTATGTTAAGATGGCCCCACATATCCTTACCAAGGTATTTCTTAGGATCACAGGTACTTGGAGAGACAAGCACAGAACAGACCTCAAGAACACTTGTGTATTCTTATTTGTTAAATGGATGGTATGCTTCCAACCTCTTCCAACCCTTGGGCCAAACCTAATGCAATCTTTGATGAGCTCGGTTATTCATGTGGAGCTGCTTGGAAATATTGTGTCTTATATGCTGATAGGTCTCCTTGGTCACATTTTTCTGAGCCCAAGTCTTTAGATCCAGTTCTGCTAGTGTCAGGATGAGACAGGATAAAAACAAGAAAGGTAAAAGTTTAACTTGTAACTGGTCTAATTAGTCTGCTTCATCTTTATTAGGAATGGTTATGGTGGTGGTGGTAAGGGAAGAGAGTATCTTCCAGTGGGAGACAGATTCAGAATTGTTTGCTTCACTGGCCACATGGAAGTAGAAAAAGATCAAAGAGAGTGAGACCCCCCAAGATGAACTCCAAAGAGAAGTCATATTTTTAACCTTCTTACTTAATATGTCAAAAACCATCATTCCCTTTTGAGAAGTTTACTAGTGGAGTTTAGTAACTTTTCAATAACCATATCACTTTTCCTCCATGGAAGTGGGGCTGGAGTGTGGGATAAGAGGAGGAGAAGATGAAAGTTGAACTTTGCTCTCCCTCTTGAGGTCAGCATCAGGTAGCTTGGAAGCACCATAACAAGTATAGGTAGGACATGAACTTTATTCCAGTTTTTAAAAAACTAGCAGTAGGTGTGCTCTGGTAGAGTAGCGGTTAGTTTGTTTGCTGTTGAAGGATCCACGTCATGGGTTCAAGTCCCGGATCTGCGAGTAAACTACCAGTGTGAACAATTAATACAAGATAAAGTGAAATATTTCTTCCTCTTATTTCTGCCTGCCTGCCTACTCACTTTCATTCCTGCCTGCACCGTTCCTTAAAAAACAAAAACTAAAACAGACAACTAGTAGCCTTCTGAGGAGTTAATGTGCATGAAACATTCAGTGAAAACCAGGAATTTAAACTGTGTGGTATTGATTATTCCAAAGGAATCCAGATAAGGGATAAGTCTATGTGGATTTGTTTCTTGGGTAAAATTTTTCAAATCATAATCGAGATGCTGGAGAATGAAAAGAGCTAATTAAGAAGGTAGAAAAGATGATGTGGACAAAGATTCAGAATGAGATTAGTGGTCAGTAGACCCATGTTTTCCAGAATCAGGGACTTCATATTAGAGACTAGGAAATGAATTGAAATAGGCAAGTAGAATATTTCAAAAATAAGGCAGGGGTTGGCTAAAGGAAGCCATGTAGAAAGAAATTTTTTAAAGCTAAGTTGATATTAACCTCTTGATATTTCAAAAAAAAAAAATCGAGGTAACGGTTTACAGCATTGTATATTAAGTATGTAGGTTCATTCTTTATCAAATGTTTGATGTCACCGTATTCACCACAGTTTATTGGACCCTTGCTCCTACCCCTTATCCCCTTCCCCTCTGGTATCCTCAGTCCTGTTGTCAGAGTATAGGGGTTTATTTTATTTTGTGTTGTTCATTTGATTCATCTTTATATTCCACATATGACTGAAATCATCTAGTATTTGTTTTTTCCTTTCTGACTTTTTTCACATAGTATAATGTGAAATGTAGTTTGATTCAGGTTGTTTCAAGTGACAAGATTTCATCTTTTTTTAAAATAACTGAATAGTTTTCCATTGCGTGTATATACCTCACCTTCTTAATCCAATCACCTTTCAGTGGGTACTCGGGTTATTTTTATATCTTAGGTGTTGTAAATAGTGCTACAATGAACAGAGGGTGTATGTATCTTTTCAAATAGGTGTTTTCATATTATTTGGATAGATACCTAGAAGTGGAATTGCCAGATCATATGGTAGTTCTATTTTTAACTTTTTGAGGAAACTCCAGACTGTTTTTCAAAGTGACTGCACCAATTTACATTCTCACCAAAAGTGTTTGTATAAGTGTTGCTTTTTCTCTACATCCTCACCAACACATGTTGTTTCTACTGTTTTTGATATAGGCCATTATCATAGGTTTGAAGTGATCTCTCATTGTGGCATTGGTTTGCATTTCCCTAATAATACGTGATGATGAATATTATTTCATGTGCCTATAACCTGTTTCATTTTATATGGAATGGGATGAGGACAAGTTAATGAATGATTGACTAACTGAATGAATGAGTAGATAGAAGATAGTTATTATAAATACATTGTAGTGTTATAGTGTGTCTAGTCTGGGAAAAGAGGGTTCTTATGCAGGATCTCAGCAACATAGATTGCCAGGGAATGGGAGAAAGACAGACGAAGTGTATTAGAGACTGGGAACCTGGGTTTTTGTGATGATCTTGATGCTGGTTCAGGAAAGGTGTTGGTTTTGAGGCGATCCAATTCAGCAGGAGGTTTGGGCAACTTGCATATAAATAAAAGGTTGAGATTCAGTGTGAAGAATGGTAGCATCACTGCAGTGGACAATCTGGAAAGCTGGATCCCTACCAGCAGCAGGATTCCTATAGTAGAATTTAGGGAAGCGTTGTATCAGGGCATTAGTCAAGTAGATTTAGATTTGGGGTAAGGCTCAAAACATTTTAAGAAACGTGAAAGTTAGTCAAACAGAAGCCACTTCCGAAAATTTAGTCAACATGCCTAGTGTTAGGGAAATAAAAGGAGAAATTATGATGAAGCGGGATAAAGAAATGGAGTGCAATTCCGTGAACTTGTGGCTAAAATAGAAATTCTAGTCAAGTTATCTGGTGGAGAGAAGTTGCCTCTCTTTTTCTTACCTGGTAAGGATGAGTTGAGGAAAACAGCTGTGTTAAGTCTCTTAAGTAAAGACTTGAGAAGTCCTAACTCAGAGGAATCTTGGAATGAATAACTGAAGTGGAGGCCCAATGGAGGTAGCAGTGCCTGGAAGGAGTTGAGACTATAATAGAGGAGACTTAGGCATAGCGATGAGGCAGTCACACCTCAGCCTGTGGAGAACAGGGCCTGGTAAGTGGGGGAGGGGGTATGGCTAGTAAAAATTCAGAAGAAAAGAGCATTGCAAAAGACATTATCAAATTAAGAATAACAACCAAAATATATAAAACAGATATTAACAGATTTAAAAGAAGAAATTGACAGTAATTCAATAATACTAGGGAAGCTTAAGACTCCCACTTACATCAATGGATTGATCTTCCAGAAAGAAAAATCAATAAGAAAACATTAGTCTTAAATGACGCATTAGATCAGATAGACATAATAGATATGTATAAAAAAATTCTTCCAAAGCAGTAGAATGTACATTTTCCTCAAGATCACATGGAACATTCTCAAGGATAGATCACATGTTGGAACACAAACACGTCTCAATAAATTTAAGAAGATTTAAGTCATAGAAAACATTTTTCTGACAATAATGGTATGAAGTTAGAAATTAGCTACAAAAAGAAAGCTATAAAACCCACAAAACATGGATTGAACAATGTGCTGCTAAGAACTATTGGGCCTAAAGAAATAAAAAATATGAGACAAATGAAAATAATATATACCAAAATCTTTGGGATACATCAAAAAATATTGAGAGGGAAGTTTATAGAAATGTAGTTTTATCTCAAATAAATAATCTAACTTTACCAATAAAGGAACTTGAAAAAGAACAACAAAAGAAGCTCAGGTCAGAGAAGGAAGGAAGAAAGAAATAAAAATCACAGCAGGAAATAAGTGAAATAAAAGTCAAAAAGACTATACAAAAGAACAAAGAAATGAAAGTCTATATTATTTCCCCAAAGCAAAGGTGTAGGCTGGAATGAAGGCAAATAAACAGGTAGACAGGCAGTCAGAAGAGAGAGGAGGAACAAGTTTATTTATTTTTATTTAGTTGTTCCATCTTGGTTGTTCCCCTTTGGCCCCAGGTCTTGAAACTGAATCCTTGGGATGTATGTGAGCTATGTTGCTAACCACCAGCGCATGCCAAGATCTAGTAAAAAAATCAACAAAATTAGTTACCTTTGGCTAGACTCACTAAGAAAAAAAGGAGAAGAGATTAAAAAGAAATGAAGAGACATTATAATGGATACTACAGAAATACAAAGGCTCATGAAAGTCTATTGTGAATATTTGTGTGCCAAGAAATTGGGCAACCTAGAATAAATGCACAAATTTGACCTCCCAAGTCTAAATCATGAAGAAACAGAAAATTTGTACAAGACTGATAACAAGTAAAGAAACTGAAGTGATAATCAAAAACCTCCCCAAAATGAAAGTCCAGGATCAGACTTCACTGGCTTCACTGCAGAATTATACCCAAACATTCGAAGAAGATTTAATGCCTGTTCTTCTCAAACTCTTCCCAAAGATTGACAAGTGAAGACTGCTTCTTAACTCCTTTTATGAGGCCCACAGTACTGATACCAAAATCAGGACATCACAAGAAAAGAAAATTATAAACCAATGTCTCTGATGAACATAGATGCAAATCTCCTCTATACAATAATAAGCAAACAATACCTAAATGTATTGAATTCAGCAATACATTAAGAAAGATTATATACCACAATCAAGTGGAATTTATTTTAGGGTACAAGGATGGTTCAGCATATACAAATCATCAGTATAATACATCCTCTCAAAATAATGAAGGATAAAAAATATATGATAATATATATAGAAAGTATACTTGATAAGATTCAGCTTCATTTATGATAAAAACTCAATAAAATTTGTATAGAAGGAACATGCTTTAAACATATAAAAAACCATTTATGACAAACCTATAGCTAACATCCCCATCATTGGTGAAAAATGGAAGACTTATCCTCTAATACCAGGAACAAGACAAGGATGCCACTTTCACCTCCATTATGTAACATAGTATTGGAAGTCCTGGCCAGAGCAACTAGACAAGGGTAAAAAAGGTATCTAGTTTGGAACAGAGAAGAAAAACAGTTATAATATGCAGTTTGTGTCATTGTCATGTGAAAACACGTCACATGATACTATATTTAGAATTTCCTAGAGATTCCACAAAATGACTATTAAAAATAATAAACCAATAAAGTGGCAGGTTACAAAATCAGTATACAAAAATCTGAGGTGTTTCTGTAGACAATGAACTGCATAGAAGGAGAAATGAAAGCAATACTATTTATAATCAATTTAAAAATAATAAAATATCTAGGATTAAGTTTAACCTAGGAAGTGAATGAAAACTACATTGAAAGCTGTAAGACACTGCTGAATGAAATTTAAAAAGACACAAAGAAGTGGAAAGACAGTCTGTGCTCATAGATCAGAAGAATCAACTTTTAAAAAATTATTGTTATACCTAAAACAGTATGTAGAGTAAATGTAATCCCTATCAAAAGTGCTAGAACATTTTTTACAGCATTATAACAAAATATTTTCTGACCAAAGCAATTCTGAGATAAAAGAACAAACATGGAATTATCATGAACCTTTATTTCAAGCTGTGCTACAAAACTACAGTAATCAAAGCAGCATGGTATTGAAATAAAAATAGGTACACAGATTAACAGACTAGAATTGAGAGACTAGAAAGAAACCCACACATACGTAGACAACTAGCATATGACAAAAAAGCCAAGGCTTACAATAGAGAAATGCTAGTTTCTTCAAAAAAAGGTTTTGGGAAAACTGGACAGCCACTTGCAAAAGAATAAAAAGATCATTGTCTTATACCACATATAAGATTTATGTAAAATTGATTAAAGAGTTAAATATAAGATCTGAAATCATAAAATACACAGAAGAAAATATGGTGATAAATTCTTTAACATTGGTCTCAGTGATGTCTTTATGGATTAATGAATCTCTAACATCAAAGGAATCAAAAGTCAATGTAAATAAATGGGATTCCATCAGACTGAAGAGCTTCTGTATAGTATTTTTGCATCATTAAAATAAAAAGACAACCTACTAAATGGGAGAAGATTATTTGGAAACCATGTATCAGACAAGGAATTATTATCCAAATTATATAAACAACTCATTGAACTCAACAACAAAAAAGGATGTAACTTGACTGCAAAATGGGTGGAGGACCTAAATAGACATTTCATCGAAGAAGACATATAAAAGTTGACAGACATGTTACTTCATCACCTGTCATTAGGGAAATGCAGATCAAAACTACAATAAAAAAATCTTGCTATTTGCAACAATATGGATGGAGCTTGAGAGGGTTTTGTTAAGAGAAATAAATCAGGAGGAGAAAGACAAATATCATGTGATTTCACTCAATGTAAAATATAAAGAAACAAAACAAAATCCTTACTTAAAACAGAAAGGTGGTTACCAGAGAGACTGAGGAGGGTGGAATGGAAAGAGGGAGGTGATTGCTTGGTGGGGATGGCAACTGGACACTTGGTGGTGGGCATGGTGTGACATACAGTTGTTGAGCTGTGCGACTGAGGCATGTAAGGTTATAAGCCAATATCACCTCAATAAAAAAAATTAAGAAGTATCAGTCTTCAGTGAAACATTTGATGTGGATAGAGATGGAAAAACCCAAAAATGTAGCATATTTTCTCTCATGAACTTTTAAACGCATACAACCACTTTTGGTGTATTTTTTTTTAACTCAAAGTAAATTTTTAAATACATGTGTTAAAAAGCTAAGCTTATTTGTGTGTTCCCTGATTTTACATCTCATTTCCATGGGTCTGCAGTGGGATATTTCAGAGAGACAATAACCCCTGAGTATGTGAATAAATAGAAATGTTTTCTGTAGGATGCCTGTCTTTTCTGGTCCCATAGAGTGTTACTAATGTACATGTGTACAAGTGTAACTGAAAAGCCTAAGGTGGGACCTACTTTTTGTTCTCATGAGTGCTCTGCCATTGAAATGTTGAAAGCTTTAGTGCATGCCTCTGCCCTTTATCTGCACCCACTCCCCATTGGTTCAGAACCTTTGCTGAGGAAAACACCTTTCCATACTCAGCCAGTCAGTTTCACAACAGTCTTTTTTCTCTGCAATTACCTTCCAGCATCACTCTGTTGTTACATGAAGGGACCCAGGAAGGTTCTTGACTATTCATGAAGGCATAGGCCTTGGAACCTTATATGGAACTTTATTTTGGTTTACCAAGGTAAGGAATAAAACACAGAATCATTAACTGGGTAGGGAAACTTTGCTTTAAAAATTTCAGACATGTGGTTTGCCTGATTTTATTATATGTATGCCTGGGAGTGGCATGGATTTCAAGGCCACTAAAACAAGGAAAGGAAACTTTAAATAGTATTATTACCTTAAAAGATCCTGGTTGTAAGTTTGAAATGTTGAACTAAATAATTTCAGTGATCAGTGATACCTTTGTGCTTCTGAAAAGTTACTATTCGAAAGGCTTGGATTAATCGTTGGTTTCCACTTTATTCACAGATGTACTGCTGCTAAGACTGGGGTAAACTGAATAACTTCTTCAAACCACCTTTCACATTTTCTTGTTGGAAAGACAACCAAAGAGTCATCTTGTTACTGTCAGCAAAAATAGAAACACACCAAGATATTAAGAAAGCCACATTGGCCAGCAGTTCATGATGCCAGTGTGATGCAAGTTTCAGCAAAAAAAGTTTTCAAGACAGTTTGTCTTATTAGCCAGAATCAGAAAAGACTGAATATCTCTTTTATGTCTCAGCTCTCTCATTTTGTCTCTTTTTTAAATCAACAGAACTCCGCCAAATGAATGTGAATTGAAATACACATTGCCTTTTCACCTCAATTGAATACTTACTATGTGTGAATCACTGCACAAAATAGGGGAGGGAAAATGAGGGCAACAAATAAGATGTGGTCCCTCTCTTCAATGAATTTACAATTAGTTTCAGGGCACTTTTTTGTTTTGTTTTGTTTTAGTGTTTTCTGCTCTTAATTGTGTCCCTAAGACAGGAAAAAATGACTGGAAAAGTATATTTGTAAGTATTTTACATCCCTTTAATAAAAAAGAAAAAAAAGTAATATATCTTGTGGGCTTCTTAATTCCGTTATTTTTAGACTTCTGATAAGTCGGAACCATTTCAGTGATTTTATAGATACTCAGTAGATTTTAGAGTTGTAAACATTATAACTTGAATGAAATTATTTTTTTTCTCACTTACATGTACATTATCTGTTGGAAAAATATTTTGGGTTTGTATATTTCTTTGTGAGTCGAGAATGGGTTACATCCATGGTCTCTGTAGGCCTCTACGTTCCATGGCCTGGGGACCTGCAGTCTGTGTGAGTTATCAGCATGGAGAAAGGGAAGGTGTGGATTAAACTTGGAACTGTTGAATGAGGCTCCCACTAAAGTAGGGAAGGAGCAAAACACATCTGGGTGAGGTTCTGTTCAGTGTGTTTATCTTCTGTAAGTTAGGTGGCTTTAATTCCACCAAAAAAATTAATTCTGATCTAGGAATACACCTAAGTCATGAGTGTTTTCTAGAATTAAAACAATAATAAGACTATAGATACTAGACTTTTTATGTAGTGTCTGTGACTCATTTTAGTATATATAAGCCAATAATAAACATGTCTTTGAAGTGTCCATCTGAATTGAAAATGTGCCAGCTTTTTTTTAAAACATTAACAGATTTCTTAATTAAGATGCTGATACATACTGCCAATAATAGTTTACGCTGTTGAGAAATGTGTAGGTACTGTTTCCCTCTTAATAAATAAGTAAAACTGCTTTATATAAAATGGATTTAAAGTGTTCTTTGAATGGATATTGTATTGCTTCATAAAGAATTTGATGAGAATTTTTATATCATCGCTTTAATTTCTATAAACTGTTTTCTTCAGTAAGGAAATGCTATAATTTGACTAATAAATTTAGTTGTATGATTAATCCTTAATAGTTTAATTTTTCCCACCCTCAGATGCTTGGTGGTGATATTAGATATTTGTTACATCAAGTTAAATTTGTATGAAGTAGCTTCTAAGAAATCTGACATGTGAACTTGTCCTGTACTAAATTGTAGATGTTAATTTCCTGTCTTGGGAGATTTTTTTTTTTTAAGGAAAGGTGCAAGCAGGAATGAAGGTGAGTAGGCAGGCAAGAAGAGAGAGGAAGAAGAACTTTATTTTTATTTAGTTATTCACAATGGTTGTTCTCTCCAGCCCTGGATCTTGAACCCGGGACCTTGGGATGTATGTGGGCTACCCCAACATGCACTAAGTGACCAGTAGACCACCAGTGTGCACCCTCTGGGAGATATTTTTGAGGAGTCATCTCTGTATTTCTGGTGCTGAGCACAATGCCTGGTGCATAGTAGGTACATGTTCAGTAAACATTTGGTGATCAAGGTGTGTAAAGTGGCTTTTTTCATGTGTGGTTCTTAAAGTGCTATAAAAGCCAGAGGGGTTTGCTAACAGTAGCATCTTTAGTGGTTTGTATTTTATAATCAATTTAATTAGAATGAGTCTAAATCCACTGGTTACTTCATGTATAATCTAGTTTACTGGGTCTTTTAATAGGTCTGTTGGATTCATGAGTTCTGCATTGTCATCTCTACCAGTGTCCCTGGCCCTTGTCCCACTTGCAAAGGGGAGGGGCCTTGGAAGGGCCATTCTACTTCTCATCTGGCTTGTTCATCAACAGAAGAGCAATCCCTTTATTCATTGGGCTTGCACAATGTGCCAGGCATTAGCGAAGTGCTTTATGCATATTTTCTCAATCATCTCATTTAAATCTCACAACACCCAGTTGAAGTAGGTATTATCCACTGCAGAGATCATGCTTAAATCATGGAGATCTAAATCCAGGTCTCTTAAATTCCAAAGCCTGAACTATTAACCCCTCTAGCCTCTGCTGTATCCCAGGAGAAATTCCCGCTTCCCCGGTGGTGGTGGGGAGTCAAGTCTGGATATAGTCCAGATTCATTGCGTTTAGTTTTCCTGAACAGCAAACTGTCTACAGATAAACCCCAGCAAATCATAGTTGTTTTGAGAAGGGGGGAGGGCGGGGCCATTAGGAGAGAGCAAAGTTGGAAACAGACCAATCTGAGTCAAACCTCTAGCCTTTACCTCATAATGCCTTCTTCCCCCACCTCCCAACTTTCTTTTTTTAACATGGTCTGACACCATGCGATAAATCAAAGCCTGACGTAATTGACCCAGAATTGATCCCCAAATGTCTTTTGGGGGAACATGCTTTAACTCTGGTTGTTGATTCTGAGGAATAATTGCCACCCTAGAAAGGTAATTACATATGCCATTGTTTATACACATAATAGGCTCAGAATGCATGTTCTACACAGAGGGAAAGAGAATCCTGCTTGCACATCAGGGGTGTGACTATGTATTGTGTCAGAAAGCCACAAATAGCATTTGTACTGTTCTGGTACTGCTGATTTTCCCAACGTGCACACACGTGTGTACGTGTGTGTGTGTGTGTGTGTGTGTGTGTGTGCGCGTGCATAAGGGAGCAGTTGAAAGTGAAGAAGGGCATGGAAGGCTGTTTATTAAGCTAAAATGGCAGAGATTTGCTTTTCCTTAATTTTTTAGTTTACCAAAACATCATCTGGATCTGACTCATTTAGTTTTGTCTGGTAAAAAGACTGTTTTCTTCCTGCTTGGCATATGCTTATTAATGAGTTCTCGTATTTCTTTCCATCAAAGGGCTGTTTACTTTGTGGAATATAAAGTGAGAATCTTTCTCCGCAACATCCTCCTAACAGCCCTGGCTTTGACCACCCCTTTAAGTACACCAAACAGTCAGCTAAAATGGTAGTTAGAGCCTTTCTCCTTACTGTGCTTTCTGGTAAAATCTAAATGGAGTTTAAACCACAAACGACTGATTAAAGCACTTCATGCCTTTTTCCTTTAACCATAAGACAGTAGTTAACTTCAGTAAATATAACAAACAGGCTATTTTGTGGTAGTCCAACCCTAGCAACATTTTTTTTTTTAATCAAAACCCTTAAAAAACAAAACGTCATGACTTTTTGTAGCGCTGCACAATGGAAGAAATACATATGTATTCAGATATGGAATGCAGCATTGTTTGAGGCTGAAGCAATTCATCCTGGGCTATTCTCTGCCACAGTGTCCAGCAAATTGCATGACCTGCTTGTTAGGCTTGACAACAGTGTTTTACCTAACAAAGGCCTCTGCAGCACTGCGCAGCAGTGGAATGTCAGAATGAGCGCATTTCACACACAGATGTGCAGCCATAATAGCCTGTACGAAGACGCATGTGGCAGGAAGCAAGGCGTGGGGGGCTGGGTTCTTGGAACGGTGTGGTGTGAGCGTGTAGGGGGCTAACGGGCGGGGGAGGCCAATAGTTAGCATTAGGGACATGGCCCCACTGACCACATTTAATCAGGCCTCTGTAAACAATTCAACATTTTCATTGTTCTCTAAAAACTAATAAAGAGAAACAAGCACTTTTCATTCATCTTGAAGTAATTTTCTGTCAGGTTGGAGCCCCTTGTGGCCTCCTGCTTGTGCAATGCTAGCTGTGCGATACAACAACTATTGCAATTTATTTTACAAACTCTGGTCATTCACATGTCAGTTAGTGTTCACCAAGCCGGCATCTGAAATTGTGCAGTTAACGAGTTTTACAACATTTCTATCAAGAGAAACTGTTTAGCATAACTGACTCTTAAGGAGTTATTATACCTCTAAAAATCCATTTTAAGGGGCATTATTTAAATAAAATAGAAAAACGGTTCACTGCCTTTTAAAGGGGCTACAAAAAAAGTCCATCAGCTCCAGTGCAGTAATCCTCAGCTTAAAGCACTCTTGAGAGTACTTCTGGGAATTGTCAGCATAATGAAATGTTTTGTGAAATGTCCAGATAGATTCCTCTACTCAACAATTTTACTGCATCATATTTATTTTCCTTCCAGTTTTTAAGGAAGTGAACTACTTTTTGAGAGGATGACTCTGTTGTGTAGATTAACTGAGCACATTATTACCCAGATTGTAGCAGAAGTGATGGTTTTTTTTGCAGTGTCATCTATATGCATCTGCAGACAGGAGCAAAGAAGAGAAAGGCCGCTTTCCCCCCTTAATGCTTTAGCTTCAAAAGGGTTAAATCACAATGAGGCGTGTAGAGTTTCAGATTTTCCTTGTGCCACATTTCCCTTAGATTTTAAACAACTTTGGTACACAATGGCACCTGCAAATACTTACTTTAAACTTTTCAGAATGGACTGCCTTTTTTTTTTTTACCCTAAATAAATAGATGCAGGAAAACCCATACACATGCACATGGGCACTTGCATAATGATGCATTGCATTGAATCTGGCCTAATTCAATAGGAGATGCTATTGAGCATTTTTACTTAAAGAAGAATAGATTCCTCACGTTAACTGAGATGGCCAATGACCCCAAACCAATTAATGGCTAGAGTCCATAATGGAGCACTATATAGCATAGCAGCAAGTTCATTTAACATACTATATTACCTAACAGGAGTAGAAGCCACCACTTGTAATGTAAATGGCTTAATGGTTCTTTCTATGATGAGCAAGACCAGGAGAAAAATTATGTTCTGCTGTAATAAGAGATATTCTGCATCCTTAGGTAGTATATCTATAGCATGGCACATTTTCCTTTTTCCACAAATGGTCCACTAATTTCTTAGACTGATGTTTGTGCACATGACTTTAATTTTCTGAGGAAGACAGGCAGGTGTTCTTGTGTCTGTTAGCTGTATCTGCCCATAAGAAGCACAGTAACATCCATGAACCAAATACAATTTGACATAATTCATGCCTTTATTACCTGCTACAGAATGATATTATTTCATGCTGGCACATTAATGTTTCCAGCACGATATTGTCATTCCTGGAAATTTTACCTTCTGAAGTTCAAATGTTGAGGTATGAGTTTTAAAATTTTCTAAGTACCTTAGATTTGGGGAAAAAGCAAATTATTCCAATGTAGCATTTTGTGTGTGTATTTTTTACTCCTTTTTGTTTTTTGATATTTAGTGGCACTACAGATAATGTGAAAATAATGGGCAAAGATCACATCTGAAAACTCTCACCTCTTCTTTACTAAAGAGTTTGTTCTTATCTTTACAAAGAATATTTTGCTAATGTTCCATGCTACACTCTGCTGCTATGTTCCTCAGTGATTTAGAATCAGATGTTAACTGATTCTAATAAATGTTTAAATTATTGCAACTTGAATTCACTTGTTGTAGTACTTAGATCTGTCCTAGTTCTCCAGCATTCAGAATTAGTTAGGGAAGATGGAATATACAAGTTTCCTATTGCTGACATAACGAACTCAAGAAATTTAGTGACTAACACCAAATCTATTATCTTACAGTTCTGTAGGTCAGAGGGCTCAGTGGGCTGAAATCACTTGTTCACAGATTGGATTCCTTCCATGGGCCTTAGGAGAGAGTTCTTTTCCATACTTTTTCTAACTTGCAGAGGCCCCCTGTTTTCCTTGGCTTGTGGCCCCTTTCTTCATCTCTAAGACTAGGAATGCCAGTCAAATACTTCTCATGTGGTATTTATCTGACCCTCTTCCACCATCACATCTTTCTTTCCAAAAAGTGTGCTCTACCTTCAAGGAGTCATGTGATTAGACTGGGTTCACGTGGATAATCCAAGATAATCTTCCCATCTCATACCTTTTTACCATGCCAGATATCATATGCATAGGTTCTGAGAATAGGGTTTGGATTTTTTTTAAACTTTATTTTAGGGGGCTTTGGGGGTATTAGTCTGCCTACCATCCAAGTCCTTTTTCATAACAATATTAAAAGTATCAGTAGCTGTCACCAGCTCTCAGTCTCCAACCTTTTGAAATTATTCACAAAGTAGTTTAAAGTTTTGAGTATTCACCCCATATATGTATCTTTTCTCCTAAACTATACTACTGTTACCTGTATTAATAGTATACATACTACCAGTAATGTTTCATTCTTTTTGACATATAAATTAATAAAAATGAATGTTCTAATTCTTTCTTTTTGTGCCCCAATGCCTCATCCTGTGTGCTCTGTGGGCCATGTGCATCTTATATTGGAGAAGGAAAAAGGATGACGTTTGTATGAATTTGTGTAAATGGGCTCTTTGTTTTTCCAGACATACAAGTCTTCAAGCTAAGGAAGGGGCTGCAGAAGATTTCTAGTAGTCTCTGATAGTTTTTGGAAGTGAGAAAGAATGTTATTTATTTACTTTGCTTGCACTATGACTGCCGTTTGTTCTTATAGAGTGTAACGGTATCGTTTACAAGCCCAGAACTTTCCTGGAAGTTGAGTGCTGCAGAAGATAGAATTACAAGACAAATGCCATTTTATAAAAGACGAGAAAGAGATTATTTACTAGAAAGCTCCAAAACATGAATTGGTTATTTGTCTAAAATAAAGTCATATCTGATCAGAACAGCTATTCCTGTCAGAGCACTTGGAAATCCTAAAAAACCCCATTGTTCCCTGACCATTTTAAAAACGAAAGGCAAGGTCTGTTGAAAACTGAAATGAGAGAAAAGGTGATTCTGCTAAGTTCACTTTAAATCATATTTTTCAGCTTTGCAAACATCTATATTTCACCAGCCACACTTGATCTCCAAGGCATGCAAGTTTATTATAGTGTAGGAAAACCAGAAATTCTAACACCAACTGACTCGCTAAGTCCCCTCGTGTTAAATTTGAGATGTTTTCAGAGCAGTCACCCTCAAAAATGGGATCTTGCTAAGACAGGCTGACACACCTCTGAAATCAAAAAGAGCTTCTGCTGGTGAATGAAAGTAGGTTGCCACAAAAATGTACATCAATTAGGAAACAAGTCAGCAGAGTGTTTGCCAGCTGCCATAAGTGTCCTGGAGGCAGGTTGGGCCATATATTTTTATTTGATTTGCCCCAGGCCACTTCCATTCTCTTCCTGAAAGGTGGACAGGTAGTCTTCTTAAATCCTTCACTGATAGTTTCCAGCGGTGGTCTCAAGATGTGACTGATAACATGTCAATGATTACTACAGAAAGAAGTTAAACATTACAGTGAAATTTCCCCACTGAAACCCAATCCAGGGATTAGTAACAATAGGGAATCTGTTTTATTTGCATTTAATTTGTACCTTCACACTATTATCTCCCATGTTTTAGTTTCGGGAAATGTGGTCTCGGGCTATTATAACCACATTTCATGCTGCTGTTGCACTGTTGTTTGATCTCTATGGTTGGAAATGACTTACTGAAAAAATGAAGCTAGGTTACTTTATTTTAATTATACCAGTGCAGTGTCTAAATAAAAAATGTACTTTGTATTTAATATGGAGCACAGATTAACACTTTTATGGGACATAAAATCTATCTGTATCATTTTCTATTTACACATCAGTTATATATCTTTCTCTCAGCAAAACAAATGCCTATGGTGTGAAAATGAGGAAGGAGAGCATCGAAGTTACAATCACATGGGCAGTAAATAACATCTTAATTGATCTGGAATGCTGGAGTTTGATTTTTTTTCCGCTTGGCTTTTATTTATTGATCTCTACAGCTTATTTATCTTTCCAGCGATTTGTACAAGTCTATCTCCTTTCCTCAATAAGCCAATCTATGGTGGTTTTATATTGCAAATCCCATCTGGGGAAATGGTCTAGTGAGAGAAGTGTAGTTGCTCCTGGAAAAGCCATTATTTAAGAGCTTTTGTAGAGGTGAGGGTAACTTCTCAGTTTTTACACTTTGTCTTCCGGAGAAAAAAGAAGGAAAGAAGAAGTGCAGCTATTATGAAGTTGCCACACAATGTATGTTTCAACAATTCTTTACTCTCTACTTCCTTGGCAGCAATAAGAAAACAAAGAAGGATTTAGTGTACACTGGGAAATGTCTTTTAAAGTTTCCTGTACATGATTTAGCTCCTAGTGAGGGTGGCAGACAGGAATGGATCGTGTATATCTAATACATCATATGCAAACCCAGGATTTTCCTCTGTGTGCATTTCTACTGCTCCGTTGCTGATATCTTTTTAAAATAGCACTTTTTATACTTCAAATGATACATTATGCTCTACTGTGTGGTTGAAAACTGGCAAATGTAACCATTCTTAGGAAAGCCAGTTGGCACAAAATCCAAGACTTCTCCTAATATATAGATATCTGCAGCTGAAGCCAACCCTGAAAAATTAGTGCTATTTCCCCCTCTTAAATCAACGATCCCCTTGTTTGTCAAGTCAGCACTTTCATTATTTGTCATCATTGTTGTCTTGATCTCAGAGAATATTGGACGAGTACTCTGAAAGACTTCCTCTGTTGACAGTTAAGGGAAAAACAAATTTATGGATGAGTTATGTTATGCAAGTGATTCTTTGCAAAGTGATTCCATCACCATATTCCAAAGAAGAAACTCTGCTATCCGATCATCACTCTGATGTAAACTTCGCTCTGATATAAACTTAACTGCCTTAAAATGAGCTAATGAAAATTTGGGGCAGGTCTTTTAGAGAGTGCATTTGCATTTGACATAGTTAGTTGCAGGCAGCTCTCACTACATCCAGGGGGAATCTCCAGACAACTGCTTGGTCGACTATTAGTACTTAATTTCTGAATGTCAAACTCTGCACGTCTTAATTTCTAGAGAATAAGCTCAATTGAACTTGCTCCCCAGTTATGCAAAAACTGCTCAGATAAAACCAAGTGGACACCAATGTAATGAATGTGGTTATTAAATTGTTTCAATTGAAAGAACCCTATTCTTACACCATCATAATGGGAACAATTTATCCCCACTGATCGGCCTGTCTCTCTCTTTCTCTCTCTCTCTTTTTCTGAGCTCTCTTTGATCTTGAAGCATATTGCAGTGGTGTGTCCTATTGAAAAGCGAAACTGGGGCAATTTTAATGCTTTTGTACCTTACCAGTGCTCTATTTTTTCACTGTTTAAAAATAGCTGTTAATTATAAGTGCATTTTAAATGTCTCAAGTGACCCAGAAATGCAGGTTGGAATGAGACAGATTGTGTGTCTCATATAAAACAGATGTACTTTCACAGAGCATTCTGAATTCAGCCTTCACTCTGTATCCTCCTCTTGGATTATTTCAATCAGGTATTGAGCTGGTCTTAGCACTGTGCTATAAAATCCCACACATTTGAACAGGGAAAAAGAAAAGCAGATTTCTGTGTGTGTGTGTGTGTGTGTGTGTGTGTGTGTGTGCGTGTGTGTTTGCGTGTGCATGCATGTGCCACAAAGAAAAAAGTCTTTTGCATGACGGTTCCTACTAGGTGGGCAAATATGGTGCTACTGGTGTTAGATAATCGGACAAGAGTCACTTTCCTGGGCAGAAAGAACATACGATTTTCTAGAGTTTCACTCTGCTGGTCTCTTGAGTCAGAGGGCTTTGTGTTCAGAGAACATTGCAGAAGTGATAAACAAATTCTGCAGGTCCTTCTTTAGCCTGATTAATAGTGCCCGGGGACAAATTGACCTCCTGGTATATTTCAAGATCTTTGATCACTGGTTTCAGAAACTTGGGTTTTTAGCTCCCTGATTAGACCTTCAGGATTGTGACACTGCTGGTGATGTTTCAGGGGCCAAGGGTTTAATAAGCCATGTTCTAACTCAGTAAAATAACATGATTCATTTATTCTGCTACAATCTGAACCAAACAAATCTGGTACTTACATAATTACATGTGCTTGTATGCCACAGGTTTGAAGGCACTCTTACTTAAATGCAGTTCCAAGAAGTGTTTTCCAAGTTGAATTTAAAACAGAGTGCATTCTAGTAGTTTGGTGATATTTTTCAAATTCCTTAAGATCTTTGCTATTCCTCCCAAATTCCCCTGAGTCTGCACTTTTCGACGGTGAGGAAATTCAAGACTCATTCTGCTTCCTTCACTTGGATTTAGATCCCATGGCCCAGTTTTCCCTGCTTTTGGAATAGAAACATGTCTCAGAGGGGGAGGGTAGTTTAGGTATGTAGATTCCATAGCTGCGCGTAACCAGAAATGCCCAACAGCGGAGCTCTTCACGACGGTCGCAATGACGTTGAACACAGTCATGGTATAGGTTTAAGGAATGATTCTTTAAGTTCTTTCTAGAAGATGTGTATACTTGATTGATTTCCAAATGCAAGCACTATTTTTGAACATTTTTAATAGTTAACTTTCCCTTTTAATGAACAATTTTAACTTAACTGAATTTGATTGGAAGCATTCTAATTCTGATCATTCTAATTTGTCCAATGAAATTTATTCCATATCATGTTTATAATCTTGTGAGTGACATTTCAAGGCACTTGGATTATAGTTTCATGTCAAGTCAATGTTTATTTTCAGGAAGAGGGGAATCTATAGTTCCAGATTAATTTAAGAGAATCTGTATCATATAGTGTTGGTGCTAAAACCAAATTCAGAAAAGAGATTCTTCAAATCTGTATTTTATAAAAATATTTCACTTACTAAGATACAGTTATATTACTGTTGGAAGAGGATTGATTAGATGTTTATAGATAAAATACAAATAATACTATTTCTAAATAGAGTAACTCAGGAAATAGAAATGTCAATTTCATTGAGTTGTATAAGAATGGTGTTGAACCTGGAGCTTTTGTTTTTACCAAGAGGTAACGAGTCCTCATGCTATGTGGACTCGTTACCTCATGTGAACATGGCTTTCTGGGTTTCAAGCTCAGTGCTTCCTCCTTTGTTCTGCTTAAAGTGTGCATGTCATATGGCATCTGGACAAGCCCATTGCTATCTGTCTTCTGTAGGGAGGGTATGGAGTCCTTTATTCTTCAGCTTGATAAGGGTGTGTGCAAGCACATGGCTGCCAGGAATGACCACTGGCAACCAAGGGCTGATGGCACTCCTGAAACTGATCTTACTATGTTTCTTCTCTTTGTGATCAAATCATTGTTCCATCCTGTGCTTGTGTGAATCGTGTTTTCCTTGGTGACTCTGATACCAAAATGTAGGGGGCAGAAATGTTCTGGTCCCTACCTCTGAGGACAGGCAACAGGTACCACTCATCAATAAGAACTGTTACTACATAAAAGTGTGTCTATTTCTTAGTTTCTAATCTGGCTATTGGAGAAGACTGGCATTAACCTAGGGACATTGAGAGCTTTCGATTGTGGATGTAGAGTAGGCACTGGAACTATGAAATCCAGGGCGGGGTAAGTCAGATAGATGGTAGGTGGTGGAAAGGATAAACCTGGGTAAATCTTGGTTTTGAGAAGGTCAGCAGACCAGAATGGAAAGACTTTACTTTTGAAATCCAGGTGTTGGAATATCCGT
Source organism: Solenodon paradoxus (assembly GCA_004363575.1). Classification (NCBI taxonomy): domain Eukaryota; kingdom Metazoa; phylum Chordata; class Mammalia; order Eulipotyphla; family Solenodontidae; genus Solenodon; species Solenodon paradoxus. The sequence continues at coordinate 245,337 of RJWH01001343.1, read as the reverse complement.
GGAAGCAACAGAAGAATGAAAATCCGAGCAAGTAGTGAGACAGAAGCCAGGTAGATATGTAAGAAAAAAGGAATTTCTAATTCCAGATGTCCAAATGGGGAAGTGGTTCAAACCCAGGCAATTGTCAACAATCTGGTGCCTGGGGAGCTGAAGAGGAATGACCAGACAAGCAAGAACACAGGTATGAGGCCTCAGAAGCAGAAAGGACTGTGATGGATGAGGCTGTTCTTTGACTTCAGGTGCCATGGGAAGGATGGGGTCTCACTGGACCCAGATGGAGTGAAGGGATGGGGGAGGGAGAAACTGGCTTTGCCGAGGTGAGAGCTGACTTCTGGCATGCAGATGCTGAGGGTTTTGTCTCAGGAGTCTGAAGGAGCAAACTACTGGCTTCATTCTCTGGGCCCTGGTCTTCCTGATGGTCTTTGTCCTCCATCTCTCTCAGACATTTCCCAGTAATAACCTGCTTGAGCCTTTCTTAGAACATTTCATATAAAGGCAGAAGTTTCTACACACTAAGATATACATAAAGGTTATGGATGATTATGGGTATTGTTAATTTTCTTCTCTTTTCTTAATGGTATTCTTTACAATGATCCTTCATAAATTTTGTAAGAATCAAAAAATAGAAATTAACTTATTTTTGAAATTGAATTTTCAATTCTATGGAGATATAACTGACATACAACATTGCATAAGTTTACGGTGTACCAAATTATGATTTGCTATACATATATATATGTTGTGAACTGATTACCACAATAGGTTTAGTGAACACGCATCACCATAGTCAGACATTTTTTAATGATGAGAATTTGTAAATTTACTCTCTTAGCAACTTTCAAAGAGTCAATATGGCAGTATTAACTCTGCATCATACTATTACATCCTCAGAACATATTTATCTTGTAACTAGAAGTTTATATCTTTTTACCACCTTCACCCATTACCCACTCTCACCCCTGGCTCTGGCAACCACCAATTTTTCTGTTTCTATGAGTCCTTTTACCCCCACTTAGTTTCCACATACAAGTGGGCTCATTCAGTATTTGTCTTTCGCTTTCTGCCTTATTTCACTTAGAGTAATGACATCACAGTTGTTCATGTTGTCTCAGATGTCAGGATTTTCTTCTCTTTTATGATCAACTAGTATTCCATTGTGTTTGATTTTCTGTATCCATTCATCTGCTGACAAACTCAGGTTGTTTTCATATCTTGACTCTTAAATAAAACTATAATGAATAGGAGAGTGTAAATATCTTTTCGAGAGAGTTACTTCATTTTCTTTGGATGTATACCCAAACATAGGTGTGCTGGAATATATGGTAGCTTTATTTTCAATTTTTTGAAGAGCCTCTATACTATTTTTCATAATGACTGTGCCAATTTACATTCTTGCCAAAAGTACGTTAGTGTTTTCTTTTCTCCATATCCTCATCTGCAGTTGTTGTTGCTTATATTTCTGACCATTGCCATTATAACAGATATGAAATAATGTCTCATTATGGTTTTAATTTGTATTTTCCTATGATTAGTGATATTGAACATCTTTTTTGTAACTATTGGCCATTTAATACCTTCATCATAGTATCTATTGAGGTCCTTTGCTCTTTTAAAAATTGCATTCTTTTTATGGTGCTGTTATATGAACTCCTTAGATATTTTGTATAGTAGCATTTACCAGGTTTGTGGTTTGCAAATATTTTCCCCCATTCCATAATTTGCCTTTTAATATTGTTGACCGTTCGTTGTGCAGAAGCTTTTCAGTTTAATGTAGTATCACTTGCTAATTTTTCATTTTTTTGCTTGTAGTTTAGGTCTCATATCCACAAAATCATCCCATGACGAATGTCAAGGAGCATTTCCCTATGTTTTCTTCAAAGAATTTTATGACTTCAGGACTTATATTTAAGCTTTTAAATTCATTTTGAGTTAATTATTTGTGGGTGGTGTAAGATAGGGGTCTAGTTTCATTATTTTGCATGTGATTATCTTGTTTCCCCAGCACCATTTATTGAAGAGACTGTCTTTTCTCCATTGACTGTTCTTGGCTTCCCTGTCAAATACGAGTTGACTGTGAATTTAGGATTTATCTCTAAGTTCTCTATTCTATTCTGTTCCATTGCTTATTTACTTATTTATTTATTTGTAAGATAGGCAGGAATGAAGGCAGGCAGGTAGCAGGCAAGAAAGAAAGGAGAGGCGGAAGAAGCATTTTATTTATATTTTTGTTCTCCTCAGGCAACAAATCCAGGTTCTGGGGCTGCAGCTGGACTGCTCCCCCAAAACAGCCTTAAAATGGGCATAGTCATAAAGGTTTGATTACTGTGGGTTTTGTAAAATAGTTTGAAAGAAGAAGTATGATGCATCCATCATTGTTCTTCTTTCTCAGATTTGTTTTGGTTCTTTGGAGTCCAGTGTGGATCCATATGAATTTTAGTATGTATTTTTTCCTGTAAGTTATTTTCTTAGGTGACATAGTGGAAAAAGATCTGACTTCTAAGACTAATCTAAATTCAATCCCGATTTCTCTTTTACCTTCCAGGTATGACTTCAGGAAGTGACTTACACTTTAAAACAGCAGTTTCCTTGTCTGTAAAATATGAATAAGACCAAAATGGTTATCATTCCTCACTCCTCCATACAAAGAGTGAGTTTACTTTCTCTAGGAAAAGTGAGGGAGAAACTCCTTTTCCTTTCTCACTTTTCCTCTGGATATAAGGAATCATTTATTGACTGGCAAGTTGGCTTCATTTCTCTCCCTTTCTTTCTCTTTTCTGCAGAATGCAGCATTCATTTTAATTTTCTTACCTGGAAAGAACTAAGCTAATAGGAATGATTTTATTCTTGTGGAGTAAGTCTTCGATTTCCATATACATTAAGCAGCCTATTTGACAGCAAATCAGAATAGTACTTTTTAGTTCTGTTTTTAGGATTAAAACTGACATTATAATCTACATAGGTGTGACCTTTGGGTCTAATTTTTTAATTGTGTCCACTTTCAGGGTGGCAGTAGCCAATACCAGACCAGCACCAAAATACCAAGAAATACTACCACACTCTGTCCTAAAACCTCTCTGACTCTGAGATTTTGAGACCATAAGTGAAGTGCCTAGCACTGTGCCTGGCATATAGCTGTCATTCAATAAATGGAAGTTGAGAATAATGATCATTTTCATGATTGCTTTATTACTATCACTACTACCCGTGGTCATAGGGGTATCAGTACTCTTCTGGGCTGGCAAGTCTTCTATCCTCTATTTTCATCTTTTGTTTTAGGTTAGCAGTTTTTCTAAAGATCCATTCCTCTTGCTGTATTACTACATAGTTGTTTCCTTCCTGGTTATCAAATACCATTCTCCATTAGTGGATGCAGAGTGCTTTTTCTGATCTTTCTATGGGTCTTGACTTTTTTAAGATTGCTTGCATAATAAAAACAAAATATTAGAAAAATCTACTCTTGAATTCAGAAGCAGGAGCCAAAGTTTGTAATAATCCCATTCCCTACCTGCCTGGTCCCTGCCCTCCTGAATGGCCCCTGTCCCTTCTGCTTGTTTCCAGACTCAGCCCCACCCCTCCAGCAACATGGCAGCCCTCACCCTCCTCATTCCCCTCCTTCGGCTGTCTTCCTCTATTACTGGCAGTCAGTGGTTCCAGTCACCTGCCCCTTTCCATCAACTTTCCACATTAAAAGCCACACCTCAATCTCATGCCCTTCTCTTCTCTGAGCTCACTTCTTCAGTCTCCCCATGGGGTATTTTACCACACTGACTTGCTTAGCATCACCCTCACCCTCTATCTCTATACCCCTGCCCCAGCTTGGTACTTGTTTCCTCAGCTTGGAATAGAATCATACATAGCTTAAGGATGTTTCGGTCGGCAGTGGACCATGCACACCATGGTGGTCCCAATAGGCTACACCATATAACCTAGGTGTGTTGTAGGTTATATCGTCTAGGTTTGTGTAAACCTCTAGGACTTTCACACAATAATGAAATTACCTAATTATGCCTTGCTCAGAATGTATTCCCATTGTTAGGTGACACATGACTGTATTCTTCCTGCAAAAAGTGTAAGACTCACTTTATCATGCCTATCAAGTCTGCATTCATATTCTGCCTTCTCAGAGAGGCTTTTCTGGAAGACCCCACAGGGCATGCCATTCTTCACACCCTTTCTCTGCTTTATCTTTTTTTTCATTGCACTTTTAACTACTACATCTTAGATTATATTTTAATGTGCCTGTTTGTTTATTGTCTGTCTCCCTCCACCCCACAACTCCCCAAAATGTAAGCAAGCCCCAGATGAGAGCAAGACTTTCATCTGTTTTGTCCACCAGGTACAGAGCCTAGAATAGTTCTTGGCACATAGTAGGTGCTCAGTCAACCATCCCTTCAACAACACAATTTCATAATTCTAACACTTTAGTTGACTCTTAGTAAAATTAAATGTGACAGGAATAAAAGAGAAATAATTTGCAAGTATATAGACTTTCAATCTTTCCCACAATTGTGAAATCATTGAAGTTCTGACAACAATAAATTATTATCTGTGAATTCATTTGATTCAAAGCCTGTCCTGAGCTTATGGAGTCTATGTATAATATGTATCTTAATTTTTAATATGAATTTTCATGTTTTGCTATATAAATATTACTGTTTGATTTTAGAGTGCTTCTCCAGTCCTTGAATATAATATGCAGTCTAGGCAGTATACTAACTTTAAAATCTGAAAACTTCTGTGTTCCAGGTACTACCAAATCCAAGGATTTCAAACAAGGGGGTGAAGTGTTTGTGATCCTTCCTCTTGTTCTCTTCTCAGGAAATATTGGAGAGGAGAGAAGTAAGAAGGTGAAGAGAATCAGCACAGGGATGAGATGGGGGAGTATTTGGGGGAATTTGGAGAACAATAGGAGGGGAGAGAATAGTTGTCTTTATGAGTCTTTTTGAGTAATATGGGAGTAAGTTCAGATGTCTAATGAAGTAGGTCTTGCTGCATATACTTAGATTTTTATTTTGAATAAAACTATGCCAAGTGAGTTCAAGGCACCCAGTACATGTCTGGTTCCATGGACATTTATAACAAATTGTGTATCTGTTACTGGTTTACTCTGAAATGTGAAAATGTCAATATGTTCCTGACCTGAGAGTTCATTTTAGAGTACCATATCAGGATATTAAAGAATCAACTTAGATACCTATGAGATTAATCAGCTCTGAGATATATCAGTGAAAGTATAGCCAGAAGATATTTGGGGTTGGTATTTAAATGTTCTCTGTGATGCAATTATATCAGTTAGGCACTATGCCAGAAATTATTCACATACATCAAATTCTAAATTCTAAGAGTCACTGCCAATATTTATTTCTCTATTATATTTTAATCAAGTATTAGCATATTTCTCCATTATTCAGATGATATTTTCTCATATCATGGAATAGAATGAAAAAAAATTTCTACATCATGTATAAATTTTTCTAACTCATGTGTAATTCTTTCGGTAAAATATCAAGATGATTGACTTTGTTGTTTTTCTGGACATTTTGGCAACATGTAAACAAGGGCTTAATCATCCTTTATCTGGGTTAATGAAAAGATGCTTCAATATTGCCACTTACAATGTTCTCATTGGTTAAAACAATTAGATTCTACCTTTGTGGTGTTTTTCTAATATTTTACAGTGTGGTAAGCAGGAATTTTCTAATGCTGCCACTTCAGGGGAGTATAGCCTGCCTTGCTCTTAAGCAGAACATGACTTCCTGTGAGTGAGGATAAGAAACAAAGACTTCATGCCAGGAGAATTTGTTTTTCCCACAAATGATGAATGAGAGATCAAACCATGTGAGAAAAGGGGCTAAATGAAGAAAATCAGAACTCCTGAAGTTGGTGGTGTCTTGATATTATTAAATAACGGTTTTAAATTAACTGTACTTGGTATATTAGAAAATAGAAATTTTTGATACACTAGTGGCAAAAAGAGTATGATTAATTTATATAATGTGACAAGAAAACTAGCATTTGGAAACAAATTGGTAATTATTAAAGTAATTTTTTGCCTCTCCTTTCTCTCTGTCTTGGGGTATTGCCTCAGTAATAATATTTCAATTTCATTCAAAATTGTCAGCATTATGATAGTTAAGATCAAATTTCATTAAACCTAGACATATAATATTTTTCATTTTAAAACTCGTAATCATTTATTTTTTAAAGGAATATCAAAAATCATAAGTACTAAAAATTATAATGTTAATAACAAAATCTTTCCTAGAAGCTTGATACTCAAAAATTGTGCAAAGTACCTACTATGTGCCAGGTACAAGGGATTTAAATATATTCTTTTAATGCTCCCCACAGTCCTAAATAAGGAGAATTACTAAGAATTGAAGCTCAGATTGCTCTAGGAACATGTTTGAAGTCAGCCAGATGGTCAGTGGCTGAGTCAGGATTTGAATGTGGGTTCTCTGACTGTCAAAGCTCAGGAAACCTCCCACAATACCAAGGTGCTTTCTCATTCCATGCAAGCGAGTGGTGGTAGCTCATCAGAGACATTAATGTGTTGAAGGAAAGGTCTAATCTGTCATCCAGAGGATGACAGAAAATGACAATCTATCAAATGTTCCAGTAAATTATAAAATATGGATAATGTTGAAAATGGATAATGTTCACAGGAGTTAGAAAAACTAACAGATATCTTGCAAACTTGCAGATGCAGTTGTTAAAATTTAATTAAATATAATTTTACTTTATAATTGACGAGTGGAAAGTCATGGTCCCATTAGAAAAAGCCTGGTTTAGAGAATTCTCTTAGTATCTTAAGTAGGCTTTTTTTTTTTTTTTTTTTTAAGATGACATATTCAGTGAGAGTGAACTGAACTGGAACTCTGTATTTGGTCTGTGAGACATCTGTTTTATCTAACAGCCAATAGTATTTTGAGATGAGTACAAGAGCAATGACTCTTGGGGCACAGGAGAGTAGGGGCACATGTTTCCCCTTCACTCCAATATCATAACTACCGTAGGGGACCCTGTGTTGTGAAATTAAAGCATCACTTTCTTCCATTGCTTTGAGTCAATACAAATGACAGTATTTAGCTGGTACTGAATTTTCTAGAACATTTAAAAAAGGAGTGCAATTTTGATACAGATCAAAGGTGGATGTGAGTTTCCAAAATTTGAAAACACCTTCCTTGCAAATGAGAATTCATTTCTAGAGTTATGTGCTTTCCATTGATTCACTAGAGCACAGAGGCACTATTAGATTTGCCCCTACCTTGGGTCACTGAGAAAAATGACATCTCAATTATTGCAGAAACACTTCTTCTTTTCATTTTTATTTTTATTTTTTAAAATGTTTCACATTGGTGTTGATTTCAGTCAACAATACAAATAGAAAGAAGGAGCTACCAAGTATTTTTAACCTAAGAACAATAATAAAATAGTGATAAAGGTACATCCTGATGGCCTAGCAGTCTAGGACACCATGGGCACAGTCCACATATATTCCCAAGGTCCTGGGTGACAGACCCAGGGCCAGGGGGAGGAAGGTCCAACCAAAATGAACAACTAAATAAGATAAAGTGTTCTTCCTCTTCTCTTTTCCTGTCTGCCTAGTCACCTTCATTCCTGCATGTGCTTTCCTTCTTAAAAAAGGTACTTATGCCAATACAGTTATTAAGAGAAAAATTTTCTTTTTTTTAATTAAAAATTGTTATATTGCCTTTAGTAACAAAAGAGTAAACACCTTTATAAAAATATAATTAAAAATTAATACATATATTAGTAAAATTTCTTGTAACCAAGGATTCCATTTTGGAAACTTTAAGGGCAAGTAACTTAACTTCTCCCTAGGGTAAAATGTTACTGAATCCACTTTGCTTATTAGTTTATTTAGACTTTCTTGTGAACACTTGACCTGTCTTATTGGTTTTTGGTCAGTTCAGTATTTTCCATTTATAATTAGCTACTGTCAACACTCCCATAAAGTCCAGGAATTCAGTGTCTTCATGTGATTCATGGTTTTGTCCCGGAGGAGGTAGCTTTATAATAGTTGTTAACTTTCTGTGTTAGCTCTTACATCTTTTCTCCTATCTGGAGTTATGTTCTATGTGTACTCATCACCTTTTTCTCTTGTGGAATTCAGCTGCCTTTTATAAAGTGGAGACACCTTAGAAATGCATGCCTGCTCTGACACGCTTAACTCAAATCTGTTTGGAAACTCCAAATGTTTCCCCCATAGTGGGATATCACCTGGCTTTTTCCAACAGGAGCATGCCTTTCCACTCTTCAGTTCTAAAGTAAAATAAAATACCTGAGCACTACACGATGAAGGAAAGAACAGATGTTTAGAGAGTAACTGTGACGGATTGAATACTGGTTGGGGCTTTCCTATGTTATCTTACTTGATCTAGATAGATAAAAGAAGCATTAAGTTCACTGTATTTACTTGATGGTACTGCCATCATTTCAGTTTCGGGCTCTCTTCTGATTTGGTTTGTGTGTAATTGCGAGAGAGAATGTGTTTGTTGTGGTGGTAACGCTGCATGTCAACAGATCATGGCTGCTCAGGGCAGTGGAAAGCGAGGGTCAGAATGTCTCTGGAGACACTGTTTCTGGGCATTGATCTGATGAGGCCTGGAACCCCCGAGGGAGGCTGAACCAGCTCCTAGCTTGGTGGACTGTGTTTGGAGACTGATGACACATTGAGCAGAGGAGGAGCAAATTAGAGGTTTCAACCACCTGGTAATTGTTGTTTTCTTTTATTCTTTAATGCTTTTCTCAGCATTGACTTTAGTCTTCCTCTAAGTCTATTTACCACAGCAGAGGGTTAAGCCAACTTTGGGGTCCCAGTTATGTCATAATGTGTGGGTATCACGAGGCGCTATGTAGTGATTCAGTTGAACCCTGCTGGAAAAGTCATTTAACCTCTGGTCGACTCAGTTCTTTCCCTCTATGATACATGTCAAAGACAAAGCACTGTGCTTGTATGCTAGCATTGATGCCAAAATAACAACAATTGCAAGAACAACTGTTGGAATAAGAGCTTCAGTAAGAATAAATCAATTCCATGACGTTAAGGAAGCAAATTCTATGAACATCGCTAGCTTTTAACTTTCCATATAGAGCTAATTTATGCATTTAGTTGTTTTAACTGTCAGAAATTTTTTCCTCATTTTTAACCTAAATCCTGAGTGCTATAGATAGGTTCTCATTCCTCTTGAACTACCCATGGATTTTGTTTTCCTTAGAGTTTTCATTTTCAATAAAATTTCTCCATTCTTCCCAGAAGGCCCAAATTTCATTAGATTTTTGGAGGACATGGAATGTAAGTTTAACCCTTGCAATAATCTCATTTTTAGTCTATTTTGTCACCTAAAATAGGTTATTTAGAAGAAATATGTATTAGTTTCTTTTACTTTTTTAATGACCATTTATAATGGAGCAAGACATATATTTTAAGCATGTCACAAAATCGTTCCTGGGCAAGGATATTTTGCCTGAACGTCAAAGTTAACTTTATTTAAAAAGAAAAAGTCATACCAGTCTAGGATTTTATTTTGCGTACAATTGAGAGATAAAGTTATTTATAGGAACTGATTTTATTTTCTTTATTCTTTCCTTAATGTATTTGCATAATTCATCTTCATGTAAAGTGTTATTAAAATATTGTAACTATTAAAATTGGATAAATGCATAAATTTTTTCTTTCAGTGGATGCATATGTGATGTGAAAAATTTCATTGTTGGAGAATTCATATCAGTAGAGACTTCTTATAAGATGTGTTCTTGTTTCAGTCACAAATCAGAAGGGCTTCGTGCTGTATTGCAGGGAAGACGTGTGCATGCATTATAAATTCTCTCTTTTACATTATAGAAACTGCAACCAGGAACTCCAGGTGTTTTTGAAAGTGCTTTCAAATTATTGAATGCTATTGCCAGGGGTATTCAGGCTTTAATCAGTGGAGGAATCACTCCGTGGATCTTGTTAGATTCTGATTTGATAGATCTGGTGTGGGACCTGAGAGCCTGCATTTCTATTGGTCTCAAAGGACGCTAACTCTGGTCCTGAAGCTCACTCTTAATAGCAAGACTGTGAACATCCTCTCCCTTTTGTGACCTTCACCTACCTCAGAAACTCTACAGGGCTTTTTCTGTGTCTAAAAAAAGTAGGTGTTAACTAAAGTCAGTGAAAAAGGGTGATGAAATAAATGATAACGTAGGTCAATGTCTCAGAAAAAACACTTAGGTCACTACAATTCATGATATCTCTGGACAGCACTTGGGTTTGTGTCAGTTTTTCTGCACTGAGATTCCTTTCTCTCATGGCTCATTATTCATTATTATTACTAATGTTATTTTCCCTTTGCCACTTCTGGGTCTAATGTCATTTCCAAAGGTTGGGAAGTCAATTCTATTTGCAACAGCTGGTGATCCAAGGAGGCTATGAGCTCAGAGAAAGAGAAAGATGTGTTCTTTACAGGAAAATAGTTATCAGTCCTGAAATTTGGTCGAATCCTTACAGTGTTTATAAGCAAATTTTACTTTCTACTATTTTTATATGTATCAGAGTGACTAAGTAATGTCAGGTACATAGGAGGTGCTGCATATGAAGTTTGATGGCAGAATTCCAGATTGGTCTAAGAAGGGTCGTTTCACTAAGGAACGATGGGAGAGAGACCCTGAGGTGTGTGCCTTATGAGGGGTGGACTTAGGTCTGTCAGGAATTTTTTCTCTCAGAATTCTTCATATTTCTATATGTTGGCCTGTTGCCTCCCTTTTTCACCCAGCAGGGTTTTGAGTTAGTTGCCATTTAAAAATATAGTTAAATACCAGCCCACATGTCCTTGATGTTGAAGAGAGAAAGCAAGCTGAGAGTTATGAAATACTAGCATTAGTTACCAAAGAAAGTAACCTTGGAAAATCTGAGAAAACCACTGCATAACTCTCTTTAAAACCCAACCAAAAACAAAAAATTTTGCTTGGTTCAATTTTGTTTAAAGTTTGGAAGAAAGAAACTTTTTTGAAGAGTCTTAAGAGAAATTTCTAGAGAAATGAATTAGTAAACTTTACTGTTATGGAAATAGTAACATTTACAACTTCAAAGGCTTCTGGACCCATGATTAAAAACTTATTGTCCAGGGCTTCACTTGCTGTTTGAAAGAGAGGCTGCTTTGATTTCTAACAGCACACTGACCTGCTCCCTGGAGTTAATGGAAAATTGTCTCACAATGGTCTTTGGCTAATGGAAAGGGAGCCCGTAGCTTCTTGACTCGTAGCTGGTAGGCAAGCTATGTGAGAGAAGCGAAGAGGAGTGTCTATGTCACACAGATGGACGTTTGTCTGGAAAGCTAAGACAAGACTCAGAGGACTCTGAAGACCGCCTTTCCTTCATATAAGAGTGTATGAGTTAAAACTGTGGTGGCAGCTCTTCAGTACACGATGGTTGCCCAAGTTACCACAGACCATGAATCTCTAGACAAGTAGTGTTTTTTTTTTTTTTTTTCTGGTTGCTATTATTTTTGTTTGAATGTAGAAAAAAAATCTGTTTTCCTCAAGGAGCATAATGTTAGATTATTTGGTGATAGCAGTTTGGCTTGCCTTAAGAAAAATACCATACCAAAGGTTTAAAAGCACAGAACATTTACCTCTCCCAGTTTTGGAGGCTGGGAAGTTCAAGCTCAAGGTGCCAGCAGATCTGATGTCTGATGAGGGACTATTATCCTGGTTCACAGATGTTCTTCTTGCCGTGTTCTCACTTGGTCAAAGGAGGGAAAGAGCTCTGTGGGGTCTCTTTTATAAGGACATTAATCTCATTTATGAGGGCTCCATTCCCATGACCTAATCATCCCCTCCAAAGGCCCCACCTCCAAACTGCAGATTAAGTTTTAGCTTAAGAATTCTGTAAGGACACAAATATTCATTTTATTGCAGATAGTATTTAACCCAGAAAGTAACAAATCCAATCTTTAAGAACTGAATTCTATCATGACTTAAATTTGATAAACAGAAAAATAGCATTTGTGTACTCATGAATACACATTTTATTTATACATATTTTGGGTTCACTTCCTATTTCTCTCTAACTTTTGTGCTTGACTGACCTCTGAATTGGAAGCATAACCTCCTTCTCTCGGTGGTTTTGTCTCCCACTGAGGAAGGGACTCATGACTGGACTCTCTTTTCACTCTAGATGGTCTTACGTAGGATCTAGGCAGAAAGCAGTGTGAGGTGGCCTATGAGTAAGGGTTCTTTTGTTTCAAGCAAGAGAGATGACTTTAGCTGATTTGAGCAACCAGCAATGTATAGGACAAATGTGAGAGCGTTGACAGGCTAACAGAAAGTCTGGAAATCTATGATTGCCCAAGGCAACTCTTGAAATTAGCCTCATGACATCACTGCTGAAACAAACAAGCGTCCTTTCTTGTACCCTCCTGCTCAAGATGAAGTCCAGCAGAAGAGAGTCTTCATGTCCACTGCCCAAGATGGAGAGAGTCTCATGTCTTGGAGTAAAAGTAGTTTCCAAAGGTAAAACTGAGATTGCTATTATCAAAATAAGGGGGAACAGAGGGATATCTGGCCAGAAAAAGCAGATATACAAAATTGTAAAGAATAGCTGGGAATGAAAAGCTAGTTTTTCCCAAATTCTTTCCCTCATAGGACAGATTTGAGCTATTATTTAGTTGGTGGACTTGTCCTGACTTACTGCCTCTTTAACTCATGTGTTTAGTTTTAATAAGTGTTACATTTCTCAGTGGATACAGTTGTCAAGGAGATGTTGATTGTTTGATTTTGTTTTGTAACCAGATTTGCCACATTTAAAAGGAAAACTATGGAGGAGCTCCTTGTATTTACACACATGTACAGACATTTCTGGGGAGCAGTTCCAGACACACAGTGGAAATGATAGAAGGTGATGGCAGTTATGGCAATTCCCCAGGTGCCATGGGTATATTAATCATCAAAGGGTAGAAGGGAAAATGTGAATTTTTCTAATTTTTGACCTTTTACTCTCAATCTATTACTTCATACGGATTTAGCGTGAAGGCCTTGTTAACAATCCTCTAGGTGTTTGACTGTTAATGATAAAGGGAAAACACTTTTTACTGAAATTCATATATGTTATTATCCCATCTAGCTCACAGGGTGAATGTAACATGTAAGCATAAGAATCCTTAAAAAGGCAGAAGATCCTCTTCTTTTAATTTTGAGTGAAGAAAATTTCAAGCAATATTTAGTTTTTTAGCTTAACCAAAATTGTGGGCTAATTGTGTTTTACAAACCTCTGGATAATCACAACCCCGCTGAGAATAAGTGGTATAATTTTAAAGACATTTCAGAGATGTGCTGCCTCAAAAGTTTGCATTTCCACCATTCAGTTGTGCATGTTTCCCCTAGTAACATGGGTTAAAGTTTACTGAGCAGCTGCTATCTGCCAGATCCTATGCTAAAAGCTTTTCATGAAAATATTCATCTGATTTCCATAAAAATCTTAAGAGGTACCAATATTATCTCAGTTTTTCAGATGATGAAAATGAGGCTCAAAGAGATAAATGTTTTCAAGACCCAGTACATACTTAGGGGTGAAGTCTGAATTTAAACTCAGGAAGCAATAGATACTCATTTAGCTCATAGCCATCATTCCACACTGTTTCTTCTTCTCTTGCTGTGGGATTAAATTTAGACAACACTTTAGCTTATGTGCTTACTTCCACTTCTTTTTATTCTTTGGCTTTACTCCCATTTAAGTTGAAATCTCACAGCAGTTGCTGATTGGGAGGGGGTCAATGTAATAAAACTCATATTATCCCTAGGAAATGGGTCAAATTCTTGACCTTTGAATTTTGGAAAGATCTAGGCATATGATAAGATGATTTGGAAGCATGCTCAGGATATTTCATTCTTAGAGCTAGAATCCTTCTGCTCTTGTAATGTTTGATGGTGAGGGAGGGACCACATATAAAACAAGATAATTAGGCAGAATCTGGGGAGATGGTGGGTGGGTCCTTAGGAGGGGCTTCTTGGATTGAGTCTTTGTACAGAGATGACAGCCATTGTTAGAAAAGCCAGATTGGTTTGGAGAACCAAGCAAAAGACTTTGCCTCCTTTCCAGGAAGAATTCAGAAAAGCAGTGATTCTGCTTTTATTCCCATGACAAGGAGAAAGTAGAAGGTCTCTTAAATGAGATGTCTGCACCAGAGAGCCCAGTAGAGAACCTGAGCATTCTACCCTGGCTTAGAGAGCCACAGTATGTTTTCCCAGGTTACACATAAAGTTGCTAAGTCTGTCCAAAGAACGAGGGCATCTGAAGAGTTATGTAGCCAAGATGAAGCAGAGACGGAGTCATGACTCTATGATTAGCAAAGTCCAGCTTCAAACCGCAGACAGGTATACTTTGAGGGCAATTCTGTATAGACTGGTGTTAAATTTTGTCACTTTGTGATATATAAATCTGAAATACAAATTAAGCATTACAAAAAGTGGAATAGTTCTGTCTCATTTGAGTTTTGCCTGATATTTGTTACTGCTACACTCCAAAGAATCCACCAAGACATTTGTTTTTAAGTTTTATAAAATCCATTAAAGCAGAAAATGCACACCCAGTGATGAAATGTAGGCCAAATGAAATGAATGGGAAAAACAATTGTCTATATACAGGCAGTCCTCACTTTGCATGGTTCAGAGCTGCATGGATTTCAGCTACTATAGTTTAGTTGGATAACACCAGTTCCCCAACAGCATGGTTCAAATTTCAGTTACCACAGTATATCAACCATGAGTCATTGTATAAAACACAAACTTGGCTCTAACTCTTCAGTCCTCAAATCATGACAATGCACATCATGATCCATGATCCATCCCATCAATTTGTTCACAGCCTGTCAGTGACTGGTGACTGTGCATCTGTTATTCCACTTGGGCACAGACAGCAAAGAGGAGGGTGGTGTCATCTTTTTGTCTCCTAGTGATAAACCCACATGACATTTTACAAAATGAAGCCATCCAAACAGGGATTTGGCCAATAAAGATGAAAGCACAGTCGCAAAGAAACAAGAAAATGATGCCTTTTGAAGTAAAACCAGAAATGTTATTGTGAAGAAGAGGGTAAAGATGTCCCAGAGGAAGTGACATTTGCACAAATAAAAAAACAAAAAACAAACTCAAAAACATATAAACAAAAAACTTCACGTGCAAGAACTCTTGGGGTATTATACATGCTTATAGCACAAAGAACATTAGATGCTGACACACACTTAGAAGCTGCAATGGCAATTCAATAGGCAGAAAAGATGGTTGCTTCATATCTTATACAATGAGGAAAAGGCAAGCATTGTTTATACTTGATACGGTTTTGCAAAAATCAATCCTTTATTTTCATTTAATTTTTAAATTAAGTATAGAAAATAAATATTCATTTTTCATTGTTTTCACTTCCTGTAACATAAACAACAGAGATGGTTTATTATTTTAAACGAATATTTTTAAAGGTTACAAAACATCATTTTCCCCATATTGACTATGAAAATAGTTTGTATGATTTCAGTGTCAGTGTACATAACTTTTTTTTTTTTTTTTTTAAAGAAAAGGTACAGGCAGGAATGAAGGCAAGTAGGCTGATAGGCAGGAAGAGAGAGGAGGAAGGAGCATTTTATTTTACTTCTAATTTTCATTTGTTCACATTGGTTGTTTTCCCCCAGGACCAGGACTCGAACCAAGGGGCATGTGCCCTGTGTCTTTCAGAGGCCATAGACTTAACTGCTGCTCTACCAGGACACGCCTACATGGTCATTTTTATGGTTGCACACTACCGTGAGGACTGACTACATTCTTACAAAATGTTCGTGCTCATTTACCTGCAGATTTAAAATCAACCTCAAATTATCTCCATTTCAAAAACTGCACATCTGACGAGTCTCATGCTGCTTTCAAGGTGAAGAGTTGCCTTGAAATTCATATTCATCTTGCAGATGCAGAAAGAAAAATGTAAGTGAACTAGGTGGTCAGTCCTTGGCAGTCCTAGGAGCAGAGTTACTAACTGCCTTCCCTCCAACAAGCCTTCAGTGCCCAAATGTCCCTCTCTGTTAATTAATAAGCTTGTGTGGTTGTCATTGTTCATTTTTGGTTTTGTTAGCGCACCATCTCACGAGCGAACCATTGGTCATTGTGTGGGAGGTTCGCAAACCAAGTCATTGCACTCCAGTCATCACTACTCATTCTCCTGTCGTGTTTTATGTGGGAATATGCCTTGTGGGACATGAAACAATCAGACACTTATATTAACAGAGAGGGTAACAGATGTGCTCTTCTTTTATTGTCTCTGGGGTTCTTTTACATCATCTGAAATGACTACATGAAGTCTAGAAACATTTCACCAAAAATGCTTAATACAAGAAAAAGTTGCGTTTTCCATGCATGATGTTTAGCAAGACCTTCAAGTGCTATTGGACAAAAGACAGGTTAAAGCTTTTCAATAGAGGGCTTTATAGCAGGAAAAGTTTTCTTGCCTGAAAATCCTTTAGATGAATTTTTGTGTGTCAGTATCAGTGCCTGTAGGGAAAGGGGGAAAAAAAAAAAAAAAAAAGGAAACAAAGGGGAAATTTAGGAAATGTTTATTCGTTAGGTAATTTATAAATTTAGTAATTTTTGCAAGACTGGCAGGTTTGTTCTTTCATTTCATGAGAGGCATAAAATAGGTATTTTGTGTATGTGTGTTCTTAGAACATTTGAAAATATGCCAGATGCTTCTTTTCCATTTTTACATTTTTCCTCATGTTACTCCATACCACATATGTGGAATATTGCAGTTTAAATATTTTATTATCTCTTATATTGATGGTATCTTCTCATTCCAGAAATTTCAGGTTCATTATCTATATTCTAGTCATTAACTTATACAATTTTCCATTAAATTGGAGCCAACTCTTCCATTTTAAGTGGGAATAATTGGGCCCATTTTTATTTCTACTCTAGTATAATGAGGTAAAAGATTTGTAAGAATGTTGCTAGCTAGAAAGGTTTTAAGGAGACCCAGTAGCTTTATTTACTCAATTTTTAGTTTTCAGAAAATTACACTACGTCTGTGCTGATGAATAAAGGTCAAAATGGTTCAAATGCAGGCACTAAATAGATCCACTAATGAATTTATAAGGTCTGAGGCTATATGACCTGAGATATTTTCTAATTTCTCAGGCAAAAGATTATTAAATCTTAGGATCTTAGAGGAGGTAAACTCTTTACCCTTAACCCGTATTTTTTCAAGATGAGGAAACTGAAACTGAAGGAGTGAACTCAACGCAAGATCACAAACTGAGTCATCAGTTGATTAGATTTCTCTTTCGAGTCATATTGGAATAACTGGCATAAGGGTTAATCTCCTACCATAAATAATTATGAAATGAGAAAACTGTATAAAGATATAGTCTTTCAGACATTAAAAATAGGCAGCACAGACCATGATCTTTGGAAGGAAAGATATGAGACAAACTTCATGTTCATTCCAGCTTGTTGATTGGTGGCACTTTCTAGACTGTGGTTCAGGGATATGAGGCCCAGTTGGAGAATGTCAATCTTGCTTAGATGAGAAGGCAGAGATCAGAGCTCGGATCTGCTGGAGTCGCTGGAATATGCAGGCCAGGGTCCTAGTGAAGAGGATGCTGGAAGAGTTGAGGCCCAGAAACCTGTCTTAAGATTTCCACTGGGCCCTTTACCAAGGATTGGGCCATGCATGTGAAGAGTAAGACTCTCCACAGTCCGAAGAGAGAGGCTACTGGGTCCAGAAAGTTGAATGGAACTCCTCTAGGTAATACAATACTGGAAGATGCTCAGGTTTTAACTCAGCCAAAGTGGGGCAACATTCAGTTGGGATCTCCACAAGGTCATACTTTAAAGTAAGGACGACAATTTAGATTAAAGGCCACACTCTCAGAGTAATACTAAAATTGAACATAGTAAGGTTTAAAACAAAGTCTACCTAGATTAAGAGGATCTGTCAATAAACTATTTGATTGACAGAATTACAGTTAGCACACTTTAAAGGAAGATAATATACAATCATGCATCAATTATGATGGTATGCTTTCTGATAAATATGCTGTTAGGTCATTTTGCCTTTGTGTGATGTCACAGAGTTTAATAACACAAACCAAGATGGTATAACTCACTACATCACTAGGCTTTATGTTATATACCATCTATCATGACCATAATCCAAACTCCCTACAATGTATTATTCATAATATCCAACTTATAAAAATATTAAATATGTGAAGAAGCAGTAAACTATAATCCATAAGCAAAATTAACAACAGTTCATTGAAGCAAACCTTGAAATGACCAAGGTGTTGGAATTAGCAAAGATTTTATAACAGTTATTGTAAATATATTCAGAGATTTAAAGGATAAGTGGTTAAAATGAATAAATAGGTAAGAAATCTCAGCATGAAATGGAAAATATGAAAAAGAATCAAATGGAAATTCTAGCACTACAGAATACAGTATCTGAAATAATACTTCACTGAGTGCCCCTGAGTGCAGAAGAGCCAGTGAACACAAGAGATGAACAGAAGAAATAACGGAGACTCAGTGATCAAGTAGTCTAGATATCTATAACTAGAATATCTAAAGGAAAGAAGGAGAAACTATTTGAAGAAAGAGTGGTTCAAAATTTTTTAAATGAGGTGAAAATCATTTATAGATTTAGTGTAAGCAAGATAAATACAAAGAAAATTATACTTTACACATAATTAGAGAGAAAAAAAGGCAGAAAGAAGGCATTTTATATGGGAAACTATGATAAGAATGGTGATTGACTTCTCATCAGAAAGAATGGAGGTCGAAAGACAAATGATATCTTGAAAGTTTGGAAAGAAAAGCCATCAATGTTGAACTCAATATGTAATTAAAATATCTTTCAAAATGGAACTAAATAATAAAACAATTAGATGGTGAGTCCTGAGTGATGTCATTATAAATAGATTCATGCTAGAAGAATAATGAAGAATGGAAGAAAAAGTCCTCAATGTGATAGTCTCCTAAAACTAAATAAAGCACACTTAAAGCTAACATCAAACTAAGTGATAAAAATTGAACTGGTTTAACCAGAAATGACAGCTCTCATAGATGCCCATCTTCACAAATCCCAGTCCACATTACAGGGGTGGTCCTAACTACTCAGTAAGACTAAAAGAAGAGAAAAAAATTGAAATTAAAAGATATTAAAAGGATGGAAATGCCTGATTATTGAAAAAATATCAAGTTGTGTTTATCTGTTGATGATGTAATGGTATGTATAGGAAAAATTCAGAATACTACAAGAAACTACTAGAACTAATAAGTGACTTAGTAAAACCCCAGGATACAAGGTCAATAGATAAATTTATTTGGATTCTTTATTACAGCAAGAAGTAATTTGAAAGTAAAATTTAGGAAAACAAAAACAGCACCAAAATCTATAGAATAAATGCAAAAGTTATTTAAGATTTCTATACTGAAAATTTCATAACAGTGCTGACAGCAATTAAGTGAAATCTAAGCAAAGGGAAATTATGTCTTCAATACTGAAGACTCAATATTGTTATGAGATCACGTGCTCAAATTGATTTATAAAAGAATCAACACAATTGCAATAAAAATTATAAGAGCCTCTTCTCTTTTTGGAGAAGACAGTTGATTCTATAAAATAAATGGAAGTGGGAAGAGGCCTCGGAGAGCCGAAACAACTTTTAAAAACAGCAAAGTTGGAAAAATTAAACTCAGAATTTTAAGACTTACTGTAATACTATAGCAATCAAAATAATAAATAAATAACATAAGGACATAAAAATATGTCAATGGTACAATGGTACAGAATAAGGATAGAGTTTAGAAATAGGTACTCAGATACGTGGTCAATCGCTTTTTTAACCATGATATCACTGTTGTTCAGTGGGGAAATGGAACATATTTTTAATAGATGGTGCTGAAACCAAGGACTTAGAGATATGGAGGAAAAAGAATTTTGACTCCTTCCTCACCCATTATACGAATTAATTTGAGATGGGCTACAAACTTAAAGATAAAAGTATAAAGCTTCTAGAAAAAAATCCTTAATATTATGGTGAACTTGAGACAAAGATTACTTAAAGAGGAGGCAAAAAGCATAAACTACAAAATTTAAAAAAATGTTAAATTGAATTTCATCAAAATTTAAAAGATCTGATAATTTAAAAACACCATTAGAAAAAAAAATGACATTTCAGGTTGGCTTTTTTGGATTCCACATCTAAGTGATATCGTATATTACAGTTGGTCCTTTATCTGGGTTTGAACTCTGTGGGTCCACTTTTATGCAGATTTATTTTTTATATCCACTGGTTCCAAATGCACAAATTCAACCGAGGATATTGGCTTGTTGAATCTGGGGATGCAAAACCCAAGGATATGGAGGAATGACTATTTTCTACTGAGCCAGAAGTGGCACCCTAACTCTTGCAATTATTCAAGGGTCAAGTGTATTTGCTTTTCTGTCTGATTTATTTCACTTAACATGATATACACAATATACTCAAGGTTCATTCAGGTGTCTCAAGTGACAGGCTATTCTTTCTCAGATCTCAATAATATTCCATTGTGTATATATGCTATGTCTTTTTTGATCTAGTTACCTGTTTCTAGGTCCTTGGGTTGTTTACATATCTTGATTACTGTGAATAATGTTATGATGAACATTGGTGTGCAGATATCTCATTGAAATCTTGTTTTCTATCCTTTGACTATATACTTAGAAATGGAATTGCTGAGTTATATGGTAGATCATTTTTAATTTTTTGAGGAACCTGCATATTGTTTTCCATAGTGGTTGAAGCAGTTTACATTTCCACCAACAATGTATAATGAATAAAGATAATATTGTACTATAATGATGCAATGTAAGTACTGCTTCAATTAAATCATATTACGAATATATTATCATGTTACAGACATAGCAAAGTAACACTGCTTATCTTAAATCTACAAAATATAATATGTCAAATTTATCAAATAAAAAAGGCATGAAATAGTTTGGAATAATTATTTTTTAAATATCTGACAAATGATTTTATCAAGAAAATGTAAAGAAAGTTCTACATATCAACAAAAGGGACACACAACTTTATAAAAGTGGCATAAAACAAGATCAGCACTTCAAGAAACAGACAGGTATGTGAAAATGAATTTAGAATTATTTGTCATTAGGGAAATGCAAACTAAACCCACAGTGAGCTAACCTTTCAGAACGAATGGGAATGGCTTTTAAAAAAGACTCAAAACACTAAATATTTGTGAAGATAATTGGAGATCAGATTTCTCATGCCTTACTGGTGGTAATATAAAATGATACAACACATTTGAGAAACCACTACTTTCTTAAAAAGTTAAATAATTTCTATAACTGTACAATTACATTCCAATGTATTCTACTCATGAGAAATAAAAACACATGTCCACAAGAAACTTGTATAAGAAGGCTCAAAAGCTTTATCATAATAGCCTCGTACTGGAAATGACTTAATGTTTATTAACAGGAGAATAAACAAATTGGTATATTCATACATTAGTGATACTCAACAATATGAATGAATATCAATATTTTGAAAAAGAATCCAAACTCCAAAGAGTGTATCTTGTATAATTCCATTTACGTAAAATCCAGAAAATGATAACACTAACTTGTAGTGATTCCATTTATATGAAACTCAAAAAATGATAAAACTAATTTATGGTGAGATTCTCAAAGAGAAGTTAGCAAAAAGTGGTTATCTTGTAGTTGGGGGATTGACTGGGAAGGTGAGAAACTTTACGGAGATGAAATTTTGTATATCCTCATTAGGTTGTTGGTTACATGGGTACTTATATTTTTTAGTGAATTATACAGTTACAGTCTATGGATTCATTATAAGTAAATTTCCTTAAATAAGAACAATTCAAATTTACTTGGTTCAAGGATTTCAGATCTATTATAAGTAGCAATTATTAAGATAGTAGATTCGAAAGATTATTCATTGCTTGGTTGTTAACATCTGTTTTTATTATGATGTTTCCCTGTCAAATTTTATCTTTGTGGTTTTGTTTGAAGAGTGAGTGGGAGTCTTCCTTGGAAATAATTTAAGTTCTGGAACCCCCAAACTGGTATTTGAAAAATTATAAAATATGTGAAAAAAACCATTTCACCTATATCAATTTTAATACCCACAAGTGCTGGGTAAGAGGGGAGGTGATGTCATTGAAGTTGTCATTCACAAATGGTTACAAGCTCAAAGCATAGGTAAGTACTCTTCTCCCACCTTGCCACTAATCTTCTGGTCTATTAAACTCAAAGTTCCACAGGCTTTTTCCATGTCATGAAGATTCTGTTTTGCTCATAGTTCTATTCTATTGTCTGTAGAAAGCAAGCCATCGCAGGTAAGTTAGGTCTGTGAGCATCACAAAATGGACTCATTCTTTGTGCCTGAAGAACAGAATAGGTAGGGGAAGGCCAGGTGTAAAATCTGTCCCATTGATTTACCCAGGCTAGGGAAGAGACTGGGTGTGCAGTGATACAAAGTAAACCAACCACTATATAAAATTTTCCTGCCATAAGAACCAGAGTCTTAGAAGATGAAACACAATCAGGTGATCAGTCTTAACTTTCAGATCTCTTCTACTTTCTTTCTGTTCACTCTACTTCAACCACATTGGCCTACTGTGATTCCTCAACAGGTCACACAATATCTGATCTGAGGACTTTCACACTTGCTTTGCCCTTGCCTAGAATTCCCTCCTTCCAGGCAATGACAGTTCATTCTTTCACCTCTTTCAACTCTTTGCTCATCTATCATCATCTCAGTATTAAAATCGAACATCCCCCTTTATGTGATACTACTTACTCAGCTTATCTCCTTAATGTTATCATCGTCTCATATTTTTATTATTTTTTTGTTTATTACTTATCTTCTTATACTAGAATGTAAGCTTCACAGTGCCCAAAGCAGTGCTAGGCAGAGTAGGTAATCAGTATTTGTTGAATGATGAGTGAATAAATACAGAGGGGAGAGAACCTGTGAGTAAAACCACTGGTTCTCAATCCCGACTGCCTAGGTTTGGCAGATGGCTGAACTAGTTCCTGGCTGTGTGACCTTGAGTAAATAACCTATCTTCTCTGTGACTAAGAAAAATGAGCACCTACTTCATATGGCTGTGGTGAAGAGTAAATGAGTTAATACTGTATTTAGAACAGAGCTCAAAAATAGTATTTAATGTTGGTATTTGGTAATCTATCAATAGCATTTTTTGTTCAAGCACTTTTCCAGGTCTTATGTACTGCTCTAAGAGAATTTGACACTAGAACTAACCCTGAAATAATTTAGACTTGAATTTTATGCAGTTTCTTTTTTCCCAGAAAGACCTTCCATACTCAATTGCTTAAACTTCAGTTTATTCTTTTAGATTCAACTTCAATTTGATCTCCTTGGTGAGGTTGCCACATTCTCTACAGGTAGAGTAAGCTCTCTTTGCTCTGGCTGCAAAGCCTTCATTTATTCATTTTTACAGCAAACATTGATTTAACAAATAATTATGAGCCATATGAGGTGCTAGGGATCTAGAGAAAACTGAAACATGGGCCTTAATTGTAAAGGATAGTAGTTTATTAGCAAATGCAGATACACACAGAGCAAAATAGTGTCACTTGCTCACTAGTAAGCAGAGTTCTTATCTATGTGTATCACTGTCCCATCTTCCTGGATTGTGAGCTCCTGAAACCGGAATCTTCACATTTCAACTAATCTTTATATTTTCAGTGCTTATTTCACACATAGTTTGCACTTTAATATTGTTATTGAAATGACTGAAATAATAGGGGGAATGAAGAAACAAGTAAAAGGAATGATGATGATGAAATTATCAGCTAATACTTATTGAGCACTTAAGGGTCAGTTACCATTACAAGTGCTTCATTTATTCTATTTTAATTTATGTAACAACAAAACATATTCTATATTCTATGGACACATAAACAGGATCCTAGAAGCTTAGTAACTTCTCTAAGAAACAGTCATGATTACAGCTCAGGACTGTTGGCTTCCAAATACTATTTTGCCCACAACTCTATACATCAGTAAGATGCCAGCTAGAATCATTCTGGAAATCTTTTGTGGTAAACTACTTTCATCTGAGTATTTGGTATTTCTTGCCCTGTTATTTCACTTTCTTCAAACTCTTCAGACACAATTATGGACATAAAAGTTGTGGGCTAGTGGCTCCAGGGAGTCATATTTCAATGAATAAAGCTGAAGCCAGTGTGGTCAGCTCTCTGGATTCTGACATACCTACTCTTTCCTTTTCCTTTTTTTTTTCCAGTATACTTTAAAATGTGCTGATTGGACTGCTGATGGTAGCACCAACCTACCCATCAAAAAGAAGGAGGCAATAGGGAACAGTTAGGAAGAACATAAAGATATTCCTTTCCATTTTTTAAAAGCCTTTACTGGCAGAGAGAGAGTTAGAAAGATAGGAGATGATCCAAGGGAGGCTTGCATTTCAAGATTTTAAAGAGTCTTAGTGTGGGGCAAAAAGTTATTTTTCATTTTTTGGCTTCTCTGAATAAGAGCAGACAGCTCATCTAAGAAAACAAAGTAGGATTCTATTTCAGCACCCAATTCAGTTAAAACTATGGACAGTATTATCTAATCTGTTTCAATGATTTAGGTGAGAAGTTTTGGGGGTATGTAAAACCACATAGCTTTAAGCTCCCAATTTTTCTTGTCGAATAAGCTAGTGTTGAGAATATGCTTATTTTAGCAGACTTACCTCAAGAACATTTTGATGTGGTTAAGGATATTGGAACTCTTGTGGAGGGTGTGGTGTGAAAAATAGACTAAGACAATGTCAGTATTCAAAAATGAAAGTAGCATTGTGAATAAAAGACTTAATAAATATTAATAATTTTGAAACAAACAAAAGAACATTCTGATGGCAAAGTTTCAGTGAACAGTATTAGGATGGCTATGTGCTTGAGGAGTTAGTATACAGAACAAAAGAAGCATCTTCATTTTTAGGGAAAAAGTCAGCTAGTCTTAAATTAGTCAGGAGCTAACATGACAGCATGTGACATTTTAAGCAACCTCAAGAATGGATTTACTTTGAGGTAAATGCATGATCATCTTCGGTAGGCAAACTTATTTCTTCAGCCCTGATCAATCAATTTAAACCATATTCCAAAAGTCAGTTTAACAGTTGTGTTCATATTGTGATTTTTTTCCTCTAAGAAAATCTCTATCAACATTAGAATTACTGTAAAAGTACAATTTGATGACATTAAGTGAAATGACAAAAACCTCTAATAGTAATATTAGAGTTATGTGTGGGAGAAGATAAAGCAATTTTGACATAATGACTATTAGAATGTTAGGATTGTTATTAACTTAGAATTGATATTGTATTGCATCTTTGCTTTTTTTCTAGCAAATCTTAATAAATTAAATTCCCTCAATTTTCTATTTTCCACATTAAATAATTTATGTGGTGTCTATGTTCAAGGACTGCTGTACTTCAACTATTTTTATATTTTTGGATACAATAGTAATTATGTTCTTAAATATTAGATGTAAAAGCCGTTACACAAGATTATATTAAATTCAGTTAATAACATAGTTTGAATAGTTAAATTCTAGTTTAGAGATTGCCATGACTCTTTCTCCCAAAACTCAATTGATAATATAATGCTTTCCTTGAGGTTTATCATTCTTTGAACAGAACTATTTTAATTATGAATTATTATACTAGAATAGAAGAAGCATGATAATAGGAAAGGGAGCATGTCTTTTTATGTCTTTTTACATGTCAGATAGAACTGGCATGCAACAATATTTACTGATAGTACAAATATTTATTTGATAGCACATCTTAATATCTGATCATCATAATCAGTATACTCACCAATCTTTGAGTACTTGTCATATCTTAGGTATAGTTCTTGCTTTTTCCATAGTGTTTAATTCTCACAATAATTGTATACTACAGATATTAAGTCTCTTGGTCCAAGTTCAGGTGGCCAGCAAGTGATAAACTCAGACCGAATTTGTTCTTTCTCTGAGTCTTGGCAGAAGCTACTCTTTCTCCGGCTGTGTGGTGTTTCTCCCATTCCTTCTTGTTCAGCTTCCCATGAGAAGCAAGCTCTGCAGACTAAACCTTGTTAGAGGAGCAGATGAGTTGCTTGTCCTGTACCCTGCTCTCCATCCTTTGTGTAGGGTCTGCTCTTTTAGCTAAAGGACTGTGAGATGAAGTGAAGTATTCCAGGGTCTCCTCTTTTGAGCAAGTGCTCACAAGTTTCCTTTCACCTACAGACATCCTCTCTTCCTCCTTCTCCTCTTGAGGGTTTGGTTACTGTGCTGAATTGCTGCTTTACAAGAATTGTGATGGAAAGTTTGTCCCGTTCTGGGCCTTCAGTATTATCATCAGCGTGAAGGGAGACACTATTGGAACTGCTGGCAAATGTCATTTTGAATGAGAAATCTCTTTGACATTGCATTTTTAATTATATTAACCACAATGTGTGGAAGTAACTTAAAATGTTAATAACTTTGGTGGGCTTATTTACTGAACAATATTTAAAAATTAGATTAAAATTCAGTCTCTTCTGCGTCTACCCTTTCAAGCAAACTAAACCAATCAAACTTCACTAAAAAGACCAAATTTGTATTTTGAATTCTCCAATGCTTTCAATCCAAGGAAATAGCTTATGTGTTTACTTTTGGTGCTGTCTGTTTGTAGATACCATATTCTGAGGCCATTCATTTGAATGTGAGCTCTCAGTCATATTTACTGCCATGGTTGCCAGAATACTAGATATCCAATGTTTTCTGTAATTATTATAGGGAATAGTGCACCATTGCTCACTAAAAGAACAAATTAATGAGCTTAAGTTATTGTTGTACCCTAAAATAAAAAACATTTAATTTTAAGCAGAATTTTTGCTTAACACATTTTACTTCCAGTTTGAATGCAACTGTCCATTTTCCTTCTGGACTGAGCTATAGAGAATGAAAGTGAATTGGCTAATACACTTATTCCACAAGTTGAGAAACATGTCTCAGCTGAGCAAATATTGCTAACTCAGCACTCCCTCCCTTGATCTAATCGCTTTTCACTTGCAGTATAAAATGATGCCCAGATTTTCATACCTCCAACAGACTTCTTGAAAATGATTTGAAAACAAGAGGCTGTTGCCAGAGGGAACAAGACCCACCAGTCCTTTTACCACAATCTGGGAGCGCCTGGAATGTTGGACGGTGAGGAATATGATTGACAAAGCCTGACCCAACCTGGTATGAAGGCAAGGCCTCCAGCCTGATGAAACACCTCTGGAAATGTGCCCAATGGAAATGTAGAACTTCATGGGTATGGTTTCATGCCAGAGATTTTTGGGAATGGGTCCAAAAACATCTTCTGTAAGAGGAAATGAAAGAGGAAATAACTTGTTATTCCAAAGGGGTGAGAGGGTTGGGGTGAGAGTTGAAAGAAGGGTTGGAAAGCGAGAAAGAGAAGTGAGCTGTGAAGGTGAGGATATGCTGAGGAGGGGAAGTGAGCAGTTGGAGCTGGAAATTTTAATACACTAACAGAGATAAGGAGGAAGTAGGGACTGTTTGGAAGGTAAACACGCCATAATGGAAAGGGCAGCCTTGCCAAGAATAACAACATCAAGATAATTAAAGGAAAAGGCTAACATAAATGTGAGGGAAAAGAGAAAATGCTGAACAGCTCTTAAATATAAGAACATTTCAACTCAGCATTTTGCAACCGACAATATAAACAGGAAAAGGAAAGACAGGCATTCGGCAGCTATGCACACGGACGTCCCACCCTGTGATATTTGTGTTATCACTCAGTTTTCTGTTGACTCAGGTAGAGTGGGAAGCATTGGGTGGGGTGAGAATTATAGCTTCAATTGTTTATCTCTCTGGGCAGGACAAATTTTGACTATTTGTCCGAAGGCTATGATACCAGGATGCTTTATTAATTTTCTGAATTGTGTTATTTTGCAGTGCTAATATCTGTAATTGAATAGGCTATAAAACCAAGTCACTTAACTCCCTATATTTAAGGTTTTCTTGAGCTCTTTTCATGATAATGAATGGAGCACCTGAAAAATGAATTCTAAAAGATGATCACACTCATTAAGTAATGTGTTAATCCACAAATCACAGCACATTGCATAGTACCCGACCCCATTCTATTCTGTAAGTAGTTAAAATAAAATTGCTTAGAAGACTGGGAATTCTAAAGACTATAGGCAAGTAACAATAACGTGTAATTTTTAGGTACACATATCCTAATAAGACATCTATTTTGATGAAATGAAAGTAATGTTGGTATCTCCTCCTAAATTATTGTCTCAAATAATAATAATAAATAATCATAATAAAGCTTTATTAATTGTGAATGAATATATAAAATGACCAGTCAATATATATTTTTCTATGCCATAAATTTACCAAATCTACTTTTATTTTAATGCTTTTTTAAGCTAAATTCTCCCAACAGTTTTGTGTGTATGTAGGTTTATAATGCTGTCACACGCCTCTAAAAATGTGCCCCAGCATATAAAAACCTGGAAATGATATGTGAATAATCAAATTAACCCTTGCTTTATTTCCTCTCTTTGGATTAAACTTATCAATAGCTTAATTTTATTTGCTCTTTAAAAACATTTTCTCATTTTTATTTTACTTTTTAATTGGTACATGTCATTATTTACTCAGTAGTTTATAAAATCTTGAAAGGTTGACATATTTCTCATTTTTTTTTTTTTTTTTTAAGGAGAGCTGCAGGCAGGAATGAAGGTGAGCAGAGGCAGGCAGGCAGGAAGAGAGAAAAAGAAGAAACATTTTATTTATTATTTAATTTAGTTGTTCATCTGGTTCCTTGGAATGCATGAGGACTTCATCCAACTGTTACTTCAGCAGGGCAGGCCGATATTTCTTCTCTTTTTTAGGAGTAGTTGGTGACAAATAAAATAGAAATTTTAACCTTGGCTCTGTTACCATCATAGGTGAAATTTGTCAATTTACCTGTATTCTCTATGTCTTGTAAAAATTGGAAGAACCAAGAAAGATGACATTTGAATGGACAATCGTTTTTGAAAGGCAATTTGGCCATTAGATAAGTAGATACCCTGGAGCCCTGTAGCTACAATCCAGACTTGGTTTTGTCACCAGCTACCTGTCTGACCAATGATTAAGCCAAGTGAGTAGAAAGAAAACTTTCTATCCAGACTAGGGGGTGAGCACAAGTTAACAAAGCAGAGTACGTTTCCCATGGATACTATTTTGAGGAACAGTTAATTCAGATCCAATGAGAAAATGCAGAACAGGTGTTAAGTATAAGAACATTCCAATTCAGCAGAAATACTAAAAGGAATTCTGAAGAAAACCTGCAATCCACTTTAAAACAAGCAGAAAAATAACGGTTTCATAATAGCCTAGTTTTTCATGAAGAGTCTTGATGGAATTGCTGCATTTGAGAGTTGAGAGTGCGTTTCTTAGTCACTGGGCCAGACTGATACTACTAAAATTTGACTCACCTCGTTACTGGTGCCCTCTACAGAAGGATGTTTTTAATATTTATATTTTTAAAATAACAACTCTGGTCTTAGAGTTACTGATTTTAGGAAAATCAATATATTTGATTTCTATTTTTGATATATGTGTATTAATATTATATATAAAACTTTTGAATTGTCATCTCAAAGATTTAAAAAAAATACTTTTTAATGCACTTAAAAATAGAGGACTAGTCCTTAATTATTTATGATACTAGAGCAGAGTAAATCTGTAACAGTTAAGATATTGGAATACATGGAGCTTCAGATCTAGAAAGAGCCCAACAAACAGAATCTCCTAAACTGTTACTGTGACTTACTAGAGGGAAGGGGAATAGAGGCTAAAGCAAAGGAAAAAAAAAAACTGAAGAACAATATAGTCTTCAAACACTCATGGAAAATCGAAATTTGAATTGACTAGTGTTCCTTCTCTCTTTATTTTAGGAAAGGTTGCTTTTGAGTCCATTCAAGTCATTGAGCTTCATCCGAAGTTTCAGCATCTAGTTTATTTTCTTGCACACAGTGCAGACTCAATATTTCTTTGATGTATCAAATTAAAAATAGGATTAAGACATTTCTTCTGAGTCAAATCTCTCTATTCCTGGAAAGATTTCAACTGGAGAGAATTAAATAAGGAGTCTTTAAAATGAATTTCCTCTAAAAGTCTCTGGGATGCTGAACAAGGAAACATAAATCCAAGTTGTATCTTTCTTCTACATGGGATTAGGCATGGAGATGAGCATTTAATCTGGGCGAAAGAACCCCACCTCATAACTCAGGAAATGACATTTTCTTACTGTTCAAGAGGAAGGTTGGCTATAAAAGAGAGATTATAGTCTTTTGTGTTCTGGCTCCATCATTAAGGTATCCAGGGACCCACCTGGAAGAAGTACATTTATTTTCATCTGTTCCCTTAGGACCACCTGACAAATATAAATTTTTTTTTTCATGATCTTATTGTTCATCAGAATGTCATAAGAAAAAAATATTCATAAAACCATTTCTTCCTTTTGCTTTAGAATGTGATCAGCAGCCAGGATGCATGAAGGGAAGTTTGTGGGAATGGTAATTATCTAATAACAGCATTTTAAATACATCCTTAATTTTATGGGTTGTGTTTGGAAACCACTTCCTTATGCTGCAGGTTTTATTAGTACTTAAAAATAAACTTGAATTTGACTGCTTCTTGGGCAAATAAAAAGTGGAATCTTAGCTTAGTCTGATTACCTTTTAATTGTATGTAAAATTTGAAATGATTATTTTAATTTCATTTTATTAAAAATAACATAAAACCATTCTTCCCAGCACAAGGGAATCACTTTTATGACTCTGGTTTAGAGGAGGATATACAATCCTCCTTCAGGCTGCTCTGACTGGGCAGGCCTCTTCTGAAGGTCTTTTCTGTGTAACTTGATTTCTGTTTTTTTTTCTTGAAGCTAGAGGGCTTGAAAACTTACCTCCTTAGTTGTCAGAAGAAGAAAACAATTGTTTCCTTTTGCCTCTGTAGCAAATGACCATGAACACTGGAACTTAAAACAATGCAAAATAATTCTCCTACATACAGTCCTAGAGGCCAGATATCAAATCAGTTTCACTGGGCTAAATTCAAGGTATTCATAGGTCATGCACTAGGAATGCTTTTTTTCTTGCCTTTTCCAGCTTCTGAAGTCACATATTCCTTGCCCCAGGACCTCTTTCTCCGTTTTCAAGGACAACAATGAAGCTTTTTTTTTTTTTTCAACTCAGCTTCCCTCTGTTTTCGTTCGGACACTTGTGATTACATGTTTGTCCCACCTAGATAATACAGGACAATGTCCCCATCTCAAGATGCTTCATTTAATGATATCTGCAAAGTCCCTTTCTGACATATAAGATAATATTCACAAGTTCCAGAGATTAGAATCTGGGTATTTGGGGGGAACCCCTATTTAGTCTTCCAAAGCAATCATTGGGTCTTTTCTAAGACGAGTAGAACATAAGTCATATTGTATTTAGAGGTGACTCCTCCCTAATTTTTGCTTTTATGAAAATTTATAATGAAATTATTTTTATTATAAGAATTTTGTAACTTGTTTCTCTGTCCCTACTCTTCTTCAAGGCTCGTGCTGCCCTAAAGCGATCTATAATAAATGCCTCTTGCTCTGTATAAAGTCTGTCTAAGGCTTCTAGACCCAGCAGGACTGTCTGCCCTTTTTTATAGAGGAGCTGGCTGTGTCTCTCTTTGTGTTTGCCTTGAGTTCAGTTTGTGTTCCTGACCCCCCATCCTCTTTCTGCATCCCAAGTGGATTGAAACTCTTTAAGGGCTTTGTCTTCATTTCTTCAGAGCCCAACACAGGACCTGGATCCCAGGAAGTGCTCATGAGCAAACGCCGGATGATTCATGGTCATCATAAAAAAACTGAGGGCTGAATCAATGTAGTGAGGGCAAGATGACTTTCAAATGAAGGAAGATACTTTTCTATATCATTTTTTTTTTCTTTTCCAGTTTCAGTTCTGATGTTAGGACCCATTGACCCAGACCATTCTTTTAAAACAGGAAGGCATTTTTTTTTTTTTTTTTGGAGAATAATGTAAGATAATTGAATTAGAAGTCCCCAATGAATTTCTTTGTTGACTGGCATGGGGTTGAACTTTCACCCATTTGTGCCCAAACATTTTCAGAAAGCTTTACTCATACTTTGCTAATTGAGAAAACCATTTGACTTGACCTCTCAGTAATTCATGGGTGACTTGGACCGTGTTTGTATCTTTTATAAGATATGCATTTAGAGGCAGGGAACTGACAAAGCATTTTTGAATATTGACTAAGTTCTTCATTAGAAATTTCACATACATTATGAGAAAAAGGAGGCAACCATCAATAAGAAAGGCAACTGACACTTACTGAACCTAAAATACTTGGCAAGCATTCTCTTAAGTGCTTCACAAACATCTCACATCTCAAAACAACTTCGCCTGGAAGGCAAGACAAGACAGACGTGCTTTAAGTCAATAATCTCTAAATATTTAGCTATATCTGTGAAGAGCAGGCCAGCCACTGCCTGTGGGAAGAGCCGAGAAGGACACCACACAGGCGCAGCCTCCTCTTTATCATCCATGGGAATTTGATTCTGGTTGCAAAAAGCAAAGCATTGCCTAGTCCTTTCCCCTTTCAAAGGCAGTTTATGCCCAGTTATTATAATTTAGGGTAGCTCTTGTAGTCTTTCCCTACCTCCGGCCCCAAGTGGAGCAGTGTTAGACCATAGGTAAGGATATTAGCACAGAGAGCCTAAATAGCAAGATGGAAGCTTCATTTGTTACATGACCGTTCAGTGTGTAAGCAGTCCAGGGCTATAGTCATGGCATCTTCATGGTTTTAGGGATTCAG
Source organism: Solenodon paradoxus (assembly GCA_004363575.1). Classification (NCBI taxonomy): domain Eukaryota; kingdom Metazoa; phylum Chordata; class Mammalia; order Eulipotyphla; family Solenodontidae; genus Solenodon; species Solenodon paradoxus. The sequence continues at coordinate 212,386 of RJWH01001343.1, read as the reverse complement.
ACTCCCTCTATCCATTCAAAACTCTTATTATACCCATTCTATTTATTTTTAAAAAACCATGGCTACTAGAGCTTAAGTACCTTGCCTACAGCTGCACAGGTAGTAGGTAGCAGAACTGGGATTTAAGCCCAGGTCTCTGATGACAGACCTCCATCTTTTCTTATCCACCATGCTCCCTATGAAATATGGTCCTTACAAGACTGTGGCCACCTAATAGGGGTGTGGGCTCCTTGTCGGTGGCCTGTAATTCTCCCAGAAGCCTCCCCATGCCCCACTCCCAGGTTAGAAACACTGACTGAATCTCAGCAGAGCATAGAGGCAGCTGTTGCGCATATGCTGCAACATAAGGCACTGCGGAAGTATTACCTATATTTCATATCCTTGTTCAAATCTCCACTCTCCCATTCACCTGCCAGCATAAGGAGTGTGGTTTCCCTTTGCAAGAGGATAATCTGAAATGCTACTTTTGCATCAGAAAACTAAGAGGTTCATATATCCTGCCTGGATGGGAATGTTTTTCAGCCTCAGAGCCTATAAAAATATTGTGGCATGAATGGTTCAACCGAAACAACAGAATGCTGGGAAAATGAGTCTGAAAATGTGCTTGAAATATTAGTCATCAACATGGCATAAAACACCACTTCTCCCACAGAAGGAGGCCTGTGCCTGACAGCTAAGTGTGTTTTTGCCTATAGGACCAGGTGGGGATTGTAGGTTTATGTTTTGCAAACTCTCAACTACTCAAACCTATCTACTAACGTGAAGATTAAAGTCTAGGGAAGACATCTCATTCCTCTAGGGTCCCTGATATTTCTTCAAAGGTAATAGAAAAACAGAAGTGTTTTCCTATCATAAATATTGAAAAAATATAATATACACTATGAATATACATACAAAACTTATACATTCCTATATATTATATATATAATAAAACTTCATATCATATATTATGAAATTTATACATTACATTATATATGATATGTATATTAATATAAAATATACTGCATGTGTACATGTTACACATACATGTAATTTTACATTTATATATGATTATTTAAAATCTAATTGTATATAATTATGTATAAATATAATGTATAATATATTCATTTCATATAAATATATACAATTTATTTTATATTTGTAAGCCAGTGGTGTAAGTTTTTATTTAAATTAAACTGGAAACAAAAGATTCTCTGACTGCCCTTTTGTTTCAATAAAACATTGACACTAAAAACATAAATAAACGGAGAAATGCAAACATTAAAAACTTTCTGAGGGCATTAGTCTGGGTGTGTGTCTTATTGAGAGCTGGGTATGTGGGAGGGAATGTGACTTTAAAAAAATGATTAAAAAATATTTTTTTTTCTTAAAATCCCCATGCGGATCTCTGCTGACTTTCAGGACAAATTGCCAAAGACTTATTTCTTAGAGAGACTTCTCCTCCTAGTCTGTTTAAGCAATAGCTTCCTATCTCACACCAGCGTTTTGGGCCGGGGAGTTCCGTTGTTAGATTCGCATTCTGTGAACTCCTTCCCGCTGCATTTCAGCAGCACAGCGGTGCGGTGTCTGGCTGGGCCGCCAGCGGCGCGGGAGAACCGCGCATCCCGAGTGCCTCTCCTTCCCTATGGATGCTGGGCCGCTTCTGCGCTCCCAGCGGCAACCCAAAAAGGCCAGGCAGCCTAAGGCCAAGGCACGACCTGATAGATTTCCATAATAATGGTTCCATTAAGCTTGGGGAGCTGACAGTTTAGGTCCACCAAGTGTATTCTGAACACAGGGATTGAAGCTCTGCTTTAGCTAGCAGCCGCAAAGAGCCTCGAACTCCACCCACGTGCTCTGCGGTGGTGGGCACGCACCTCTTCGGGAAAGAGACTTTTTTTGCAAGAACATCTTCCCCATATCCAACAGGTTCGTCATTGGCCAAAGCACCAGACTTTGGTGACTGCTGGTCATAGATTTTCATGTTTGTCTTAGGAAGATTTTCACTCAAATACTTTGAAGAATGTTGGCAGCACTTAAATGAAGGCAGCTCAGCGTGTGACATAAACTTCAGAGCAGCAATCCAGCCGTCGGAGCCGGCAGCCTGCCTGCTCCCCCCCGGAGTTGGTTACTGAAATGCTAAGGGATCCGCTCTGCCTGCTGAGCAAGAAGCCTTTCTGTCCCACCCCAGGACTGGCTCTGGAGCTACTCTGGCCAATAGGCTTGGCATGACTTCAGTTTTGGGCTGGGCCTTGCTAGCTGCCGAGTGGAGGCTATTCCCAAACAAATGCTGAGTCCCAAATTTTATCCAGCACCCAGAGGCTTTTCGGATTCTGATCGAAGACCAGCAGTCTAAAGGCAGTGATGGGGCGTCAACTGGGGGCTTCAACGCAAGTCTGGTCTGTGGAAGGAGCCCTGGACTGGAAGTCCTTAGAAGCCAGGAGTCTGGTGTTTGCTCTGCTTCTACCTGATTGTGTGGCCTTGGCGGCTCCCTCCCTGGGTCGCTGGAAAATGCATCAGATGGATGAAAGTTTCTTAGAGTTGCAGGTTTGGGGAAGCAGTGGGTTGGAGCAAGGCAACTATACTCGTCTTCAGTAGCACTCCAGCGGAAGCACTAGCCTGGCTCTTGCCGGACTCCGGGGAGCACAGGGAGGGACTTCGGCCGGTTTGGCAAGCAGGGGAGACCTCATGGAGTGTGACAAATGAAAAATTTTAAAACGACATTTACTTTTACAAGTCAGACATTTAAGTGGGTCCTTTTTATGGAGCATTTTCAATTTTTATATCACCTAAGAGACTTTTGCGTTTCTTACACTTCTTCTGCACATTAAAAATGAATTACAGCTCCATCCACTTTAGAAAGAATTTTGGGGAATTTGTAAAACAGACAAAGGCCACATGTGCCCTGAGATGATCCAGTAATGGAATGTTTCTCCCCTTGATTGATAGACTAGGACTGGTGACCCAGGAAAAGAAGTTAAATGTCAAAATTTTAGTATGAATTTAGCATTTGGTATTATTCATAAATATTTTTACTGTCTCTCTCACTGTTTAATGTGCTTCTTAATGTTTGCTTAGGGAAAGACACAGTGGACAGAAATAGGTAAACAGTGGCGGGTCGACCCTCTGAGCAGGCAGTACCCCTGGACCAGGTGATGTATCCCAGGATATAGCTAATGCTCAGCCAAGGCTTTGTGCCAGGTGAGGTGCTATGCTCATATTCACAATAACCCGACCAGAGGCAGTTTGTCTTCCACATTTTCAGATGTGTTCATGTGCATTGAAAGGTTAAGGAACTTGGAGGTGGAGGGTCATGAGTCCAGGGATTCTGGTCCAGCATCCCTACTGGGTACTGCTGTGCTGTGCAGAGACCTGCTGGCCCTCAGGTTGGCCTTGGACTTCCCCTCTGACTTTTATTATGTACGGTCACCACTGACATCGCAGGAGACTGTATAATCTGTCCTATTAAGTGTAAGTTTCTTTAAAAAATTTTAAAAATGTTATTGAACTAACAAATGTTATTGTTACTAACAAATGTTATTGAACTAACATTGCATTATAGCTTTATATAGGTTTAGGGTGTACATCTTTATAAATCAACATCTATATGTACTTTTTGAAGTTCACCACTTCCTGACCAACCCATGTGGTTGACCCCTTTTACCTGATTTGCTAGGTTTACTTTTCTATCTAGCGGGTACTCATTTTATACTTGCTAGATGATTAAACTGAATTGAGTGGTATGGCCTGGCTGCATCCTGCATTTCAGGGAAGAATTTGAGAATGCCAGTTTTCTTTCACAGTTCACAACATAATGGGGGTTATGCCAGGCTCCCTGGCCAGTCAGAGAGCATCAGATTTCAGAATTTGGTTGCCATGCAGCTGATCTGGACTATCGCAATGGGCAAGGCAAGGAGAAGGGTCTTTATTCTGGGTTTATCTGGATGGGGATATAGTGGCCTACATCTGTCAGTGCTTCAACTGGTTTTGGAGTTTTGTCCCCCCACCCTCACCCCCAACCAATTAGAAAGCAGCAGAAGGATGTGAACCAGACCTATGAAGAATCAGACCACTGGAACAGTGAAAGATACCGGGACTATTTAGTTCAGAAAGAAAAGTTTTTCTCTGTATTAGTAATACTGTAATTTGTGCAATCTTTTATGAATAAGAAATTAATTTATGGAACATTTTGATTCACAAAGTTGATGTTCCTGGTAATCCATGGCATATTTGAAATATGGGACAAAGTGTGTATATCACAGCTATTTTCAGAAGTTAAAAATCAAGTACTATAAACCTATCCTGATTCCCTGGAACATGGGCAGGAATGTGATTCTCTTAGTCATAGCTATTTTCCCAGTTTTTAGAATAGCACCAGGCATTGTTCAGGTGCTGGAAAATCTTTGCTGAATGTCTATGAATGAGTGAAGGGTGTAGGTTGCTTAAAAACCCTGCCTGTAAGATTCTGACAACTCAATGCCTTCACTATTGATGCTCTATTTTAGTGGTTTTAAACTTAAAAAAAAAAAAATCTTATATATAACTTGAATATATGAATAAAAATATTTTGAATAACTTCAAACTTGTAACGCTCCCATAGTTTATAGCTAGTCAATGATAACAAACTATTGTGTGACAAACCAAAAGTTTGAAATTCAGGATTCTGACAGTTTCGGTCATAGAGCAGCCTCAAATCCAATTTCTTTCTGTCTTCTACTTTGCTTACCTGATACTCTATCAAGAAAATATTGGTTCACAGAGAATTAGCTTGTCTTGCAATGTCAGGATATTCTTTAATTAAACTGATTGGGGAGCTTAAGAGAACTAATAGAAAATGCTTGTTTCAAAGTTGAATCACTCACAGTGCAGTATCTATTTGCCCATAAATTTCATCATCAATGTGTCAGCTCAGAAGTGCTGCAAACTTCACACAAATGCTAAAAGCATCTATGACATGGACATGTGCTAGGCATTTATTAGTTGCTGACCACTAGCCAATTATGTCATGAAGGGAAAGTGCCCAGCAGGTTGGCCTGCTCCTTGATGTGGGTGGGCAGTGTACTTGGATGTCTGCATAAATTTGAATGTTCTCCCATAATTACAGAACCTTAGAATTTTAAATAACATTGGGAGTAGCGGGGGAAAGGAAGCAAGAAAACCTCATTAGTAAATGAGACATTGTCTGAATAAGGCATTCACACATGCCTTCATCTGTTCATTCCTAAATATCTACTTACTATTTCCTATGTAAAGGGCTCCTCTCTTTAAAGGGGTTAAAAATCCAGCTTCTGTAGAAATAAAATCTATGTTAGGGCAAACAAAGAATGCAGGAAGACTAGCATAATGTAGTTCAGATGGCTTTGAAGGAATACAAATATAATACAAAAATAGTTGGTCTGAGGTGAAAGGTGGTTAGTGAAGTTTTCTTTATTTGCCAGTTCTTTGAATTGCTTTAAAACAGGAATATATTTGATATTCATCACCTAAGAGTACACCCATACACATCATAAAGATATGGGGTTTTCAGGAAGAATGTGACTTTATAAGCTTTGGGAAGTTAGGAGCGACATCAAAGGACATTCCTGACTCAGATCTAGAGGGTTGGCCTTAACTGCATGTCATCCAGTAATGAGTGATTCACCTTATTCTGGGTCAAACTAGAAACATAAGCTAGGTCAGTTGAAAAATTTCCACACATTATGAGTACTTTGAGTTACAGGGCACACTTTGTTTTCACCAGTAACTGCAGGTTTATTTCAATTTGAATCAGCTGCCAAGTAAATATATTAATATGAATAGTTGGAGCCAAGGACTACACTGATAATCCCCTAATGGTACTGTTGCTTTTTTCCTCCTCCCTATGCCCTGAGAACATGGAGATGTCTTGGGGAAAAAAGAAGGGAAAAACATTATTCAAAATAGAATAAAATGTTTATAAGGTTGAAGACTATGAATTACAGCCCATTTCATTAGTGACATTAACATTCTTACACAGGAAAGAAAACATTGTTATGATGAGTTGGTCCTTTTCCCCCGGTTCAGGCTACCACAACCATATTATTGCTCAGATTTTCATGACTTCCAGGAGATAGAAAAGAATTAACAATCACTTAATTATTAATCACCTGTAATTGGAACTGAAGACTATAAAATATAAAGGATGAGAGGTGAGCAGATTATCGGAAGGGGAAGGAAGGAAGGAGGGCTGTTAACTGTTGGTGTTAGCTCTTTCGTGAAGCAACCGCTTTGACCTGACAGCAGTTATCACTCTGTGGCCTGGCCCTCTGCCCAAAGTACTTCTGCTGGGAGGAGGAGACCCGAATAGGTCAGACTGGGGTGGGGGCAGTGGCTTCCTGGTCTAGCTGGAGGCCCAAATCTAACATGAGGTACAAGGTCAAGTCAGGTCAATAGGAATAAGCCTGGACAACCAGCAGCTGCTCTGTCGCCTTGATTGCTTTTCTATTTGGAAGAACCGAGAAGAGCAGCTTCTCTCTGAATCATTGCTTTCCCAAGTTTATGAATTTCAGAACCTCTTGTACTTTTCATTGCTTTCCAAACACGGACTTGTTGCAGGCTTCCTTGAACACAGATTGCAGTGATGTGGGCAAACAATTTTGACAAGATATGCAGCTTTGAGAAAAAGCACTTTGGGCTTACAAGGACATGCACTGTTGGCCTCTGTGGGGCTGCTGGTAACTTGGGCGTTAAGCACTGTAACAGGGGACAGGGAGGCCCTCAGATACAGGGGCTCAGACGAGACAAATCCGGACTCCTCCCTTGAGCTTCGTCTTGGATTTATAACCAACACGCTGTCATTTTGTTTGGGCACTAGGAAGAAGGAAAACATCTCACTCAAGGGCTTCTACTTGTACCTTGTACATCTGAGTTCCCAAAACATTTATTGAACACAGCTGTGTGCAAGAGTGCTTTAAAGGATGAAGAAATTGAAGAGTGACACTGTCCTTGAGGAGTGGCCATCTAAACTGGAGCTTAGGGCTCGTGAAAGTTGATCTAAATGTTTATGAAACAGCAAAGAGAGGATAATGAATACTTTCAGTAAAGGGAAAGTACTGTCTACGCTGTCTCTTTCCCCACTGACATTCAAAGGGGCTGTTTCTGTAACAAACTTCCCTTGTTTCTTTTTATAAGGTTTTCTGCAATATATTTATAGTCTTCAGTCTCCTCTGATTAGTTTTGTTCTAATTTTGTTTCCTTTTGTGCAAGGATGTAGGTCTAATCATGAATTCTCGGACTCCATGCTTCTTGCCTTCAGAGAGTAACTTCTTCCCAGGTGGACCATGCTGGGGAAAGAAATCAAATGTCTTTAAAGATAACACCAGAAAAATAAAATGAATTTGAATGAAGCATTTTGAAAATAAGAGAAAAATAAAATGATATTTTATCTGCTTTTAAATGAGGGGCTTTACCTTATAAATATAAATAGTACTTTTCTAAATACATATGACACCTGATAAAATACATTTTAAGACTGTTTTTGGCCATTGAAAGGAAAGAGAGTGTAGATGATAAGAAAATGAAGTACTCAAAGAAGAAGCAGCTCAACCTTGATGTTTTTCAGAATTCCAGAAAACGCAATTTTTGCCAAGTGAGACAGTATGTATATTTCTGAGACAGGACAGTGATATGGAAAGACCAGCTTGGGGACCGGAGAAATTAGGGATTCAGCTCCAGGTGTCCTGGGTAATCTTTAGCAAGTGACTTAGCTGCTTTCAGACCTAGTTATTTATTTGGTTATAAACAAGGTATAATAGTAATAATAATAATGATAATAATAATAATAATAATAATAAAAATAAAATATATATATATTTAAAGAATTTGGCACAAAACAGGTCCTAAATAAATGTTAAGAACTGCCTAGTTAGAGACCAGTTTCCAGCCTGTCTTGCAGCTACATTAGTCCACATTATATTCTGTATGTGAGGGAAGTGATTTGTGTATTCAGGGCCTTACTTACTAGAAAAATATTATTCACCCGAACTTCCCTTATTTCTTATTCTTGTGGGATGAGAACAGATTTGGAGGTAACTACACTTGACCATGCAGATGAGGACAACGATGGTACAGCAGCAGCAAGATGGAAGAAATCTGGGCAATGAACGGTGCTCTGGTCCGAGCTGTCCCATCAGCTGGGAGTGGGTGGACTCTTATTTCAGAAACACTTATGCTTCTATGTTACTGCTGGAAAGAAGCTGTAATATTCACTTAGTTTTTACCTTAATAAATATGGAGGGATTTTAGACATGCTTTGTTGGCATAGACACTGATTTCCAGGCAAGTTCTGAAAACAAGCACTGAGGTGTAGAACCCTGTGCTATGGGACACAGTTGTTGAGATACAGGTACTGGATGCTGCTTTCTCCTAATTATTTCCCCTGGCCTTCAAGCTTCCATGATCCCTGCCTCCTCCACCTTCTCAGATGAGTAAATGACATGGCACAGGTGAGAATGGGAGAGTCTGATCTAGTGTTGCAGGGGTGGAATTGTTAATGCTTAAGAGAGGTGCCAGATTTAGGTGTATTGGGAACTTACATTGCTTTCATGAGACCACAACTCTTGTTATCAACAATAGTTTACTGCTTGTGGTAGACAGGATAATAGCTCCCCAAATCTACCCTGTTCCTGATTTAAACAAACTGTGACTATGTTAGGTTGCATGACAAAGGGGAATTGGGGCTTCAGGTGGAATTAATGTGTCTCATCAACTGACCTTCAGGTAGAGTGATAATCCTGGGTTATCCGGGTGGGCCCAGTGTACTCACATGTATCCTTAAGTGTAGAAAAGGGAATGAGAAGGGAGACCCAGAGAGGCAGCAGTACAAGTATTCTGCCTTGCAGGTTTTGCAGTTGGAAGCATATGGGTCATGATCCAAGAAAAGTGGGTAACCTCTAACTGCTTTATATGGTGTGATTGTGTCAAAAGTGATAGGTTGAAACCCAAATGCCCAACGTGATGTTATTAGGATATTAGGTGGTCTTTGGGAGGTGCTTAGGTCATGAGGGTTGTGTCCTCACAACTGGGATTGATTAGTGCTCATTATAGAAACAGTCTAGAGAGCGCCTTAGCCCCTTCTGACATGTGAATATACAATGAGAATTTATAACCCAGAAGAGGACATTTCCTGGACCATGCTGGCACCTTTATCCCGGACTTCCAGCCTCTAGAACTAAGAAGTACCTTTTTGTTGTTTATAAGCTCGCCAGCTGATGGCCTTTTGTTACAGCAGCCTGAATAGATGAATTCAGGAAAGTCAGAATTCTCCAGAAGGAACACAGCTCGCTGACGCTGTAATATTACCTCAGTGAGACTCATTCTGACTCCAGAACTGGAAGATAATACAGTTGTGATGTTTTTAAGTCATTAAGTCACTACTGTGGTTATTTGTTTCAGCTGCCTTAGAAAGCTAAAACTCTGACAACTAACGAACAGAAGTGAATATTGATATTTGTAGGCTGAGTTTTCTGACTCAGACTGCTCAGGGATAGATACTTATTCAACTGTAACTTCTGGGAAGAGATCAGAACCAGACCTTAAGAATGACAGGTAGTGACAGGGACCTGAAAAAAGAGCATTGCAGCTATGCTCATTGTGCTGCAAATGAAACTGTTTTTCTGACTCCAACTTGTTCCTTTTAACTTGTCTAGTCTTTCTCTATTTGAAAGTAAATTATCAAATTTTCAGTGTCACCTTCCTATATACCCCTTTATAAAAAACATTGTGAGTTGAGAATCACTAAAATATTATGGAAAACAAAAATCAGCATGGTTTAGGATTATTCCAGTGAATGTTACTATATCAAATAAAATTAGAATTAGTCAACTACTGTAAAAAAAGAACATAAAAATTAATCTTCATGTTGCAGCTTTAACCTTCAAGCAGCATATTTATAGCATTTAAAATTGTACATGTAAAGTATGCAAAATTGTAGAACTCTTAATTGAATATCTATTTTGGATATCATATCGGAGGTCATAGTTAACTCCTAATTTAGCAGTGTGCATCCTTAATATATAAATACAATACCTGCTAATCATAAGCACTCAAACATGTTTGTCTCAAAGGACAGCTTCAGTGAAACAAGGTGGTTATTATGTTCTTAAAACTTAGGCTTTTAGAGAAACATCAGAAATGAAATTGTATTACTTGGTTTCCCAAGTTTCAGACCTTGCAGCTACTAGAAGTTAACTGGTATTTTTTAGAAAAACAAACGAGAAATAAAAAGAGTTGATTTTTTTTTTTTTCTCATTATATTGGGTTGAAGTTCAGAGTTTCAATCAGATGTGTGTTCAGGAAAAATACTAGTGAAGAACCAACATCTTTTACCCGACATGCATAGCACCTTAATGCAGAAGGTAATTTTGATGGTATACTTGTTTTGAAGCATACTTGTTTTGCACATTTTCTTAGCGAGACTCTGCAACTAAAGAAAACTAGAGTATAAAGAACTGAGAACAGGCCCTCTTCAGGTTTTCTGTGCAGGTATTAGGGGAAATGATAGATGTGACACGTGTCAATTTTGAAAAGAGAATTTAGGGAATTAGAAAAGACAATTGCTAATATCGAAAAGTGCCAAGGAAATCGGCTGCAACATTTAAAAACATGTTGCTTCTTAGAGACAGAGAGTGTCAAAGCAAGAAAATACGAAATCCTTCTATATCAATTCTCTGTTTTATTTAAGAGTCTATCTTTGGAACTCAGGCAGCTTTCTCATTCTCTTTGAAGTATTTATTGAATTAAATCTCTAGGAATATATAAACTTTTCCAGGTCACTGAGGTAATGATTTCCTGTAGGAGGCTCTGAAATCTGAAGAGTGAAGACAGCTTCCAGTATTTACTTGGTCTCTGTGATTTTAGTTCATCAGGAGTTTATGAACCTAAGTGCCGATCCAGCATTGTAGGGCGTTGTAATCTGTCCAGGGAACATCTAACTGTGTCTTCCCATGCCTGTGGGGGTGGCTGTGTCTATTGTTTGGTTCTGTTCTGGTTTGTTCTGGTTTTCAAGGGAGAGTTTATATACTGGTAGGCCCTAGAGTACTCACTCTAACAATTTGTTGTTATGTATTCTATTTAAGTGATAAAGAGGAGCATGCATGGAGGTAGAAATTTAGGCACAACCACTTACATTTTAAAAGAGTATCTTTCTAAATTGGGGTTCCCAAGCTTGTTTGGACCTTGTTATTTTGACACCAGTAAATACTATTTTATTTTTAACTAAGGATAAGCATTACCAGTAGTCTGCTTTTCAGACTCCCTCTTATTAGACAGCAGGTTTTCCAGGCAATGCCTCTGACTATCATAATTATTGGCAGCAGGCTTAAGAAATCAGAGTGTATTCTGATTTTGTTTCTTCATTATGAAAACTATTCTTCTGGTTCTTTTCCTGTCTCTGAGTTTTCCATACAATTGAGCATATCCACTGGGATTTGGCTTTAGTATCCAAACTCTTTTTGTCCAGAATTGAACTCATCTCACTCCTTACCTCCCCAATAGGTTTTTCTTTATGTGTATTATATAATTACCCACTCATTTTCTGATTTTGGAAGTCTGTGAATTCTGCCCCCTCCACTTCTCCCTCTCCTTCCTTCCCCTTTGTCACTTCCCTTCATTCTTTCCCTTTCACCCTCCATTCCTGGCCCCCTCCCACCCACCAGCACAGTCACTAAGCCCCATGTACTCCAACTCTTTTATCTCCTATTTCTTTCCCTCTTCCCCCTCTGTTCTAGCTCCTTTGCTTAAGTAAACATTATTTATGCCTAGATTTCCTCCCCAGTTTGCTTGTTTCTCTAGTTCAGTCTAACTACCTTCTATGGTATGGTCCACTTTGATGTTAGACAGCTTTCTGACATGAAATCACGTTACTCCTATTTCAAATCCTCAATGGCTCCATATCAGTTTTCCTTGCTCATCTTGTCCAAATTCCTTTGTGGAGTAAACAAGGCTCTTTAGGATTTGATCTCCTATTTTTTCCGGTTTAGCTTCCAGTACTCCTGCTTATACATGCTGAGGGAGCTACACATATGATATTGTTTACAAGTCACCGAAAGTGTCTGCTAATATACACACCTGGGGCCTTTGCATGCTATCTAACTTCCCTAGATTTCATCTGCTTGGAATAAATTCTTTTCCTCTCCCAGGGAAATTTCCTCTTTGCCACCATTGGATTTAATACATTGTATTCTGAATATTTCCATGTCTGTCTTCTGTACTAGTTGATTATCTTGTGAAAGCTTTATCACTTTGTCTTTCTCCTATAAGTGTTTAATTCACTTGAAAATCATTTATGTGTTTTCTGATAGAGAGATTCAACTTCATTTTAACTCCTTATGGTAACATATTGTCTGGATAACATTTATTGAAACATTAAATGATCTACAATACTGCTGCTACATAACTCAATTTTTTTATTTTAAAGGAAATGTTCAGGCAGGAATGAAGGCCAATAGACAAATAGGCAGGAAGAGAGGGAAGAAAGAAGTATTTTATTTTTTTATTTAGTTGTTCACATGAATTATTCCCCCTATACCTCGGGCATGGACCAGTGACACAAATATGTAGGTCTGTGCCACTAAACCCTATATTTAATTTATTTTCCTATGTACTGGTTCTATACTATATTAGTTAACATAACTATGATATTTATTTCTATCATATAGGTCAATTCACTCATCTTGTTTTGTGTCTAATGAAATACATGGCTATTCTCAACCTTTGATCCTTCACATGAAGTTAAGAATCAACTTGAGTTTCACCAAAAACTTTGGGTATTTGGTTAGGATTGGCTTCAGTCTGGAGAGCAGTTTGTGAAGAATTGACATCTCAATAATATTGAGTCACCCATAAACATGGCATTCTTATGGATGGACTTTACTTTTGTAATCAAGTTGGATTTTTATATACTTTATCATAATATTTGTGACTCATTATAGGCTTTTTTCTTTCTTTCAAATCCTTTTTATGTGTTTATTTTTTTCTAAGATTCCGATAGAATGATACATAGAAATTATCATAGTAGAAAGCCTCTTCCTTTGGTTTCTGTCAAGATTTTCTTTTTCATCCTTGGTTTTCTATAATTTCAACATAATATATGTAGGTGATTTTTGACTTTTTTAAAAATTTTCTTGAATCTGTGGTTTGATGTCTGTCAATAATATGGAAAATCCTTGGCCATTAGTCAAGTATTTCTTGTTTTTCATCTTTCTTACTTCTTCTGATATTTCAGTTATGTGTTTGTTGATGTTTTCCCTTAGTTTTTGGATATCTATTCTGTTTTCTCTTTGCATCTCAGTTTTAGAAGTTTCTTGTGGCCTGTTTCCTTGAAATTTGCTGATTATCTCTCTGTCAGGTCTGGTGGTGAGTTTATCAAAGGTATTCATTTCTTTTACTGTGTTTGTAATTTAGAACATTTCCTTTTTATTCCTCCTTAAGACCGCTACATTTTTTGCTTGATTACCCATCTGAATTTACATGTTATCTACTTTTCCCATTAGAGTGCTCGACATATTAATCACAGTTTATTAAAATTCTCTGATTATTCCAACATCTATGTCTTAGTCTGGTTCTGGTGATTGCCTTATCTCTTCAGAGTGTTGGGTTTATTTTTGCCTCTTTGCATACTTGCGATTCTTTTTGTTGGTGGTGGTGGTGATTGTTGTAAGCTGAATACAGTGTATCAGGTACTAAGAACTAATTGAATAGGTCTTTAGTAAGATTTTATGCTAATCTTGTATAGAAGTTGGGTTGTGTTTAATGAGTGCTGAAGTTAAGGTTTTAGAGGTTTCAAATTCCTCTAGCATCATTGTTTTGTCTCTTCTCTTTACTTTGCCACTTCCCTATGTACTGTTCCTCAGAGAAACTGTATCTTGCAATTCTTTTAGCTATAATCCATTATTATACGGAAGCCCCTTGAGTGTGATAGTTGGGGTGGGGAAGGGGAAGCATTAATTTATTATAATCTCAGTCTTTCAATAGACCTCTGTCTAGGAGCTGTGGCCTACACAAGTGTTTCTGTTCCTCCATCAGAGTTTTCCTCTTATTTATACTGCTCTCTATTTCCTTCCACAGCCATTGCATTTTAAATATATTTCCTTGGAGTCCTGTGTCCTGCTCACTAGGGTTTTTATTGTTTCCCTTGAATGAAACAGGAAAGCTGGAGAGGGCTGAAGTGGAGAGGCATTCTATTTCCCTACTTGGGATATGCTTTCAGAATTGTGCTAAGGCTAAAGACTTTAGCTCAGAGGAATAAGCCTTTTTAGTGAAAATGTTTCCAGATATAGTTCATAAGGATTACTTTTCCTCTTCTCTTGTGAGAGCTACAAGGAATCTTTCTCCAATTCTCAGATTCTCTAGAAATAATGCATTGACTTTCTGGAGGGAAAACTCATGAAAACCTGAGGGGGATATGTGTGGGCGTGTGGGTAGGGGGTAGTACATTCTAAGACTGTGACCCCAGGAATTTCTCACTCTCCCATAGGTTCACATTTAGCCTTCAGCAATTGTCAAGATTCACATTTAATTGTTTCTATATAGTCCTAGCAACTTCTACTGGAGTGAAGCAGTCTATGATTATTGCGTCTTTCTAGCTATACATTTCTTCAGGTTTGGGGATGGCAATTTATCTTACAACCTCAGTTATCTGCAGACCCAAGAAGAAATTTTGATTTTCATTTTACCCATATTTTTCTTGTTGTAGCATGGGACTGCCAACTTTCAAGTTCTTTATATCTTAGCACCAAACCCACAAATCTCGACTGTTTTCTTGATAGGAACTGAATTGAAAATAGTGAATTTTGTACACAATGATTAATTACATTTACTAATACTTTGAGATTTTTGAATCTAAGTGCATGAATAAGGTTGGCTGTAATTATCTTTTCTCTTACTGTTGGTTTTTGGTTTTAGTATCAAGGTTTTATAAAATCACATAAAAAGAATTGTCCACTTTTTTTAGTACTCTGGAATAGTTTGTGTCACAAATAGATATTATTTGTTCCATGAAAGTGCTAAAGAAATTCCCTGTAAAATTATCTGAGACAATTTTTTTCTTTGTGAGAAGATTTTGAACTCAATTTCAATATCCTTTATGGCTGTGGAGCTATTGGGTTTTTAATATTTTATTGAGTATATTATGGTAAGTTACTGTTTTCTAAAAGTTTGTTCATTTAATCAAAGTCTTCACATTTGTGGACATCAAATTATTCGTTATGTATTTCCAGTGAGTGTATCTACTGTTACCTCTTACTGCATCTCTCCTCTTTAGAGAGGATCTTAAATGGACTAAAGACAATTCTCTTTAGGAAACTTTTCTGGTAGCCCATTAATTGATTAGGTCAGGGTTCGTTTTTAGGAAATCTACTTCCTGTTGCTCTCCAGTCAGGGTCTTCTGTTACGAAGTCTAATTGTTGCATCAACCTCCAAATGCCTTCTGTCATTCTGTGGCCTTTGTTGAGCCTTGGCCTACACTATGTTTGGGTCTATAGACTTAACATATCCTTAATAATTGCATATTTTTGATATCTTAACATTTGATGAAGATCTCTGCAACCAATTTGGCTAGATTTTGCATGTAGCAATCCAATTCAGAAGCTAGATTTAGACACAGCTTGTGAATCTGAAGTAACATGAGCAAAGTTCTAGTCACGCCACAGTTTGTAGCTGCCAAAATGTGGACATGGAAACAGTTATTTTAAAACTTGATAAGCAACAGCATTTTGGAGAACTGTGGAATAAAATGAATACTTCTGGTTACCCAACTGGAGAAGCATTTGCATCTAATCACTGAATACCCTTTACCTGATTATAGGATGTATATTTGGTATAAGAATTCTTTTTAAAAGTACATTTACATTTTAGGTAAGAATTTTTTTCAAGTACAATTTTTGTTCTAGGATGTTTCTATGTTAATTTATTCTAGTGGGATTTAGTCGTCTTTTTTTGTTAAAAATGACAATATGTAATTTATATACAAATATAGAATATCTGTCATACATTTAGATACCTAGATGCCTCAGTATAATGTTCTTGTATTACATTTTCTTTTGTTTTTTCTGGGGGGGATATAATTTATACATGAGTTAAATTGAGTAGTTGGAAACTACTTCAGTGTTCATGTAATGTTTAATTTAAATTATTTCCAACCACAGCCCAAGTCTCATGCTGCTATGGACAATCTGTGTTTTTTGGTATATGTTCCAACATTTTATTTAACAAAATAGAAATAGAAGAACAAATATAAAGGCACCAAATGTGAAGTATAGCTAGAAGGCTTTGACAGACATAACAGCAAAACTACTTCATCTTTATAGCATTTGATTCAGGGACACGGTAACTCAAAAGATTTCATCTTTGAGCATTTAATTTTGTAAAGAACAACTCAATATAACATAAAAAGGAGAAGTGTCCAGTTCAACCCTCCTGCACTTAAATCCAACAGTATGAGGTCACATCAGCTCTAGCAAATTCAATCTTGACTTGATTTTGATTATTTCAGAAGAACTCCTTTTTGACCCTCATATAAGCTTCTTCATTTAGTCAGATTTAAGAATATTAACTCAGCTTTGAAAATAATTATTAATGATTAAAAGCATTCTATATTGATAAAATGTGATGTTCAGATCTTAAGATCTTTAGGACACAGTTATACATGAAATAAATAACATAAAATAAATGTGCTCTCCATTTAGAGGTTAAAATAGACATTAAACATTAGAAAAACTGAAATAATAAAAAACGACTAAGACAAATGGTTTCATTCATACTCTACATAGATTCTTTAGAAATAAAAGATAACTGGTAATCGCTTATTTGAAGGAACAACCTTAGGGAAACAAAACTGAGGAGGAAATGGAAGAGAGGCAGAGAAGGAAAAGAGAAACTATAACACAATATTTAATTCAAAATGTAACAAAATATATAAAAATGGAATAATGATAAAAAGCAGATTTGGTTGTTAGGTTGTGTATAATGTCTCCAGAGAGGATATAAGTAACATTGAATTTTGAAAGATACTCCTGAAGAGGTATGGGCATTTATCTGATGCTAGGTCCTCTCTTATCTTGTTGATTTAAATCAGAAGAATTACTCCTGCAGGGAAAAGCTATGGTTTCTCTTTGTCAAGTGGTCATCACCAATGAAATTCCCTTGGCTTTCCTATCACAGGAATGATTCACAACTCTCCTTTGTCAACTTCTAGCAGAAAGCAAGAGAAATGGTAGAGACCAAAGTTGGGGATAGTGGCTAAAGGGATAAAGCAATTTTCTGATGGTGCTTACATTGTTTTTTTGTTAGCATACCTGTGAAGTGTGTGTGTATGTGTATAGGTGTTCGTGCAAATGAGGGACTTGATAAATGGAGATGATTTCCCAACAGGAGATGAGTAAATATAAAATTGCAGTTGGAGATTGTCACTATAAAAGAGGATTGCAGAGCCTGATTCTCCCTTACCATGTGTCAAAGCTGAAATTCCTTTGGATGTTTCAATGGGAGTAAAGGAGTTTTAATTGTAAGGTCAAAGTTGGCACTGTGTTCGGGGTAAGTCTCAAAGGAAGAATAATTGACAGATAATTGTACTGAGATGAGTTCTTTGAGGAAAGTTTGGTCAGGAGGGTAACCTGTCACAGTAGATTGAGAAGATGTAGCCAAAGGGAAACCCAAGCAAGTGTTGAAGCACAGATTCCTTGTCAAGTCTTAGTGAACAGCAGGGACGTATTTCCCACCTATATTTTTCACTCATTGCTGGTGATTGGTTTCTCAATGGGGCACATGTTATTATCCACCTCGTCTGTAGAAATCTGTCTTCTCAAAGCCTCAAAGAAAGGAAAGAGATGCTGAAGACTCATTGATCAGTATGGGAAAGACTTCTTGAGGATGAGCATACAGAGAAGCTAGAGTATGGGGGAATCAGAAATAGCAAATATCAGTTTATTGTGATTAGATAATCTACCAAAGCAACTTTCTCCTTTATAATATACCTGTTTTTTGGTCATGGAGACATATTTAACACCAGGAATGTTATTTGGAAACAAAATTGCAAATGGAAATACTCTTTGTATTCAATATCATATTCTTTTTAAGATGAAAAATCTGGAAAGTTCCTCAGATTTTATGACTGTCTGCTTTTCACCTTAAGAGGATGCGATCAACCATGTGGATGGTGAGACTAAGTTTAGTCATTACGTGAGCAGACAAGCCTTACAACATTTTAAAACTATCTCTTCAGGATCTCTTTATATTTCCATAATGTACAAAATAATGATTTATAGACCAACTAAATCTTATCATCTGAATGATATCATCTAAAAATACTTATTTTTTCATCTACAATATGTTGAGATCTGTTTTATCCTACTGAATTATGGATCTGCTCATGGAAGATAATTTAGAGTATTTCTTTGATCCTGGACCCTTTGGTAAATTTAATGTACTCTATTAAATATTAAAAACAAAAATTAAACAACATCATTCCCATATAGTCACATGTTAAAATACTTTAGTAAAAAACATTTCATGGGAGGCACTTATATCATTCCAAAAATTTTTTTAAGTAATAAAAAAGTTTTTGGTGGATGAATATGGTGATATGATTGTTAATTGCCTCCATAGCCTCAAGATTCAGAGATTAGAAGTATAATCTTGGATAATGTTAGTGAGCCACTGTTTTTCAGAGAAAACATTTCAAGCATCCTAACATTACCAAATTACCAACACTACACTGGATTATGATGGTAATTATTTGTGGAAATAACAGGAGTCCATAGGCTACATGGTGAAACTCAAAAGTGTCTCCTTGTCCCTTTACGCATTCAAACCCGCTTTATGTAGATCTCTTTGGCCCTTTGAATAAAATATTGGGCAGGTACCATGACTTTTCCAGTCACTTAGAAAATCAAAATCCTTCTTGTCTTTTTAGTCATAAAGTGGAATCTTATTTCAAGTCCAGGTAATAGCAAAACTTTACACTTTGTCTAAATATAAGGTGTTTCTCCTCCCTCTTTTGGACCTGTTCAGGCTGGAAATCTGAAGTGGCAGGCAAGTATAAGGAACAAGTCTATGTTCTTATATTTTATTTATTCTCTCCCTATTCACCACATGTGGCTTGTTGGGTTCCTCTAGAGTTGTGAGGAGAAAGGAAGAGAGGGAACCAGCAGGGAATACTCCAGTCTAACCTTGGGCTGCTCTGGACTTAGGGGCTGCTTGAAGCTAACTCTTAAAGAATATCTTTGAAACTCATGGCAATGGGCACACTGTGTAAATGTCCTATGATGTAGACAATGTGTTTTATAATTCTAGTTGGGAACTTAAATTTTCCCTCTACCTAGGGCATGCAATAGTTTATCTCCTTACTGCTGGGAGAATTATTTGGTCCTTTCATGCAGTTCTCTTGGACAAAATTGCAAACAGTTCCCAGCTGATTCACTTCTGCATCACCTACATCTGGTTCATAGAAAACACTCACATATCTTTGGTTTTACTCCCATGTTTGTTATAACTTTCTAGTTTGCCATTGACCATTTCAGTCAATTTCTCCCTTATAGGCTCTTTCTCTGTGTAATTAATTACCAGTTGCCCCTTCAAACGCCAGGGGAGACACACCAATCTCCTTCCAGCTAACTTAAAGAGAAAAGAAAGCATTCGTCATTCTTCCCCCAATAAATAAGGGGAGAAATACCGTTACATTTCAATACCTTTCTCCAGACATTTTCTTTATTGTTTTTTTTTCAATTGCAAATTTGACTTTATTCACCGATTTTTTGAAAGTCAAAATACTTAAGTAACACAACACTTTAATTTGGAAACTGGGAGTATCTGTGATCAATATTCTCTGAGCCATACCAGAAATTAAAATAGAAGTGGTCTGTTTTTAATATTCCAATATATTAAGTAGACCCAAGCTAGGAAATTGATGGTCATGTGCTCATAGATTCCACTTAAAATGCAATGTTTTTTAATACTAATTCCACGCATAAACTATTAAAATCCACAAGTACAACAACAAATCAAGCAACCCTAACACTATATTTGTGTGTATTATCAACAATTTGTGTTTTTTAAAATAATATATTTAAAAAATAATGCCTAGTAATAATGGGTAAAGAAAAACTTTTAAAAATGAGTTGTATTTATTTGTGCACTCTGAGAATTTATAGAATTCTACTATGGATGAGGTGCAATGCTAGTGAGGGAAACAAAAGTGAATGAGAGTCTTTATCCTTGTAGAGTCGGGTGAGGCAGCCATGTAGGGGAGAAGAAATGCCCGTGGCATACAGATGGAGAAAGGCTGTAGAGTTGAATGTATGAGTCTGGAAAAAAGACAGATTTGGCCTAGGGTTTAGAACTAGAATAACTGATTGATTTTGAAAAGGAAAAGCTAAAAAGCAACAAAATTATTTTTTTTTTGCCTTTTTAAAGAACGACCTACATAGGCAGAATCCGAGTGGAAATCAGGGCTTGGAATTGTGCTTTTCCCTTGGAAATTACCATGGATATATTTTTAAGTCAGTTTGCAATCATCTATTTTGATCAAAATACAATAGAGTGCAGCATAAAAAAGACTCCCTGTGACTTTCCCTTTTTAAGTTTTAAAAGGAGAAACCTTATTTAAGTTTTAAATTGGAATTCCAAAAACTATCTCCCCTTTCCCTGACTGCAAAAATGGAACTGATCCTGGTTCCCAGAATACCCATTTTACTACAGGAGTGAGATTAATTAGATATACCTAGGAACTAATAATTTATTAATGTTTACCATCTGTATGAGAGGGCACCTTTCTGGGTCAGTCTTTTCGTAGTTCTTAGTAGAGGGAATGCAGCCTCCACCTGGAGAGAGAACAGCCAGGGCTGGTGAAGTCATGTTGTTGGATATACATACTAGGAGTTTATCTTCTTTTGTCTCCTAAAACCTTGAGAGAATTTTTTTAATGTATGGATTTTCTCCATAAGTGAACATATACAGGTTTTGCATAAACTTTCAGAGAGTTTCTGGACCTGTTGAAGCCCTCCATTTTTCATGCTATAAAAATAAAACATTCAATATGTTCTCATAAAAGAAAGCTTACATAACTACATCCAAGGGAAAAGTATACTAGAATTGTAAAGGGTATAATTTTAAATATATATATTTGTCTAAGACATACAGATGAAAGCATGAAAAAATAAGTCACTTCCAGAAAAAGGACTAGAGGGAAAAGATAGATCTATACAAGGTCAGTGTATCAATTTAAGAGAGATACCATAGAGAAAAATAAATCTTGTAAATCAAGGAGACTGAATGACTGAAACAACTTTTCTAGCATGAAAAATAAAGAATGAAAATTTAGTCAACTAGGAGGTGCTAGAGATGGTCTAAAAGTAGCCATAGGGGTAAATAGAGATAATCTTAAAAACTTTAAGAACTCATAATCTATAGGTCTGAATAATAGTTTAGGAAATTAGCCAGTATTCTATAGAAATGCTAATAATTATTTTTGAAAATAAACTTTAGAAGTCAGTTGATTGAGATTTTTGCAAAATCATTGGTTTAATGTTGATAAATATGCACATATCAATTTTATGTTCTCTAAAGACCTAATCTTTAATTTCTTAGTGTCTCCTCATAGAAGACTGAGATGTAATTGTCATTAATAATAAAAATACTTGGACCCTGATAGTATGGAACTGCATGTATTTTTCTTTAACTGGGTAGCTCTAATGAATGTGGAGGGCATTAAGCAGTATTGGAAACAAACTCTTAAAAGGTTACTACCCAGATACTAATTTAAAAATTATCAAGATACATTTAGAAGGAACATTAAAATGTGATCAACTTGGGCAAGAAATAGTTGTACCCAACACCTCTGGAAAATGATTCCAATGCATTGAAATGTAGATATTAAGTCATAAATATAACATTAAAATCTGGAGTGATCCTGGATGAGAAATTTGACAGGCATTTATATTGTAAGAAATGCCTCGTATTTAGGGTGGATAGTTTAAGGATCTGAACATCTTGGGAAGATGTTTCCACGCTTAACCTTGGAGAGTCATCTAGAGGAGAAGTGGTACTAGTTTGTATGAACCAAGATACCTAGGTGTAGATAAATAGTACAGTCCATGAGGGTGTGTATTGCAAAGAAGACCAATGACAAGACTAATATTAAATTGGGATAAAGCTGTTAATAAATCTGATACCTATTGATATTTTGTCTATGATAAACACAGAATGAGCATATGTTTTTATAGTCTGATCTGAACTGAAAAGATAGAGTTAAACTTCTGCAAATTCCTAAATACCAGAATTTGGTGTTTAAAGCAACCTATCTTGATTTTTGTCAAACAAGGTGAGATAGAATATGAATGTTTATCCCTCATGCCGACTGTCCACACTGAAACTAGAAACAACTGTTAAATAATCTTCATTCTATTTTTATTGCTATTTTTTGTTTTAGTTTTTTCCTTAAACACAATGTGACAGAATGTTAATAATGAACAACTAAATAAAGAACATGCTTTTTCTTCCTCTCTCTTCCTGCCTGCCTGCTTGTCTTCATTCCTGCCTGCACCTTTCCTTAAGAAAAAAAAAAAGAAAAAAAAGAATGACTTCCCTGTCTGATGCAATCACTCCCCAGAAATTTCATAAAATGATGGGTCTCCAGATAGTATCCCTTGCCGCTCTTTTTCTTGGAGCATGCCCACATGCACTTCTCATGTTTGTACTTTTTCTTGCCTGACCAAGAGTCTTTGTTTATACTCCCAGCTTTTCCTCTGACTGACAACGCAGTCATCTCAGAAAAGACTTTCGTGGACATTGTTCATTTTGCATTTTGCAAGCTTGGACTTTGAGTTAAATTTCTCCATAGCCAAATCTGAGGACTCATTTTAGAATCCACAACCACTCATTGTAGTGTCCACACCCACACCTGAGTATGTGCTTTCCTTTTCTAATAAACCTTTCTATTGCATGCATTTTGGAATCTGCTTGAATTCTTTCTCAAGAGGGATCATAAGAACTTCAAGACAGGGGCTAAGGTTCCCTGCTTGCTCAGCCTTTGCGAAGAAACCTACCCATCTCCGAAATCAAAACCTATGAAACTTAGAAAATCAGAAAATAAATGTAGCTTGTCAAAGAGGCTCAGATTGTTCAGCACACAGTGGCAATCACTTTTTGCTCTGATGTTTCCAGCTAGTGATTGTCTCATGGGAAGATTAAATGTGGTATCTTTGAAGACAAAGTTGTAGAAACAGTCAAAATATTAATAGAAGATCTGCAAGTCAGTCTTGGGCCTACAGATGGGTATGAGGGGGCAACTCCTGAAACTTGTTGCTAATGCTAACTTTCAATAATTAAAATGAGAACTTTTAAGCCCTCTTATAGTTAAGTACATGGTATCCTGCATGCATTCATCAAATTTATTCTGAATGCCCCTCAAAGCAAATAAATTTCTTTTCCTTAGAACTATTGTTTTTTTCTTCTTTAAGAAGGATCACTCAGCAAGATAAAAACTTAAAAATTCTTTTCATGGAGTTACTTTTGTACTTTAGGAGTAACAGGAGGTGGTTAATTCTGAACATTTATCTGAAACTTTATACCAGCTTTGCCTTGGGCAAGTTTGCAAATCTTCTTTCCTGCCATTGGGTCTGACTGAGGAACTTCCATTTGCAGAACCATATGTGCAATAACTGGTCCTTAGGGTCACCCTGGCAACCACAGAGTCCCCTCTTTCCAAGCCACACTTGTGTTTTGCCAATGAGAGGGACAAAATGGAGGATCCTAGTGTGATGCTGAAGAGAAAAGAAATGGGAGACAATTTTGAAATCAAGTGAGCTGTTTTCACACCCCTCCAGAAAAAGACTTTTGTTAAAATGCAGGTGATCTAATCAGAAAGGGACTAGTTACTTACTATTCCAGAAATAGCATAAGATTGCAGTTCTGTGGTGGTTTATGATGAGAGGTAAAATTTTGAAATGCAAATATAAAAAAATTCAGAGTAAACAATATATCCAGCATAGGAATCCAAATTACCCTTGTTTTAAAGGAATTCTTGGCTAGAAGTAGCCAGAATGATTTAACCCATGAAAGTGTTATCTAAAATGCCTTAAGGAAGAGTTTTCAATTTTGTATACTCCTTCCATGACACCAGCCTTCTAACTTGACTTATTCTTTTTGTCATTTCTTTGTCTCTTTTGTTAGATAAAACAACAAATACCTAAAGGAGAGTGCTTAGAAGCTGAAGTGAAAAATATTAAAACATATACAAAAATAAAAATAATTTTATTTTTCTTGATTGTGATATACAAGGTAGAAATACACTTTGTTACAGTTTTACCTCACTAGCATTTTGCCTTATTATTGCAAAATAGAACCCTGTGGAGAAACCATTTCCTAATTCAGTGTTCCATTAATCACTGAGAAGGAGCCACTCTTTCAGTTTAAGGATAAGATTGTTGGTACTCTGATTTTATACAGGGAAGTATATATTTTTAACTCTAAAAGGTTCTTTAGATCCAAAAGAAAAAAAAGAAAAACTGTGGGAGTCTTTGAGTCTAGCCAAGTAGAAGTCTAAAAATTTGTCAACATTAGAATTTAAGGCATATATGCAATCAGAATTAGAGCTGTTGGTCAAGTATTTATTTAAACATAAAACATTTGTACCTACCCATATGTAGACTCTGCCTCTTTGGGTTACTAAAAACACCTGCAGTGTACTGTCAGGATATTTAAAGACTCATGGGATTGATTTTAATATACAGTCAAACATCACTGATATTGCTGGTAATATTAATAAGAAAAAACTGAGTTTGAAAAAGGTTCTATGTCAGGATGCACCCTGGTGGTCTAGTGGTCTAGTGCATTCTGAGAACAGTCCCACATAAATCCCAGGTCCTGGGTTCAAGACCTGGGGCTGGGGGCAATAATCAATGTGAACAACTGAATAAATATTTCTTCCTCCTCTCTCTTCCTTTGGACCTACTTGCCTTCATTCCTGTCTGTACCTTTCCTTTAAAAAAAAAAAAAAATTTCAGTGACTTTTGCTCTGTTGAAACACCAGACATGCTTTTCTTTTCTTTTCTGTATGAATTTATGTTTGTAAGCATTGCAAATTAAGGAGTATATGTTTATGTGTCTAGGAACTGGAATAGTGTCGTCACCAAGTCTAAATGCATATTCTTACTCTGAACTTGTCCTCTGTCTTTCACTATTTGGGTAGAGATGGGAGATGGTAAAACAAACAAACTGGGGTGAAAGGAGGATTTAGAAGGATAAGGAGAAAAGGACAGGAGCGAAAACAAAGTTTGGTAGAGTTGAGAAGAGAGTAGAATTAAGGTTGTTCATGCCTTTATAACCTCCCAACACATCAAACATACAAGTCAAACTAGGAGAGAAAAAACAAAATTAAAAGACTAAAATCAAAACCAAGAAGGTTCACAGAATACTTTGTGATTTATCTATATTCAGAGCAACCTGAATTTGAGTTCTGGTACAAACCAAAAAAACTCCTATAACCCACAATTCTTTACATAGAATTCTGTGGTAGTTGCTACTGCAAATCTTCTAGTCTTATCCTCTCCCTAAGAAACAATACTGTAAACCCAACTGTTGTCAATCATGGAAGACTGCCTCAGGGTTATGCCAGGTCAGATCTGGAAATCAAGAATCATTGACAATGGCAGGGTGGGTGGCAAATGTGAATGGAGAGAGCTTGAAATTTATAAATTACTGTCACAGGAAGATTAGGGCTAAGAGAAGGCATAAGTTAGAGAAAAATCAGAGTGAAGGAAGATCAGGAAGTAGAGGACTAACGGAAACATATATTTGGTTTTATTCCAGAAAGTTTCATGAATTTAAACACTCAACTGCAAGAGGGTGACCAAATAATATTGCATCTTCCTATAGAATTTTTACTTTATTACATGAAAATTGTTTCATAAACTAATCCCTGTGCTTTTTCTGAGTTGCATAGTTTTTCTGATTCATCTCCACTATTTCCTAGTTTGCTTCCTGGTGTTAATTTTCCTGCTCATCACAACAGACTGAATTCTCTCAAAAAAGAATGTCAGTTAAGTCAGCTGAAACATATACCATTAAGAGGAAAAAAATGAACTAGGATATAAATAAAAGTAAAAAGAGAAGAAAAGAGGTCAGTTTAATCTTCCCAGTATTCCTGTTTTCCTATTTTCCTTCCTGACTCCTGTCGGAGTGTTTGGAATGCTCTAGCAAATTGTCATAAACTATTGAAAATGCTTTTCTCACAACCCACTTGCAAGTTTTTAACATACATTGACAAATAAAATTATAATGAACTCTATTGACATACTTTTCCTGAATGAGCTTTGTGCTCTAATTTATAAGATATGTTAACTATTCTTTCAAATTATAAAAAAATTTTTTTTTCTAGTACTTACCATTTCCTTTCCTTCTCTATGAACTAGTCATCAGGGTTAGTCAATGGTAGTAGAGAAAAGGTGTGTATAATTGATTTAGTTTGATATTTCTATTTTTAGTATAGAAAACACCTCAACAGAATTTTTTTTTTTAACCCCTAAAGGAAAGGTGAAGTCAAGTATGTAGGCAGGCAGGAAGAGAGAGATGGAAGAAGGACTTTATTTTTATTTAGTTTTTCATACTGATTTTTTCCCTATGGACCTGGGACTCAAACCCAGGGTTATGTGGTTTGCTCTTTGGAGGTAATTGATTTAACCACTGCTCCACACATCAACAGACTACCTTAATGTTCAGTAACTTAATGGCACATTGTCAACCAGATTCTTCCCCACTCAGCTTCTATATAGTACCTCCATCTTAAAAAAAGATTTAAAATCATCAAATATTTTATCTATATAACCAAATCTAACCAGCCATCCTTTGGGACTGAAACAGATAAAATAACACTGATACTAGAATGGCAAAGTCTAAAATCTACATAAAACATCATTGATATTTTAGTCTGATATGGAAAATATTATAACTTGTTTGAAATATGCGTTAAATCATTTCTGATCAGGAAAATAGAAAGCCTAGAACCTATATATGATTTTTTACTGAATGTTAGCCACATAGAAGAGTTACAGTTCTTATTAACAAAGATTGAAGGATCACATTAGGAAATGGAGGCATCTTCCTACAGCCAAATATTCTCTTAAGTTGTTGCACAAATATAATTTATATAATTTCTTAATAAAATATTTTAGGCCTATGTATCCTTGTGAATTCTGAGTATGAGGAAAATGTCTTCGTTGGATAGGAAGGAAATTATAGACTGCTATGATAACTTGCACAAAAATGTCTCACAATTTTTTTTCCCTGGGCTCCTTTTCTGGACTGTCTCAGCTTCAAGTGTAAGCTCCTCTGTCTCTCTATTGTCCTTAAATTATGATGCTACCTGGCTTCTGCCTTAGGTTGTTTTCTCCATTCACTACAGCCATTCTCCTGTATCTCTTCACTTATAACTTGGGTTACCATATGTGGAATAATAAATCTCAAATCAATAACTCTAGTCCAGCACTCACTCCTGACATTTGAGTCTTAAAATTTATAGGACTAGTCTGCTTGGCTTGCTTAAGTCCATTCATAACCTGTGTGCCACTAAGCTCAGGAGTGTGACCTGATTTGTGTTCTTTCTTCTTGAATAAAACCACCATTCATCCTGCAATCAAGACAGAGAGATATAAGACTCACCCCAGTTATGCTTTCAGTGTCAGTGCTCATAGCCAATTAACCACAAGATTCTATCACTTCTCCCTCATAAATATTTCTCTATTCTGTCTTCAATCATCACTCCTTATTTAGGATATTGTCATCTTTCTCATGGAATAGTGTAAAAAATATCATCATGGATATTTCTATGTGAGTCTTATGTCCCTCCAATCCACTCTTCAAAACACCCTTAAAGGGTTTTCTGAAGTGTGAATCTGGTCTTAATCATTTCCCTGTTGAAGCTCTTTAATGGCTTCCCAGTGCTTTCAGGTTAAGTCCAGTATCTTTAATGAGGTTTGCATGGCCCTTCAGTTTAACCTATAACTGCTTCTCCAACCTCCTCTCTCTCCCTCACTATTACATTTAAGTTTTCTGCTGAGACTTACGGACTTCTAATTTCAAATCCTCAAATGGAGAATGCTTTCTCTCCTCCCTATGGATCTTTGCTCATATGATTACCTTTTCTCCTCTCAGAGAGATTATTTTGACTTCTAGTTAAAAACAGTGGTTCTGAAATGAGACTGCCTGGAATGGAATCCTGGCTCCCCTGTTTCCTAGTTTCCTGGGAACTTAATGGTGATTGTGATGGTGATGACAATGATGATGAGGATGATGATGATGATGATGAGGATGACAATGATGATGAAATTAGTTATAGTATCTACTTCTTAGGGTTATTGTGAAGATGAGATGAGTAGAATTTAGAATTCTCTAGTAAACAACGAATAAAGATTAACATTAAATGATTATTATTTCTCATCTGATTAGATGTCATTTTTTTTTTTAAAGAATCCTTGCTTGAGGTCTTGTATATAATTACATCCCTTTTTATGATTTCCCATGGCACCCTGTATGTACCCTTATGAAGGACTCACTACATGTAACTGATTCTTCTCTCTCTCTCTTCCATGACTGATTATATATTTGACAGATTTTTTTTTGTTTGTTCATCATTTTCTCTCCAGGATCTAAAATGGAGTCTAGCTTATAATAGGTGTTCGATAAACATTTCTTAGAAGATTGGAGGTCATTTGTAATCACCATAGGCAACTCAATTTTCATATAGAAAATTCTTTTGGTTTTTAGGAACTTACAATGGAAAAAGGAAGATATTCAACATCTACGTATTTTGCTTGTTTTGTCATGACAATGTATTCTAAGGAAGTATTTATATTTAACTAGGGTATTATGTCAAACTGAGGAGATACATAGCTAATTGGCCTACTTTCCTATAAATAACAAAAACCAATATGGAGGCAATTATAAACAGATTTCCTCGTACAATCAAAGACTGCCTGAAGTTATTGATTTGTGACCAGTAGCACCAAGGTTCTACAATCCTCTGTGGGTCTTCACAGAGAAAAGAAATAATAAGCGAAAAAGGGAATACACTTTTTAAAATGCGAGAGCACAACAAAGACCTTGGGCTTAAAAAGGGGTAAGTAGTTGGTTATGAGGATTCAGGAAAAGCCTCTCCAGTATAAATTGGATTTCCCTTCTTTCTGTCTTGCTCTTTTCAAGACCACTGTCTGAGCTCTATCAATCTATCAGTCTTTATTTCTGTTTCCATTTGTCATTGCTTGCTACTGCTACTCCTGTTGGTGTCATCCTCTTAGGAATTTTAAAAGCTTGCCTTCACTCCTGTCTGCACCTTTCCAAAATATTTTTTTTTTTTTTAAAAGCTGTTGATTGGAAGGTGGTTGCTGCAAGATCATTCCTACTATGAATTCACTTGAAACTTATAAAAACATTCCTGAAAAATAATATATTTAATTCCTTATTCTTTTTTCCCTGTGTTGTAATCCAAGTCAGAATGGGAAGAATAAGTCTAGAAACAAACAGCACTATTATTGTATATAAATGAGAAATCGAGCAATTTCTTTTTCAATTAAAGACTTTCTACCAAGGAAACTTTTTACCATTAATGGAGGGGCAAAAACAGAAGGCATTTTGCAGGTATAATTCATATTCCCTTTGCTAATTACTCCCAAATATTTTCCTTTGAGTGGACCCTAATAATAGTCAAAAGGGACATCTACTAAATGGAGAACATTATATCGAAATTGATTAGTAGGAATAATAGTAGTTAGCAGTAAATTTAGGAATGATAAACAGATGAGACCTAATGGAAACACACACAGACACAGATACAAACACATACAACCAGTAAATTTTACAAAATGTTTGTAATCTTTTGACCTCAGAGTGGAAGCATGTCAGATGACCAGAGACAAGGTCTTGGTGAAGCCTTAACTGTGCCTGCTTTATTCTTTGTTACTTCAAACTGAATCCTAATCTCAACTTTTATTTCTTTTTTGACTTTTTCTTTAAAAAAATCAAATATAAAAGGAAGCAATTAGGATAGTATACGGAGCATCTGATACCTATCACTTAGCTGCAACAAACATCATTATGAGATATACTCTGTGTATGTAAAACCAGTCAGGATCCTGGAAAAAAGGAAATGAGACCCTCAAGTAAGATGATTGGAGAGATTGTAAAGTTATGGGCAAGAAATGGGGACTTAGCAATGGCTCGTGAAAGACAGTGGAGCTAGTGGCAGTGAGGATTTTTACCATCACTAGATTTGAAGACATAGGAGGAAGTAGCAGTTATCGAAACCTGGCGAAACTGCCTTTGAGGAGTGATTATGTTCAGAAGAGAGATCTCTTCAAAACTGCATCTCTCAGGGAGAGAGCGAAGGTGATAAATGCTCCAACTTTTTTTTCTACCTTCTTTACTGCTGGTATCCTATTGGCCTAAGCAAACTTAAAGTCAGAGTTCCCGGGAGTCCATTAATGTGGTCCATGAGGGTCAGCCTCCTGGGGAGCACAGGGTACAAAGAAGAGGATATACATACAGAACAAAGGAGAAACCAGATCACTACATGGAAGAGGAATAACATATTTAAAAGTGGAGAATCATAAAATCTGTCATTTTTCCAAGTGTATGTTTCAATCTGTTAGTAATTGTAAAGTCAGTTCAGTGACTAATGATCAACATTTATAAGAAAAAACAGAATAGAGAATATTAGTGTTTTCTGATGTGCATGTGTGTATGTATATGCTTGTGTACATGTGTTTGTGAGTCCCTAAATGCACACTTACTGGAGATATATTTTTTTCTTTTAAAGGTTCAGGCAAAAATAAGGTAAAAATCACTTTATTTTATTTAGTTGTTCATCTTGGTTGTTCCCATTGGCCCCAGGATGTGAACCTGGGACCTTGGGATGTAAGTGAACTTTGCCCAACCTGAACTCCATCAGGGTGAGCCAATATATTTGACCCACTTAAAAAAAATGGGCAAAGGATTTTATTTGGCATTTCATATATATATAATATATATATTGGAGATAAATATATTTCATAAATGCCACATGTGTATGCATACACACATAAATATATATCCAACGAGCACATTAAAAGATGCTCAGTACCACTAATCACTGTGGGGGAAGGCAAATAAAAATTCTATGAGATATTCTTTATATCTGTCAGAATAATTACTGTAACCTTACCTTCCTCTAGAAAATAATAAGTGTTGGTGAGAATGCAGAAAAATGAAAACCCTTGTGCTCTATAGGTAGGAATGTAAAATTGTGCAGTGCTGTGGCAAACAGTATGGTGATTCATCAAAAAATTAAAAATAGAATTATAGGATTCAACGATTCTACTTCTGGGTATATACACACAAGAATTGAAAGCAGAATTTCAGAAGAGATCATAATACACCTTTGTTCATACCAGTATTAATTATAATAACAAAAGGTAGAAACAAACTGTGTCTCTTGAATGAATAACAAAGATGTGATTATATATAATTATGTATATATACATATAGACATATATATGTACACACAAATATACATGTATAATGGAACATTATTTAACCATGTAAAAGAAATTCTGACACATGCTACAATGTGCAAAACTTGAGGACATTATCCTTAGTGTAATAAGCCAGTTCCCTCCAAAAAAATACTGAATGATTCTATTTACATGAAGTACTTCGAATAGTCAAATTCATAGAACCAGAAAGTAGAATGGTAATTGCCAGGGATTTAAAGGAAGGGGGATTGGGGAATTGTTGGTTAAATGTGTACAAGATTTCAGTTTTTCAAGATGAAAAGAATTCTGGAGATTGGTTGTACAACATTGTGGCAGTCCCTGACACCACTAAAACGCTACACTCAAAAATGGTTATGATAGTGTAAATGGGTGAATCATTCCCCTACTCCCTGCTCCAATTAATAAGTTGAGGTTCTAACTGTCAGTACTTCTCAGAATGTGATTGCATTCGGAGGTAAGGCCTTTAAAGAAGTAGTTAGGTTGAAATGAGTCCATTAGCTTGGACCTTAGTCCAGTCTGACTAGCATCCTTATAAAAAGAGGAAAATTGGATGCACAGAGAACTATCAGGGATGTGTGCACACAGAGAAAAGACCATGTGAGAAAACAGCAGGAAAGTCACCATCTGCAAGCCAAGGAGGGAGGCCTCAAGAGAAAATAAATCTGCCTACACCTTGATCTTGGACTTCTCAGCTTCCAGAACTGTGATAAAGTAAATTTCTGTTGTTTAAGCCACTTGGTCTATATTTGTTACGGCAGCCGTCACAAACTAATACAGATGGTGAATTTTATGTTACATGTGATTTTTATCACAATTAAAAAAATGTGGAAAACAATAGTCTAGCCAGTTTTATCTTGGAAGAAAGTCTGAGGAGAAATTTGTGAAGCAATAAATGAAGAGATTGTGAAAAAAAAAAAGAATGTGTTCTGCATAAAAAGATTTGCCTCGGATTGTGTGTTCAGAAACATCACTAGAAATGCAAACCTGTTGTATAGGCTTCTGAGTTTGAAGTCAGTGTAGATAATAAACTAAATATTTGTGAATACTATTTACCTTCTTTAATGCAATCATTTCTTGGAAGGGCGCTGTCAAAGTGGCAATATGGGTGCTCAAAATGTATCCAATTGTACGCATATCAAATAATCATGATAATTATTTAATGTATTAATAAGCTCTGCACTTAATATAACATATATTGATCCTGTACACTAAAAAATTACCTCCATTTTACAGATGAAGTGATGAAGGCTCCAAGATACTAGGTTGCTTTAATACTTACAGAAAATACTTTCTGTACAACACATAATGAAACTATTTCAACTCCTGTTGAAAGTGAGAAGTAAGGAGATCCATATAACATTTCCAAACTTACTTGTGGTAGGTTTTGAACCTGTTCACAGCAATCTTTTTAATCAACTGAAATATAAAGCCAATTATTTCAAATGCACTCATTTTAAGCGTAGAGTTTGAGTTTTGACAGATATATACACCTATAAATCACTACCCAAATCAAGACAGAACTTTTCCATCATCCCTCAAATTTCCTAATGTCCTTTACTCAGCTGCTTCCCTGTTGCAATCTCCTGTTTCCCTCTCCCACTCCTTCTGCTTCAACTTCAGGAAAGCAACAAATTCTTCTTACTAATATAGATTCTCATCCCTCCATCTGCATCCCTCTGGAATTTCATGTAAGTTAAACAATATATGATCTAGTTTTACCTACGGTTTTGAATTTATTTATCTATTTTTTTTTTTTTTGTCTGGATTCTTTCCATCAACAAAATAGTTTTTGTTTTGCTCTGTTTTTTAAGAAGCATTTTTATTTACTTTATTTAGTTGTTTATCTCATTGTTATTTAGTTGTTCCTGCTAGCCCTGGGACACAAACCTGGGACCTTGGGATATACGTGAACTATGCCCAAACCCTACTTCAGCAGGCAATGCCAGCAAAATGGTTTTTGAGATTCATTTATGACATGTATTTATCAATCAGGAGCTTAGTCTTTTTTTTTTTAATTGTATTTTTATTGTTGGGTAGCTTTCATTGTATGAATATACTACATTGGTTTTATATATTCAGCTGTTGAACATGTGAAGTCTCCCCAGGTTTTTGGCTATTATACAGCAACTCTGAACATTCAAGCACAATTGTTTGCATGGGCATATGCTTTCATCTCTTGGGTAATTACCTAAGAGTGGGATTACTGGGTTGTAGGTGCATATTTAAACTTATAAGAAACTGTTGAATTATTTTCCAAAGAAACACCATTTTGCATTTTCATTAGCAATATTTAAATATTTTAGTTGTTTTATATTGTCACTAGCACTTATTATTTAATTTTAGCCATTATAGAGTTGATGGTGGGGATGTAATGGTTTCTCTCTGTGGTTTTACTTTCCATTTCCCTAATGCCTAATGATGCTAAAAAACATTTTCACATGCTTTTTGGCCATTTGTATATCTCTTTTGGTAAAACGTCTAATTTTTCTGTCTATTTTAAATTGTTAGTTTGTCATATACTTTGGACACTAGCTCTTTTTCAAATATATGTTTTGCGAATATTTCTTCCCTGTATATAGCTCACCTCTCCAGTTTGTTAATGATATCTTTTGAAGAATTTTTTTTTATTTTGATGAAATCTAGTTTAGTCATTGTTTTCCTTTATCATTTTTGTATCTGTTGGAGAAATATTTACCTATCTCTAAATCCTGAAATTTCCCTGTAGAATATTCGAAGCAGGTACTTTATTATAGGTATTTACTTTGGAATATGCTTATCTTGAAAAATTAATAAATAACAAAAGGAAAAGTCACATGAAAGATCATGGTTGATAGTCATATGCTAATGATGGTGATTTGAACACTTTTAGTAGTGGAAATGGGCAATACCACAATTAGCATATGACCTCCACAAAATGAAATTCCTAGCCTATCATTGAACTGGGTGGGCCATCACTTGAAGTGGACTTTTAAGGATCACACGTGTGCCTGACAGAGAACAAAAGGCAAATAGAAGCAAGCCAACACCAGAATCAAGGCAGATATAACACAAATCTGACCAAAAGCTCTGCTAAATGAGTATCAGGGTATAGTGAATAGTAAGTATATATTATTTACAAGTTGATACATATTTATGCTTAAAGTTAACATTAAAAAGTTGTATATATTTCATTTCATAACAGTAGTCATTTTTATTTTCCTAATGAAAATTCTTTGATGATTTTTTTTGCTCAAGTCTTGAAGTAGAGATATCTGAATTGAGAATACCAGTCAGTATTCAAACACATAAGCAATAGGCTATTGTAGTCCTTTTGCAGACACTTGAAGGGGTATTTGCTTCTACCATTGAACTTAAAGTAGATAACTTCCATATCAGAGGGCAAATTATGATGTTTCTTGGCTATCTAATACGGTGAATAAACGAAGAACCCCTTGTCCATTTGAGAGCTAAACTTGAACTGAACATTTCTTTACCTTCTAAAATGTTCAGTTAAGTGCTTTTGCACTTCAATTTTCCAGCCTGGACCAAGACCAGAAATGCCAAAATGATATGAGAAAGGCTGTTCTTACTGTTTTTCTGGCTGGGATGGGAAGAGGAAGTGCCAGCAATTTTGTGAGAAAGCCTGTTCTTCAAAGATCTGCAACCCAGTTTGCAGAATCGAGGGGCTTGAATAGTTCTGATGAGTTTGGCTGTGTGTCCTGGTGTGCTCATAAGAATCGCACCCCGCAGAAAGCATTTTGTCTTATCAAAGTCAACCACAGAATACTCTGTGTACTTCCTCAGATATCTTAACCATCATGTGTGCCCATCCAGATAAACCGCTAAAGACTAGCTGCACCCTGCCAAATTGAAAAGTTTGAGTGTAATCCCTACAAGAAGGTTTCAGATTTCAATCTGAAATAATGAAAATACTATCCACCATGATAATTTTATAAACTGTTTATAGAATTGACTCCAAAGTACATCAGAGTCTTTAAACTAGAGAAACAATTACAGATAATTTAGCCTAACTCCTCATTTTTTACTTTTGAAATTTAAGGTTCAGTGAAAAAGATTATTTTGCTTGCTCTCATGTAGCAAGTTAGAGGAAGAGACCAGCCTGGAAAACAGGATCCCTTCTTCATACATCATGATGTATGTGAGTGATTTGCTCCTTATCATATATGAGTCTCATAAGAAAAAAAAAAGTGTGAATAGAAATTAACTGTGTTCATAGTGTGGCAAGTAAAAAAGGAAATTCCTTAGATGTGCTGAAATGGAATATCATCATTTCAGTATTCAGGGTCAGAATGCAAATGATATATTCAGTTCTGTTAGAACTCTTTGCTGTTGCTTTTGTATACATTGGGGGGAGGAATATTGTATGCTATAAACTTTTCCTTTCTAAAAAAAACCATGTATTTAAAAAAAAAGTGTATGGAAGAGAGTTATTGCTTTGAGTAACTTGGTTGGAAATTCTCATTCACACATCCATTTAAAAATCATCAGTGGAGGTGAGCCCTGGTGGCCTAGCAGTTAAGGCCACTGGACATCATTCATGTACATCCCAAGAACACAGGTTTGAGACCCAGTGTCACTGGGAACAACTAAGATGAACAACTACAGAAATAAATTCTTCCTTTTTTTTTTTAAGAATCTTCAGTGAAAACAACCATTCATCATGAACATTCTAGGTGGAATATGGTGAAGACAAGGCAGTTGACTGGAAGTTTGAGAGTGTGGCCAACACTGTGTGTGGGACCACAGGGAGGATCAGCGTCATTATCCCTGAGTGAAAACTGTGGTCCTAGGAGGACCAAGTGCCCTGAGCTGCAGACAACTTTGCCTGTTTATTACCTGCTTCATAGTTGCTTTTATTCCTGAAATCAGATGAAGCCTCCTTACTCCCAAATCTGGAAAATGGTAGATATCTCCTTATTGTCAAAAACCTTTATTCCTCTTTAGAAAGATATTCATTTCTTGTTTTTTTTTTTTTTTTTTGTTTCCCCCTCAACCCTAACAGACACTTAACAAAAACAAACAAAACAACAGGCTCTCCTTACCAGGGTGATTTGATGAAAGATTATAGATAGTGTTTTAAATATAAATAGTATCTGTAAATATAGTAATTGACATTGTTTCTTTATTGGTAAAAATAGGGCTTGGTCTTGATAATTTCTAGTCCCCTCCATCTCTAACGTGTGAGAGTCTATGAATCAGGACACTCTGACACATACCTGTTTCTCAGTCAGGCAGCCTCGCTGTATTCCGCTGTATGTATATTTGTGTAAGAGTAATATAGGAACCTGACACCAATGAATATACACAAATTTCCGACATGACTGCCTCCTATCATCTTGACAAGTAAGGAAAATATTTCTGTATGCACAGTACATATACTGCCGTTTCTATAATCTGAAACACTTTAAAGTTAGGATGAAATCTGTGCTGAAACAGACAATAAAGAGCTTTGGCCACTACTGCAAGTGGAGCCTCAACCCAGTCAGCACCATAGATTTTGTATCACCAGGCAAAATGCCCACCTGCTGGAGTGACGTAAAGGATCCTGCGGTATTCACCAAAGTTGACAATTTATTTTTAAGCATTTAAGATTTAGTTCTTCATAACTATTGGTTTGGATAACATAGGCACGATAATTTCTTTTTTGAACGCTGTGAAAATTTGTGGTATTTATATGATGAAATAATGTGGTTGATTTTATTCATTTTATTTACTATCAATTGGGTTTATTTAGCAGATGTCACAATGTAGGCAATGTCTGTTAATGGAAGGATTGAACAATTTGAAAGTGGGCTTTCAAGTGAACCAGCTGGCTCAGAAATAATATTTATATACATATACCAAACCTAATTCAAAAGACATATCTTTTTTTACAAGGTAAAATCTCACCTAATTCTCAATTCCTTAGATTGCTATCCATTTTACTGTTGCATTTAAGAAAAAAGTACAGGACAATTCCTAAGCATTTAGTCTAATTATGGAAGACAGTATATCTTAGAAATCTATGAGCCCACTTATATGAGGAATCTCAAATAGTCAAACTCATAGAAGCAAAGGGTAGAATGGAGGTTACCATTGTGGGGAGAAAGAAATGTGGAGTTATTGGTCCGAGGGTGTAGAGTTTCAGTTATGCAAAATAATTAAGTCCTGAAGATCTGCTGCACCAGCAATTTTCCAGGCAAAAGTGAAACAGACTTTCAATTATTCATGCTCTCACCTCCCTTTCTTTACCCCTTCCTCCAACTCCTACCCCATCTCCTTTCTCCTCTGGCTGCTGGGCTATCTGCCCACTGCTATTTTCACACTGCTTGTCCCTCCCCGCTTCCTCTAGTTGAAAACATTCAACCCTTAGCAGATATAGATTGCTCTTAGAAAGATGATCAGATTAAATAGTTCATGCTGAGTTTCCAGACACTTGTATGAAGTATACCTATACTTGCATTTTAAGATGAATATAAAATTAATACGAGAATATTTCTGAGTAGGAAAAGACTTGATGGTATTTTCCCTGACTTCGACCTACTGTGAGATCGGTGTTATTTCCAACAAATCAAAAAATTAGTGTTCAATAAGCAATCATTTCCTTTTAAAACTTTGCAGAACTCTCTTGCCTGATATAAAAACTTCTAGCGGGGGTGGAGAGTTGTGCCCTTAGATGCTGGGAAGGACCAAATCAGATTAAATATGATTAAAATACCCTCCTATTTCTTAATAGCAGCGTATTTTAATAGATTTGCTTTTTCAAATAGGTAATGGAATCACATGGTTTAAAAATTTAGCAAGGGTGAAAATTTCCCTTTCATCAGTTTCCTATCTGCTGATTTCCACCACTACTACACCAAAGTGGGTAAACTCTTATTAGTTTCTTGTGCAAATTTTTGGATATTTAAAAAAAAAAGTTTAGGTAAGCAAATGTTAACTCATATTCCTTCCCCTACTTTTTAGACAAATGTAGCATACTATACACATTTTTGGATTTCTCCCCTCAGCATATTTTATGTCTTTACAAAATGGCACCATGAAACTTACCCATTCTTTGAAAAAAATTTTAATTATACCTGAGTAATATCCCATTATTGTATGTGCCGTGATTTACTTAAAGTTCTCTATTGATGAACTTTTTTATTGTTCTAATGAGAACTGCTGCAGTAAAAACCCTGCACACACATGATTTTGCCCATATGTGACTCTATCTGGAGAATAAACTCCTAGAATTAGAACTGCTGAGTCAAAGAGTATATGAATTCGTAATTTCAATAAATATTGCCAAATTGCCTGCCAGAATGATTATACCTATTTACACTCCCACCAGCAATGAATCACTGTTCCCGTTTCTCTGTATCTTGCCAACCCTAAGGGTTGTCAAATTATTGGATTTTTACCAATCTGATAGTGAAATATGGTAGCTTGATGTAGTTTTAATTTGCATTTTTTCTATGTAGGAGTGATCTGAGCATCTTTTTATATGTTTATGAGTCATTTCCTTTTCTGTGAACTATTACTCATTTTTCTAAGAGGGTAAAATTCTTTTGAATTCTATGGTCTCATGGATTAGAGAGTTTAATTCTTTGTACTGTAAGTAAAATAAATCAAAAATATTTTTTCAGTTGTCTTTTTACTTTAAAGAAGTAAAGACTGAATAATGTGGACATGGCATTAGTGTTTCATGCTATTTTGTTTGCACACACAGTTATGGATAAGGATGGATAAATTGATTGTGTGTATGGGCAGATTTTTAACAAGGCCCACTTTTTTATCTTAGAGTATAAATCACGCCATGCAGACAGCTCCTGCCTCTGCATATGGGTCCAGTCCTTCCTGTAAGAGAGGAGCTTGAGACATGTTATCCAGAAGTTCTAAGTGTTTAAGTTGCACAGTACGTGCTCTTCTTTACACTGACAGTAAAGATAGAAAAACGACAGACATTGAAACTTTAAAATAAAGTTCACTATTTGGTAACAATAAGGGTAGATAAGTTAGACGTTTAAATAAGGTAATATAATAAAGTAGAAAACATAAACATGCAAATAAAGAATGAAAACACAGCAGGAGAAGTATGTAGTGACCCACGCATGTGATAAGGAAGGAAGGAGAATGAAATGATGGACTATTATCAGTTTTAATCATTGAGCCACTGCAACAATCAGAGTTCAGAGTAGAAAAGGGAAGCTTCTCTGGGTGTTTCAAGCAGAAAGGAATTTAATACAGGTGATATGAGCTCACGGAACCATTAGGAGAGTTTGGAGGAATGGTAGCCAGGGAGCTGCCTGACTTTCGGTTTCCGGTGGTCCGATTGCAAGTGTGCTGAGCTGGTGGAGAAGCGGGCAGCCTTCCCCCTGCCTCCAACTCAAGATGTGGAGGAACTCAAGGAGGATGTGGACCGTGGCCACTGCCAGCTTGCATGATTGTCAACTTGTTTGTCAGCTGTGACTGCCACTGAAGATAGCTTCCTTTGTGTTTCAAATTTGTTAAGAGTTCACTCTGACCGAATCCAGAATGTACCTGGAACACTAGCTGCAAGGGAACTGGGGATGTGCTTTTATTCTGTTCAGTGTTTGTCATTCAGAGTGTGTCAATCAATGTCAAGAACTAATATACAGTTTTATCACTTTGGTATGAATTTGTCAGATTGTCCAGGGTAAAGCAGGTGAATATAAAGAATGGGTACATTAAATGGATATATTTTGTCTGGGTCAGGAAGGACCCTAAGAGAATTCTAGAAAATGAAATTTATAGGGAGCTCACCTGGCAGACCTGATAGTTGGAGTAGGAAGACTGAAGTCATGGGGCTATAAGGCCTGGATAGAACTGGGAGAATTATTGACAGAGCAGTAGGACTGTTGAGGAAAGAGAATATTATTTTTTTCTTTATTATATAGGCATATACAGTGATGAGAGGAATAACAATGAAGTTAATATGATTTATAACAGAATGTATGTGAACACCTCTGACAAACTACAAAGCCCTGCCTATTAATATTGGTGGTGGTCTTATTCTCATTTGTATACAAGGAAACATCCTAAAAGTTAGCAATTTGTTCAAGTTAACTTTACCACGTATTAGAACTTGAAATGAAGCTTCCTTTTTCCCCTCCTCCCTGCTTTTCTCTTCTATCCTTCTTTCATGTAACATACTGAACATCTTACTATCTGCTAGGGTCTTTGCTTGGGTGGTCAAGATATAATCTGTTCCCCCAAGGAGGCAGTAGTTTTCTAGTTTGTCTGACGTTCATCAGGATTTTTTTCATTGTAACACATGTGCCTCCCAGAATTATATTCGGAGTCCTAGAATATGTTAGGAAGCTAGCCACTTTTTTTTTCTATTCAGAAAACACACACCCATACCCACATCCACACCCATACACAAGGAGACTCCCCTTCTAACAATGGGGCAATAGAATCTAAGTTCAAACCTTCAGAACAAAGTTGTAGCAGTAAGTGTGGATTCTGTGCTGATAATGGGTCATATGGATTTTATGTAGAATTGCATACATGTGAACAGGCTGTAAGATTTGACTGGTGGGAAAAAAATTAAAAAAGAATAAAAATGACTACAAAATATCTCCAGGATATTAAAGTGAAGCTAACCACATAAAAGACACATGACATTTTCCTGTGAAGAGATAGACTGAGCATTTTGGGTCTTATGCTGGTTTTTAGCTGCCAGTGATTCTTGTGGCAACAACCCAAGCTTTCAGGACACTATCACATTTTTAAGTTTCCCTAATGAATTATAATACCATTTCTGAGGTTTACATCAAATTGTGTTGAATGGCATTTTTAGCAAATTGTGTCACTTTGTGAATTTCCAAATTTTACAAAATTTCTTGTGCCAAAAAATAATCAGTGAAAATGATTTTGTGTGAAACTTTCTGAAAGCCAAGTTTAGCTGATTTTGCTAAACAGCACAAGCAAACAATTTATTCAGTCTTTCTCCAAGTCCTTTTTCTGTGCCTCCTTCTCGGCTTCCAGGCCCCCCTCCTTCTCCCCCTTTCTAAGCTTCTTTCACTCTGTTTACAGGCCTTTGTTTCGGCTCCTAGTTTGTCTTTCTCTAACATTTTCAGCCTTCCCCACACCCCTCCACCCTTTGCTATACCAAGCCTTGGGCTATGGTTTTGGGCTGAGGGTCACAAAGGTCATGGATTTTCCACTGAATGAAAGGAAAAAGAGAAATAAAGGAATGATCTCTTTTGCTCTCTCTTCTGCCCTCGGTGCTGAGAAATTCATTTGAGAGTATTCCTGTGAGCATTACTACTGTGGGGTTGAGACAAATATAGTGCTTACCACAAGACAGGCTAAAATAATATTGCTGAGGATAAAAGGATATATTTCTATATGCCTGGACTCCTATTTTGAGTTCCTTGCATAGATGGATGACTAGACTGGTCTATATCTGATTGGTATGTTCTGCTTCAGGAGAATAATGAGACTTCTGTAAAATAGAACTTCTCTGACTCAATTTCCCAGACAGGATAACAGTAAAGGGGAGTGGAGACAGCATGTGCTTTGCAATCAGGGTTCCTGGTTTGGAATCCTGGCCTGCCAGCTACTTAATCTTCCTGAGTGTCAGTATTCCCTGTTACCAAATAAGGAAACTAGCTACTGATACAGCTGTAATGGTGCTGCTGTTAACAATGCTAACACTAATTGAATAATTACTAATGCCAGGTATTCACATCTAACACCCTTATGTAACACTAAGCATTAGGAATTACTATCCCCCTTTTATAGATGAGGAAACTGAGGTAAGAAAATATTAAATTACTTATTTTAGTCACTGACAAAGAAATGGAGCTGGGTTTTAAAGCCAGGTCTGTCTTATTCGAAAGCCCAGTTTTTGATCCACAGCAATGGGTAGCTATGAAGACTAATAAAACACAGTCACAAATATAGGAAGTTTTGTTTTGCTTTGAATTATTTTAAGGTTAGAAATTGCAGGAGGCATAGACATCTCTAGTTCCTACACTGTCTTTTCCAGAATTTTCTCTGCTATCTTTATTATGTACACATACACTTAATTAAAAGATGGTTACCCAAGTCTATGAGCCATAGACCAAGTCACCACCAGCCCTACTTCTCTGACCACATAAAAAAATTGGTAAATTGTCTAGAAAATACGATGACAGACTGAAAATAGTACATTGTCTGTTTTCAGAGCAGAGATTGTGGGAGAGTGTTGTGGCCAGAGGAGTGGGGAAGGAAATAGGGTTGTGTCTAGAAACATCCCGCTGCCAGTTATTCTTCGTGGTATTCCTTAGGGAAGCCGCAGAATCTTACTGTGACTATTGCAGAAAAGCCACATAATTGCAGTGCAGCTCTGTCTCCTAGCCTGGTGTGGCTTCTATCTGTGGTTTTATGATCCTAAGTTGTATCCAACCCACGTGCTAATTTTTTACCTGCTGAATGTAATTCGGTTTGTAGTAAGTGATGCTTTCAAAAACAGCCTCAGCCACTAATTTCTGGGTGGGATTCTTCTCTAAACCACGTGAAGCCAGAGAACCCTCACAGACATCTGATGGGTATGTTCTGCTTTGGGAGAATGAGTCTTCTGAGTCAAAAGAAAAAAACAAAAAAGAGATTGTAAGTTCCTAAACTAACTATGGCAAATGCTTTAGGTATGTCTGTAAATTGGGGCTTCTGTGAATTTAGTTATGCCTTTCAACTCTGCCTAGATTGCAGTTTATCAAATCACAGTGTTATTAGTAAGGTTTCAGGAGGTCTTTGATTATTTCATGACCTTTTCTCTAAATAGCACCTAATACTTTGATACAAGAATTTTTGAAGTGCTTCACGATCTTTTGCTACTCCCTGGGGCCTGGGTCAACATTCCTATCATCTCTATTTTGAGATGAAACACAAGAGAGTTAAGTGATTTTCCCATGGGCTCCCTGCAAGTCAGCGTCTATGCTGGACACAAACTTCTTAAGCTTTCTTGGCTTTAGATGAACCCACTGAGCTACATATTTCCCCCAGCAATTATTTATACACATTATGCATCTGACCTGGATATGCAAGTGCTTATTTCCCATTTGCATAATGAGAATACATCAGGCATCCAAGA
This sequence comes from Solenodon paradoxus, assembly GCA_004363575.1. Taxonomy (NCBI): domain Eukaryota; kingdom Metazoa; phylum Chordata; class Mammalia; order Eulipotyphla; family Solenodontidae; genus Solenodon; species Solenodon paradoxus. Next base: position 168,814 of record RJWH01001343.1, on the reverse strand, counting down.
AAGAACATTTCTTTTATACAGTCACTGAGTCCTAATGTGAGTCTGCCTCTATAGGCTCCAAGAAGGTCAGGGAGGAGGAGAACCCTGACCATACACCGGCCTGAAGCGGATATTCTGGATAAAGCCTGATCAGGTCTGGTGAACATGGCAGAAAGATGTGGTGTGGGGTGTGGGAAGGAAGTTTAATTGCAGAATGCTGGAACCTTTCCTACCTGTTAGCCACTTGGAAAGGGGGCTTCAGGAAATACTGTGGGTAATAAAGCTGATGTTTGGGTACAATGATAAATATGGGATATGGGTGCCTTTTGTACTTAGAGGAATCGATCATACGGTTTCCAAGTACACTTGAAGAGTTAAATATTATAGTTTCATAAGCTACTTCATTTTTTAATGATTTTTGTTAGTGATTTCTTTATTACAACACTATCTTGTCCTTTTATAAATCCATTTAAGTCAAATTTACAAAATACAGATAAGCAGAGAGAAGACGACAAAACCATCCTGCCTTCCACTACTCAGGGGTAACCTGTACTAGCATTTGTTTCCTCTTAAAAATTGACTTTTATTTTTTTTTAATGATTATGTATGATAAATTTTACCACCTATTTTATGCAAGCTGCACCCGCCTCCCCACAGGATTATACTATACACATTGCTGTGCAACCTGCTTTATAAACTTAAAATATTTAAAAAATCTCCTCTGTTCATGAAATAATCTTCCCCAACATCATTCCATGTGATTGGAATAATATTTCATTGAATGACTGTATTCTTGTTTATTTCACTAGAATTCTTCATTAGTAGATATTTTTGTTATTTTCAAATCTTCTCTGTTGTAAGTAGGCTATGTAATTCTTATTATTTCTTAATTATAATGTCATGCTTATTTATAATGGCCTCACATCAGATACTTTATTTTTGTCTTCTGGAAGGCCTAAACCTGAAGGTGCAAAGTGACTGCTGTATTCATCTTTTAATGGGAAACTTGAGGTAAGAGAACTGTTTTGTGTCTTGCTGAGGCTATAGTGACACTGTGCCAAAGAGTAAAGTGCTCAACCTATTTCACTAGAAATGGAGATAAACCCAATTTGCTAAGAGCTCTACGTAGACAAGGAGCTATACTTCTACAGAAGACTAGATAACTGTAGGATCACACTTAATTAAGATACTGGCTACAACACTTAAAGAGTGTTGAGAAGTAAGGATCTCATGTATCTAAACTCTAAGTGTGCCTAGGACAAAAAGATACTGGTCCAGTCAACTTCCCTGTAGACCTTTCCCAGGCATATTTCTTCAAACAAAAGCCAACAAGAAGCAAGCAAACAAAACTCCAAACCTTCAAACAAAAACAACGAAAAAGACCAAACTCCCAAACCCACCTTTTGTTCATTTTATTTTGTTCTCCATTAGCTGGATCTCAGATTAATTCAGCAGATCTAAGTGCTTTTGGAAAGACCAAGTTACCTCACACACTTTCTTTCTGTGTAGGTCTCTATTGCTAAAGAAACACGCCTACTCTTTTCGTATCACTTAAGCTACAAAATCTTTTGTAGAAATTGAAAGGAGCCCATTTAAATTCTATCAGTTCTTGCCTTAGCGTCCTCTCCACCCCAACTATTTCTTTTTTAAACAGACATTTTCTATGATTTTTAAGTCAGCATTGATGATAACTTGACTGGCAGACATGAAGGTTTAGGCCGAAGGCACCTGTGATCTGTGCAAATTGCAGCAGTTCTATAGATTGAAGGCATTAAAAACATGCATTTATGGTCTGGATCTTCTACATTGGGACACAGAATGGCATAATGATGTCATCCTCTCTCCAGAGAGTTTGGATGGAGAATGAACAGGGTTAGAGAAGAATATGTTTTGTTTTCCTTCTCCTTGGGGTGACCATTGTCTCCAGTTGGTCCTGTGCTCCCTGAGTCGTTAATTAAGCCCAGAATCTTTATAAGTGACCTGTTGCGACACTGAGGTCTATTCCCAACTTATTCTGCTTCACTGCATAATATTTGGCCTGTGTGATTTGTTTTTACTTTCTAAAAATTTCCCTCTTTCTTCCTCACAACATGAAGATTCATTTTTGAGATGGAGAGCAAAAGGCTAGGTTAAGAAAAACACAGCCACCTCCAGAGTGCAAAAAACTGCAATAAACCCATCACCTCTAACAACAGCAGAGCGTGAAAAGATAAAAAACAGCCTGCCAAGAATGTAGTAACCACCCATTCACTTTTAAATGCTCTCCACACTTCAGTGCACAGACCTAATTACTTTTCTGCATTCCCAAATCCACTTTGTGGTACTGCAATCAGAAACCTGGCGTTAAAATATTTTAGACTTGGAGGATCAAGACTAATTATGGGCCTTAGCTGCACCTTTTGGTTTTTCTCTTCCTCCATGCCCCCTCCTTCTCGTCTTTGGGTTACTTTAAAGCACGCTCCACTGGAAGAAAGGCTGCCCAGTCCCAGTTGGGGGTGAAGCTGAGAGAGAATAAAACAAAGAACAACTCAACTCAATTCAGTAAGCTTCAATGAGGCTGGTATATTTAATGCGAGCCCAGGGTTAGCCCACAGAATTGTGGCAGAATGCAATATTCTCTACAAAAAAAGATGTGTTTAAGGTTGGCTAAGGCCCCATAAGGCTGTTGTTGGTGTTTAAGCAGTCCACTGAGGTATTTAGCACTGAGGGTTTCTAAACATTCCAGCTGAGAATTAAACTGCAGCTTTACAGTAGCTGCTTAAAGGTTTGGGGGGGCTGGGAGCGTCCCCTCCCCCTTGTATTGAAAGGTCAACAAACAGTAGGAAAGATCATGTCATAACAAAGATGAAGCCACCTATTATGGAGTATAGTGACAGCTAATAGCATTATCACAGGGACTAATTCAAGGTATTAAATAGTGTAATTGTTAAAATCATGTTACGGTTATTAGAACACCCAAGCATAAGACATTTTTCATTTTACATCACATGAAAGTATTGCAGGTGAGCTTAGCCTTCGAATGACAGGCACTTTTTATAAATATGTAAATATTAGAAAATTGCTTCAGTTCTGCAATTTTCCTGCAGCGTACATAATGCATCTTTGATACACAGATGTTATGTTTTATGGCATTTATGAAACTACTTTTTAGGTAATTTTGCCGAGAGTTATACTCTTAAAGAGGTTTCATTCACACAGAACAATGTACTGTGAAAGTTGGTGCTAATATTTTACTTCATGAGGCATTTTTAGTTTCATGGATTTAATAAGACAAATACTAACACAAAATAACATAGTTTCTCAAAGAGGAATTTATGCAATGGCGAAGGGAGGCTGAATACCAATAGAGTTCATTTATGGAACCTTCAGATCTAAGTTTGAATTTTAAGTTTTAATCTTGGTAAGTTTTATGAGACTGGATCTGAGTATAGCTATCTTTGGTTTGCATGATTCTTAGATTATTAGAAAGAAATATGGTCACCTCAAGGGGGTACAGACGTCACTAAAAATAGAAGAACGCTCAATATTGACAACACATGAAGCTACCAAAATGCATTTTTTTGTTTTGTTTTTCTTTTTCAGTTTCTAGTAGCCAAGAGTCTAAAGCACCAGTTCAACTGGAGAAGATGGTTTAGAAGAATACTATGCTTCAGATGGTTAGAGTTTGCGGGGCACTTAAAAAATAATACACAGACATTGGCGCACAACTACCAATTAGCCCTCCTTGTAAGACAGGTAATTTATTCCACTCAGTGGCATCAAATATCAGAGAAATCATGGGGCGAAACAGTAATTATCTGCAGGAAATTCAAAGGCTTTGAAAACCAACGATTGCAAAGAAATAAAAAGAGTTCTTTTCACTCTGTAGACTTCATCTTTAAAACCTATAATAAGAGCCAGGCCCTGGTTGTGAGTCTGTCCATTTCAAGGAAAAAAGGGGAGATGGCAGAGGGTAAAGGCAGTAATCCTGGGGCTTTTCTGCATAAAACTATCTGGAAGCAGAGGTCAAAGACCAAATATTCCAGTGCTTTCTATATCATACAAAGTCCTGACCCAACATGGAAATGAAGGATTGGACTGGCCACTAGTGAGAATGGAGGAAAATATTAAATTTCTGAGCTAAAGAAGATGACAAGAAACTCCACTTTAAAAGTCTAGCAGTTTAATTTGAATTTTAAAGCTTGAAATAAAATAATCTTTTTGGGGATAAAAGAATAATCGCAGAATTTTGCCAACTTCATGGCAAACTCTTCTTAAGAGAAACATTTATTCTTAATACTTTATCTTCTTTATGCTGCATTCATATTTTATAAGGTTTAGTCTTGGAAATTTAGATCGATCTATCTATCTATATATATATAGGCTCAAGTTCAAATCTATAATAAATCATCTATATTATATCTGTATATCTATGTTTGAATGCACTAGCATTTGGTGTTTCTACCCCTTCAAATACATTTCTTCTTAATATTCTATAGGAGGGCCTTGGCTTTTACTCATTTACTACCAATTTCATAGAAATTCATGGGGGTAACACCTACTTTTCACTTAACAAGGTCAAAGCACAAATCCCCAAGCCTAATTCAAATGATTTTTTTTTTTTCATTATTATAAATCACATCATACCAGATGTGAGAGAAAGAGGAATGCAATTCCCTGTTGTTCAGTTGTTCTGATGACTCTCCTATGGACCTGAGTGAGCAGAGTTACATTTTCTATAGCAAACTGTCCCAATGGAATAGAACTTTTCAAGATTCTGTTTTTGCCCTAATTAGGTCAACTGAATCTGGTCACTATACAGATGGAATAAGGTTTTTGGGTGATGTCTGAGGACTGCTGACAAGATGTGTATATATATATATACATATATGTGTATATATAATATACATAAAGAATCAGCCCAGCTGTCATCCAACAAGAGTGGCTTACTGAACACCTCCTAGAATGTCATCCAAGGGAGTTGAACTAAATATCTGATATTCCACACCAGTGCTTAAGGTTCTGTGATAGTACAATTTGACAATTTAGATCAAGATACTTCATTATACTTAAGAGAGCACTTTATTTTCTGACTTTAGGTATGCAGCAAAATTTTAAATTACATTTTTTTGGTAATTAAAGATAAAATTGCCTGTATCTGAGCTGGCAGGAACTTTGAAATTCTTATGCAGTCAATGCTAAAGTGCCATTTTTAGCATTTCACATTTCTTGGTGCATATAAATCCTCTGTGTTCCTTTTTCAGGGGTTTCAACAGGGAAAATGTGGCCATTTCTCTCAAAAAAAGGAAAGCAAATGCATAGATAATGAGAATGCCCTTCACACCCCGCCTACTTGTCAAAATCAGATGCTGCATGTTGACTAAGAGATGAACAAATAGAAATTCCTCTTGGTGATTCAGGCACAGAACATCTCAGTGGTCATTTAGGCTACTTAGTCGAATAACTCACGTTTTTACACTTGTCTTTACATGGATGACTTTCGCATTTATATTTTCATCCTGATCATTTACCAGTTTAAGTCCTACTATACAGCGTTGTACAGCACATCAGTATTTTTATGCCCCAGTACTGCATGGAGCTCAAATTAAACTAAATTAAGCTCAAATTAAACTTAGAATTAAGCTCAGTTTAGTTTCTCAGTGTGTTCTGTATGTGGTGTTTAGTTTCTTCCATCAAAGGCTTTGCCTGGGTCTTTCCCAGATCTGGTCTCCCCAACTGCACCCTCACTCAGCATCCTATTATTATCAACAGTATCACCTCTGTGAAGTACTCCAGATTCAAACCCTGAAGCCATTTCTCATTTATTTTTCTCCCTTTTGTGTCACAATGATCAAGTTTAAAAAATTTCACTATTAAAATTCTATGATATTTCCTTTCTACCTCACTGACATTAGACAAGCTCAGACACTCATCACACTACCTGATGCAGCCTTCTAGTAGTTCTCCTGGACACCTCTACCCTTTTGCTAATTCTGCCATTGAGCGCACTCACTTCTGTAAAGGCTCCTGGTCTCCCAACATCATGCCTGAACCCTGCTCCTCAGTGCCTTTGTACATCTTAATCACATAACCTTCTTTACTGCTATTCTCACCTCTTCTCGATGCTTTGTGTTGGTGTTCTCCTTGGATGGACTTATTAGCTCGCCACTATAGCCCTTTCTCTTCACATTCACCTTCCCACATCCCAACCACTTTTCAGGATCTTCCTTGTGAGATTTTTGTGCTTGTTTTCACTCATTCTATCCCGCTTCATTTCACATCGAAATCACATATTATCTTTAGATGGGATGATCATCTTGGCAGCTTCAGCAGAATGGAATGAATCTTGGACTGGATTCCAATAACCTTGCTTCCAGAACCAAGTATCAACTCTGGACCTGGAGCAAATAATTTTACTTTCCGGAGTCTTTATTGCCTTTTTTTTTTTAAAGTAGTATTTTTATTTCTTTTTCACAATGCTGTTTTCATTTTAGGATATTGAGATAGCATCTCAGCCTATATTTCACACCACACTCTCCACCAGAGTTCCAGTGTCCTTGACTCTTATACTACCACGTTTCCCCCCTTTTGTTAGTGCTTTCTTTTCTTTTTAAAAAGGATATTAGAAAGGAGAAATGACCATTTGAATCACTTTGTTAATCACCACAAAGAATTTAAAAATACGTGTAAATGCAGCACCACCAGAGAATTGCCACAGATAGCATACTAAAATTGTGAGACAATAAAAAATTATATTGAATTGATCAATTTACTTAATTATATTTTGTTAGTATGAAATTATACTTTCCTGAATAGTAATTTCAGATTTGAAGCAGTTCAGTAATTTCTAAGGAAAGTGTTTTAAATGGCTAATGTGTTGAAATAGCCTATTTTTCTAGAACTTCACAATTTTTAGAAGGTCATTGGTTACTATATTATTGATGTGATTTGATTGCACATGAAAGTCAAATTTTATCCCCTTTTTATGTTGGGATGTTTCTACTGGCTTTACTACATGATAATATAGATATTGCAATTTATTATGAATTTGCTCTGAGAAGTTACAGCTACTTTTGATATTGTTATAGTGGAGTATGTTTCTTACTCAGCCAGTTTGGTCTGAGACCCTCATGGAGAAGGGCCTGACAGTTTTTTCTAGGTCTTTGCCATCACATTTATATATTGAGAGAAACCTATTCAATATGCCATTTTTGTAATAAAAATAATTTTACATGAATAGAGAATACTTTTAAGTGCAAGAGGGTGTGGAGTCCTAGAATTCTGTTTTGTAAATGTAAAAATCAAATGAGATGTGAAAAATCACTAATACGTTGTCTCAAATCCATAAGTAAAAGTTTTTGGTAGATTTTCAGTTGAGGCTTACACGGCCACCCTCCTTCAAATGGTGGCAGGGGAATTCTCCCATACTTGAGAAGGCCTTTGCTTTCATTAACTAAAAGGCCTGTATCTGCGTAAACTCAAAGGTAAGATGACTGTTAGTAATAAGCATAGTAGAGTATATGATTATCAATCCACAAACTCAGATGTGCAAAAAAATCACACTTAGAATTTTTCTTTAAACGAACAAAGATCCAGCCCAAGCTTTCTTGAGGACCTGACAGAAAGTTTAGTTTAAGACTCTCTCTCTCTCTTCTTCATCGTGCAAAGACCCAAGGACTTACAGAGACATACTACATACATTCTGCCTATCATTGACCACTAAGGTATTTACCTTTTAGACACCCATTCTCTTGAGTCTAGATGTTCATTTCTGATCAGGAGGCTTTGTTTCTTTGTTTCTGTCCTAAGAATCTTTGCCAAGCCTGGGAGACTGCTGCCAACAGTCCTGTCCTTCAAACTGGAGGGAGCCCTCTCTCTCTCTTCCCACCTTTTGCTAACAGTGCCACATAAGAGGGCATGTACTCACTTTACAGGAACCTTGTAGCATCTGACTTCCTTTCAGGATATGGGAAATATTCCTTTTGTCTTCTTTCCCCATCTCCCTCAGGACATCTGTGCAATGAAAGCAATTGTTTTCTATACCTTGTGCATTTGCAAACCATCCCAGAGCCAAGATGAGAGAAGACCTAGGCCCTAGTTAGAGATGGCCGGAGGGAGGAATAGGGAAAAATAAAGGAGAATAACACAACAAAAATGTCTTGGTTAATTATCACACCACTCTACTAATTAAATAAATAAGTATGCTTATGTTGGACTTCTTTGACTTTTTATATAACATGTTATAACATCCCAGTACAATCCCACAAGGACAGATTTCTTATCTCAATTTTACAGACGGAGAGTTCTTCAGTTTCCTCGAATAACCAGACATGAGGCTAGAAAGTAGGAGGGCTGGCTTTTCAGTTCAGACTGGTCAGACTACTAAACGAATATCTTTTTAAAAATATGCTACAGATGTCAGAACAAACCCAAGCTTTCTTTAAGTTCTTTTTTTTTTTCCTGAAGAAAATACTTTCACCCTAGAATATTTCTGCCATATTAATAATGCAAACCAAACTGAATGTTTTCTTTTGCTGGGTTTCTGTGGTGCCTGCTTTAGAGATTTGTTTTAATTTCTCCAGGGCAGTTTTTCCCAATGGATCCTTCATGAAAGAGCATGTGGTGTTTCAATTTGTTCTAGGTCAGTGTTAAATATTAGGGTGTATCTGGATTGTCTGAAGGCTTGTTAGAACACAAATTCTGTGCCTCATCCTAACAGTGCCTGATTCAGTGAGGCTGGAGTGTTGCCTAATAATTTGAATTTCTAACAAGTTCATAGAGGATGCTGATGCTACTGGTCTGGGGACAGACTTTCAGAGCCACTGTGTAGATGATAATAAAACCACGAACTTAATTTAGGTGACTGAGGATATAGAGATGAGTTTTCTCATGCTTTAGTTACTCAGGATTTATCTCAGCTCACTTTTGTTAACTGCTGTAAAGGTTAAACACCATCAAGTGTTTAAAAATATTTTAGTCATAGATCGTTTAATTATACCTACAGTCGATTATTGTTAAATGACAAGGAGCACAAGGTGTAGAGTGAATTTTAGTTGGAACAGTTTTTTCACTAGGCTATTGAAGGAAACACTTTCATAGTTATGCCTCTTTGAGTCAAATGGTCTCACTTGGCGTTTGAAGACCAGGCTATGGCCCTGTGAGGAGAAGAGAGTTTGGGAGTCCACAGTTGGGCCCATCTATAGGCCTGTTGTTAAGGAACAAAGACCTTCCTCCTAAGTTTTTATATGACCAACTCACTTTACCAGGGTGGGAGTCCAGATTGGTACTGGGAATGAAAACCTAAAAAGGTGGGCACTGATTTCCCAAATTCCATTTTTGAATGAGATTCAGTCCTATTTTTGAATCTAGTTCAATATCAGGTGGCGGTATGGTGTTCAGGAGCTGAGATTTTAAGACTTCTTCAATGACTAACAATGACTAACTGAAGCTGATCTGATCATTGCAGTCTAGTGGATTAACTTTGGTACTTTTTGACTCCCAAGCATAATTTTTTTTATCAGTTCTCCATTATCTATTCAAAGAATATTCGTTTTCCTCAGCTGGACAGTCATAGGGCTGCAAGATAAGATCCCAGTCTCCTTTTCCACTCTAAGTTTCCATTAAACCTTTCTCTCAGTATACTGTGCATTCTGGTTACCACTTATTTTTCTTCCTTCTTGCCCCTCTCCTAACCAGAATTCCGGTCTTAGACATTTGTCTTCCATATTTCCTTCCTTTATGGGAATAGATACTTTGCTCTGAGTTAAATTACGCTGAGGTAGATAACTGTTTGGATAATAGGCATTTTCCCATTGACTTGTGAGCTGTTTGATATTCATTCTTGTGATTTCTAATACTGCCAGTAACATATGTTAATTATATGTAAATAGTAATAAATAAAATATTAGAATTATTTGGTTTTGCTCCAAATTTAGCAACATATTATAATAACTTTAAAAATTGTCTTTTTTAAAAAGTATCTACTTTTTATAAGATGAACTTACTGTTTTGGTTCTCTCAAGAACTTCCTAGGGCTATATTTGAGCATAGCTACCTAGGTTCTTATAGTCAAGTCCCTGATGCTGGCCTAGTCCTACACTGATGACTTTTTTACATAATGCCTATTATGAACTGAATTGTGTTGATTCAAAATTCTTATGTGAAATTCTAATTCCCGGTACTTCAAAATGTGGTTGTATTTGGAGTTAGGATCTTTAAAAATGATAACTAAGGGTAAATGAGGTCTTTGGTGGTGGTCCTTAATCCAGTCTGACTGGTGTCCTTATTGGAAGAGGAGATGAGGAAAGAGAAAAGGCCAAATGAAGACATAGAGAAATGGGTTTTCTGCAAGTCAAGGAGAAGGGTCTGACAAAAACATGACCCTGCTGATACCTTGATCTCAGACTTCTAATCTCCAGGATTATGAGGAAATAAATTTCTATTAAGCCACCTGAACCATGACACTTTGTTATGGTAGCCCTAGTCAAATAATCCATTGCCCAACTCTCTTGATACCATGTTCCAGTAATTTGATAATATAGACATTCATTACCCACAGGGATAGGTTTTTGGAGGGTCCCACCTATCTTGATTTCTTCTATGCTGCTAGGAATCTCCAAGCTGATAATTACTCTTTGTTTGTTTTTTAATCTCTGATCATTCTTTTTTCTTTTCAACTTGGCTTAGATGCAGCAATATTTTACTATGTATGTGAAATTAAAGAAATCCAGATTTGGAAAAATTTCTAGGATCAAGTCATAAATGGCCAGGAGTAGGAATAGGATGGATCGATTATGCTGTAGAGTGATAATAAAATCTCATGCATTGGTAAGTGGTAGCATCATTAATTTATCACTATCTGTCTTTAGATAATATTGTACCATTTCATAATAGTGTAAGAACTTAAACAATAACTTTCACTACCTCACCTCCATTCTTTGCACTAACTTATCATATATTTTACTTCTATATATAGTAAAACCTAAGTATATTGAGGTATAGTGCTATTTTTGTTTTTGATAATTATCATTTAAAGAGATTTAAACTTATTTTTAAAGGAAAGTTGCAGGCAGGAATGAAGGCAAGCAGGTAGGCAGGCAAGAAGTGGATCTTTGCCTGGAGACCTTACCTTCCTCTAGTTACTTAATGCATAGGCTTTCTATGAGAAAAGTTGGTGCAGTTTGTACCTTATCCTACCCATGGTAGCCTCCTATAAGTCTCCTGTTAATCTTAAGCATCTAGTGTGGAAAATAACTTTCAAGTGAGTGCAGATTCTATGTAGGGATTCTAAACTTTAATGTTAGCCCACAGTAGACCTTTAAGAATCCACTAAATGTTTAGATATTTTTTCCTTACCTACACCTGTTGTGGCTATTTCGTCCTCTCATGTTCCATCAAAGGTGAAGCAGTTCATATGTCCTACTTATTCTCAGTAGTGCCTGTCATCTTGTGGAAGCTAGTTAACTTGCTTCTTTTTCTAATTCATCTCTCTGGTGGAATGTAAATTATTCAGTTTTTCTTACAGTTGGAATAGAGGTAACTTTTTCTTCCAGTTTTTATATCCTAAGCTTTAACCCAAAATTCTGATTGGCAAAATTCTGAGTAACAGATCAACCAGTGTAGAAAGTAGGGAAATGAGAAGGCAACTTAAATGAACACATAATATATATAAAAGTGGGGAGGCCTGAGTAAAATGTATGAAAGTGATTTGTCTTTTGTCTTGGGAGTCAATGGCCAAATGGCATATAATTTATTTACATTATCCTGACAACTATTTTGACTAGTGAATACCTACATTATGAAGGAAGAGAAAATGGTATTCTTTTTATTTATGATTCTTTCAGTAAAGATATACTTTATTTTGACTAATTTTTGGAGCTATCTCTGTGACTGCAGTAATCAGTAACTGAGTATAGTTTATAGAATCAATTTTGTTGGTATGAACATATAAACTATGCTACAAAACAATTTCTAAAATTAGATTGAAGTTTTGATAAAACATATGAACTCTTTGAGGCCAGAGTTTCAATATGGTGGTTATATTCTCAGGGCTTAACATGTTATTTTATTTCTCCATGCTTTCAAATGATTTCTTCCTAATCTAAGGTAAACAATCTAATTAGCTCACTAAATAAATAAAACAAAAACTCTTGGATTCCATCTATTCATTTCTGTTGGACTTACTCTTAGTTTGGACACAGTAGATGATATGCTCCGCATGACATTTTGTTTCTGTATTTAAACTTCTCTATTAATTTTTTGTTGGTTATCCTGTAGTTTATTGAGAACACTGAAAGTAGTCCTGAAGACTGAGGGTTTCTAATAAGGAAAATGAATAGGGTATGTGTTTTTTTGTAGGAAAAAAATGATAATACAATTCAGAGTGAAACATTTTGTTGTAGCAGATTGAAATGGTCACAAAATCTTAGACATTTTTCCTATTAAAAGGTAAGCCCGTGTCTCCTAATATTGAATCTGGGTGAACTCTGTGATTGACCAATAGAACATACTGGAAGGAATGCTCTGATAATTTCTGGGTCTTGATCTTCAGATACACCAGAGTCTTCTTCCTCTTTCTTGGAGCACTGACTCTTGGAATCCTGATGTATATGTAAGAAAAATGAATACCCTGACACTGACTTGCTGTGAAGAAGACCAAGCAAGCCACATGGAGAGGCAGCAGGGAGATAGACCAATGCTCGTAATACCTAGCTGCCTCAGTTGTCTCATCTCAGGCTCCAGGAATGTGACCAAGGAATCCAGACCTGACCAATATCTAGCTGAATATTGCTGAATTACTCCAGCAGACACAATGTGAGGCAGAAGAATTGCCTAACTTGAGTCCTGCTCTGAATTTTGGCCTACAAATTAAAAAAAAGGGGCAAATTTTACAGATGGGTATATAACAATAGACAAGTGGAACTTTAATCCTAAAGACATATAAGAATGATGTGAATTTCTTAAGAAAGCTTTAATCATGTAAAGTTAATTTCTTGAAAAATCTTGACCCTCTTAACTTGAGTTAGATATATTTAATTTTCTGTTTGAGAATTTTTAGCTATATTCAAGAAAATGTATCTGCATGAATGTTGAAGTTTTAAAAAGACACATTTTTAGAGCAGTTTTAGGTTTATAGCAAAACTGAGAAAAAGAAACAGGGAATTCCTATATACTCGACACGCCCACACATTCATAGCTTCTCTTATTATCATCATTCCCTACCAGAGAGGTATATTTATTAGAATTCATAAATCTACACTGACACATCATAAGCACCCCAAATCCATAGTTTACACTAGGGTTCTCTCTCAGTATTGTATATTTGATGGGTTTGAAAAAAATGTATAACGACATGTGTTCATCATTATAGTATCACAGAATATTTTCACTGCCCTAAAAATCCTTAATGTGCTACCAATTCTCAACCCTCCTCCTCAACTTCTGGTAACCAGTGATCCCTTTATTGTCTCCACAGCTCTGCTGTCTTTAGAATGTCATATATTTGGAATCATACAGTATGTAGGTTTTTAAGGTTGTCTTCTTTCACTTAGTAACATGCATTTAAGATTCTTTCATATGCTTTCATGGCTTTTTCTTTTAAGCTCTCAGTAATCCATTGTGTTGATATGCCAATTCATTTACCTGTTAACCTGCTGAAGGGCATCTTGGTGTTTCTAAGTTTTAGAATTAGAAAATTATAAATAAATTATGTATTTCTAATTATAAATATATAAATAAAGCTGCTTTAAGTATCTGTGTGTAGATTTTCATGTGAGTATCCATTTTCAACTCCTTTGGCCAAATACTCCTAGATTAGATTGTAAGAGCATATTTAATTTTATAAGAAAATTCTAAACTGTCTTCCAAAGGATGTACCATTTAGAATTCCCAACAGCAATGAGATTATCTTATTCCAATCCTTTTCAGCATTTGGTGTTGTCAGTGTTCTGGATTTTGCTTTCATCATGGTGGTATTTCATTGTTTTAATTTGCATATACTTGATGATCTATGATATAGAGTATAGTGGCTTTAAAAATATATTCTTTGTTCTCACTTAAAAAATAAAGTAAATGAGTTTCTAATATAGTGTATTTTTCAGGGAAATTAAATGTAAAAATGCTGCAAATATAGATTTCTTCATTCTGTAACTTATCTGAATATAAATTGTATATTATATAATATCATATCAATAGGAGAATATACATAATCAATAAATGTTGCTTCTTTTCCTGGTAGTATTTGGCCTCAAAGCAGATATATTGTCTGTTATTTATATGATAATTTTATAAAATTAAAACATCCAGGCATGTGGATAAAATAATTCTCCTTACATTTCTTTCTTGGAGCAGAAGCATAATATATTAAAGATCAATTGGCATTTTATTTTTTTTCCGTGGTATAAATTAAGATTAAGTTTATTATGTAATTAAGAATTCACAAAATATAGAATAATGTTTTCATGTGAAATTGGAATTTGTCTATATTCTTCATTTGAAAAATTATTCTTGTAGGAGCTAGTAAAAAAAAGACTTGTTTTTAAAATAAGTATTTTTTCTTTGCTTTTTCTGATATTTTATGTCAATGGAAAAGAACTCCCAAAATAAGTGCTGCTTCTTATCATTTTGCAAATGTGATTCCAGAACTCTTCTTTCTGTCTTAATCACTCAAATTATTTGGTTATCAAAGCCACACACAGTTCATGATTTGACTTTCATCCTTTTCAGACTTATCCATGATATTGGTCTGGCCTTGAACACATTAAAATGGCCTTTGTTTGATATTCAGCTTGTAATTTCAGGAAGACATGTTCATTTAAACATTTGAGACAGAGTGTTAATGTGATAGAAGAGTCTTAACTGGGCCTGGAAATAGAACCATGATTTCTAAGGATGTGTGTGGGAGAATAGTTTGGATAAACAATAAAATAGCTGAGGGTGTATTTGTTTGTGTGATGGTGTTGTGTGCTTGCATGTATGTGTGTGTGTGCTTGTACATTCAACTCTCTTCCCTCTAGAGGAATTAATATTCTTTAGAGAATATTTCCAAAAGAAATAGTGAATCTGTTTTTTAACAGAGTTATTTAAAATTTGGTATTTTGGAAAACAATTTCTTCTAATCAGCTGTTTCTAATAAAGGAGCCACAGGCCATATGTTCTGTGACAAATCAGACTTGTTTTGACCTGGTTTGGAAGTATCAGAGCACTAAGAGATTAGATGCCACCTGCCCTCTGTTAAGTTACTCCTTCTGTGTGAAGGTATTTTTCTATGTCAAATTCATATAATAATAACACAATTGTAATGTTTTCAAAATAGTGATTACTTTCTGATTGATGTGTCCAGGATTTCATGCAGCGTTTTGCCATCGGTGAGTGGATAGTTTTTGTACAATTTCTGTAGATGGCTTCTCCTGAAAGTTTTTTTAAATATTTTATTTCTTTTCTTGCTCTTGGTATTTCCAGACACTAAGGTGAAGCAGCGTGGAGGTCCTAACAACAAGGGGATGAGTGTCACTACAGCGTAATTGTCCTGACAGGGTGTCCTAAACTCCCCTGGGTCTTAGGAGACGGGATATTTCTTACAAAGATCCAGGTGGTACAGATTCACTTTGTGAGAAACACGGCATGGGTGTTGTCACACTGCTTGTCCTTGCCACTAACAGACCTTAAACAGAATGAGCGAGCACCATGAGTTCTTTTGGCCTCAATGAACAATAAATTCAGTGTCACTTTAGGGTATAAAATGGGTAGATTTCCTCCCCCACCCATCATGGAAAGATACCAAATGCAAGATTCAAATCATTTATTACTAATAAAGTTAAATAGCTTGAAGTCTTGATATTTACCAACCTTGCTATATTAATATACATGTTCACAATTCTGATTTTTGTGTGTGAAGTACTTTTGTCATTATGCATCCTTAAGAAAACATGCTTAAAACTTTCATTTTTCAATAAGGCTTTGATAAGTTCATGTCTCTACTTAAGAAAGTCTTAGAAATATCCTTAAATCTACCTCTCACTGAAAATCTGGTGAAACTCTCTGGATCTTAATCATATTATCCCACCCTCCTGCTTCTATTTTTGTCACTTATACGCTGCCCCCCCCACCCCCCCATGGTGGTGTCCACATGATAAATCTGTCAGCTGTTTTCATGCAGTTGGCCACACCCCATGTCAGGAGTGTGCTCAAGGGGTCACTGACGTTGAAGAATTTTGTAGGTCATCTTCACTGACCTAGAAAACCAAAGAGGTTCTAGCTTTTGCCCATGGCTTGTGGCAGTGACACAGCTTTGCTTAGCAAGGGCTAAAACTTTCAGCAACTCCAGAAGCATTAGCACGGCCATCTCAAAGTCAGGATGGTGTAGGAAGAACAATCTGTGTTCTTAAGCTTTATATAAGAAACCCCAGATAACCTCAAGTGCCATTTCTCTCTTCTATTCTTTGGTGACATAGTTGAATCTCTGTGATTCTGTTTTGGAAAACACACAACTCTCTCAAAATTATTTTCCAAAAGGTGAGATTTAAACAGCTGGCACCACCCGTGAAAAGGACCTCAGTGTGCAGAATGTGGGTTCTCTTTCTTCTTGTTTGCAGTTTCCTACTTGGATAAGAAAATTAACTAGGAAACGCGGACAGAGGATAATTCCTTCTGTTGGCAGCTGAGCTGTAATCTAGCCTATCGTTCTTGTGAGCTTGCACTTGCTGGAGACGTTTTAATGTCTTAATGAAAGGACGGGGAAATTATCACTCACTGATTTGTGTTTTTAAATTTGGAGTTTCTAAATTAAGACTACTTAACGATACAGGCATGCCCATTTCCAGGACTGGATGTGCAGCTCCTGCATTTGATGTGTCACCTTGAGGGTTTCCTGTGAGGTAATTATCATGCTGGGATGAGCTAATCTGCCCTAGAATAGTACACCTGCCTCATTCTGCTAACAAATAGGCCCCTGCCTTCTACAGACTGCCTGACCTGACTTATTATATCTCCCCCATCAGCAGAAAGACTCATATCATCACTGGGCCAAAGGTGAATTGCCTAGAGACAAAGTTGGAATGAATTTTTTGCAGTCCCATTTCGCCAGACATTCAAACCACTTCATTCTGAAGAGCGGAGACCTTTAACTCTGTCACATATTTATATATGCTTATAAGGCTGGTGAAGGGTCTTTCTGCAGATCTGCTCGGGATGAATGTATCAAAATAGTTTCCAGAAGAAACTCTGTTTGTCTCCCAAACCTTTGTTCTCCAATGTTATTAATCTGAGAGAAGAGAAGTATTGTTGTTGGTGCTTTAGTTTACTTGCATTTTGGAAATTATATTTGTATGCTTTAGTCATGGGGCATTCGGTGGAGAATTTCCAAGTCCAAACATAATCCAGGGCTCAGGTAGGGGTGAGGGCCACATAAATGTCCATCTATTCTGCACCTCCAACCCCCAATTAAGACATTTTAGCTGATGCCTGTTTTCTATATAAAATGTGGCTTTTTTTTTTTTTTTTATAGTTTTTCTTATTCCCTACAGCAAAAGAGGCCAATATTCATTTAAAACCCAATAACAATTAAAACCCCCAATAACAATTAAAACCTACAATGAACAACTGCTCTAGCTTTGTTTATTGCATGCATAAATAATCATACTTCAATGAACATGTTAGTATCTATGATCTTTTCTCAGATTAAGGTTGCCTCGAGACTGCTTGCTTTGGCTACTGTAAATGTGACATGAATTACGCTCAGGAAAATGTGTCTAACATGCTGGGTTTGAAGTAAATTATTTTCTTCTAATATACCTACACAACTGTCACAAGGAATTACACTGCAGATTTAGTGATGTTAAGTGTCAATTGTAATTTGGTGACAGCCATTTTATTGGCTATGCATACTGCTCTGCTAGGACTGCTTCTCAGTATGGAGGCCACCGTATCATTAAAAACCAGTGATCCTTCACTGATGACATAATTTGACTGGCAGAGAGAGGAGCAGAGAGGGGCTTGCTTCCACCTGCACAGAATCTGCTGTGTGTCAGAGATGAATTTGCCTTCAAATTAGAAACAGCACTGCAGATGAGGGACTGTGATTTTGCTTGAGTTCTTTTAAGGCGTTTTTCTGGAATGGTTACTGAGCAGCTGATAGAAGTCTCCTTTAATATGTCAAACATATATATTATGCAGCCTGTAAACATTTCAAATATTTTTAGTCATAGCTTATACTGAGTTATCTATAAAACAGTTTCAGCTGAACTAAGCCACATGTATTTCTGCATACTCATCCATCCATTCTTTTGTCTATAACTCTGTCTTTGGCATAGGTACGGACGATAAAATTTATGTGGAAAAATTTTAACTCAAAAAAAAAAAAATTGCTCAACAAAAAAACAACCAAGGTCTAATACGAGCCCAGTGTTTCAGCAGGTAGGATAAATCATTGGAGCTATGTAAAAATTTACAGTAAGAACAGAACTATAATCATACATTCTGAAAATTTTATAAACTGACAATTCAAGTTATGTGTTTTATGCTAATATACATTGTGGTAGACTCTAATAAACTGTGACTCACTCATAAATAGTAGAAAAGCTGACGGCACTCACGCACACCAGCACATACACAGACTCGAATGCATTCTGTACTTATGCAGGAAATAGGAAATAGAGTCCAAGACTTTCTTAGCAAATTTAAATCAATATAACTGCATTCCATTTTCAGTATTTAAATTAAATTTTTTGCTGCAAGGCACTGGAAAGAACAAAGCAAAGTACCTTAAAAGAAAGTGTATCACTTGTAATTTTACCTCATTTCACACCTATTTGACAGCTTCTCTTAGCCAATTGGTTTCATTCAAAATGCTGACAATATTCACCTATTAGAGTCCTGCCCTTCTATGTGGAGACCATTCTTTTTAGATATACTTTATTAGCTTTCAACACGGAAAAAAAATAACTTTTTCCCTCCTTATGTGACTGACACTTGCCACTATTTCCCCCTCTTTACACAGCTTTATTTATTTATTAAGAAAAGAAACTTTCTAGAACAATAAATAGCATAAATTATTCAGCCAATTTCAGTCCAGCTACATAAATCATACTCAGGTAGACAAGCTACTTATGATAAATGCTTTGTATAAAAGAAATATACCATTGAAGGTCTAATCAGAAGTGCTAAACATTTCAGACTTTTCCATTTTTATTCTTGGCCAGAAGCTCTATTTCTCTATCTACAGAGGCTCTTGAGAATGCTCCTTTTTTCCCATGAGAATATTGAGATCATTTTTATCCACAGTAGGGAGGAGGGTGTTAATAAAAGTGCACTTTTCAGAAGAAAAATTCAAATGGGGATTGGCAAATCTTCTAAATTCTTGAAAGCGTATTTCAAGGCCAACTGTGAATAATGTTACTAGCATTTCATATGATGGACCATCAAGTCCTACTTTTTGAGACTGGTCAGGGTGTTCCCACATCGACCAAAGAAAAAGCTAATGGAATTTGGTGGCAGGCTGCCTCAGGGTTGCTCACAGAATCAGGAGATGCTTGTTCCTCTTTCGTCTTTGATTCCTAAGGCTTCAGCAACCTACATTTTTTAACTGAAGCTTCCTCCTTTACTGCCTTATTAATATAATTGCAACCCATCAAAATGCTTGAACACAGTATGAAAGACTAAATATGCCCATAAACATACCTTTCTTTTTGGTAAATTTCAAATAGCAGTGATATTTTTTTTCCGGTAAGAGGAATGAAATCTTTATTACCCATATACTTTAATTGCCAACTTTTCCCTTTGGTTGTCCTTTAATTCCTAGACCATCGATGATTTAAAGCATCTACATATGTGATTGACAATGTCAGATGTTTAGACTACTTTGAAATTTAAAAGAAGTATTGGGTTTATACTCGATGTTGATAACCATATACTCAGATGGAGAAGTTTCCTCTCTGTTGAAGAAGTTAGTGAGGGCTCCTTTTCTTCTCTTAATTTGTCTAATTTTGACAACAGGCTTGGCAGTTGCTGAAGAAGTCCAAGCATTTCTTTAATGAAAATGATCATGGCTGAGCAAAGAAGAGTCAGTTTTTCACTACATTTCAGCTGAGAAGGGCACTATGTTGTGTATAGTTAAAACCATTAGGAAGCATTAAGAGCGCAGGAATGAGCCAGCAGTGACAGTGGTGGAAGAACCAGGAATTTTTGTTTTGGAGTATAAAGGAAGGAGAAATGTTATGAAAGATTTGTCTACACCTATGACACCCACCCCTGCCGACTCTTGCTGTGGAAAGTCATTCTCAGTGGCCCAGTGGCCCCCAGCTGCATGAAGGTGTTCCTTTGGTGAAGCTAGGAGGAAAGGCATGACCTGTAACACAGCACGATTTCCCTCTGGGCTTGTTTTCCACAGTAGTTTCTGGACTCGGCCTTGCTTACCTTACAAGCTCTGAGTGAATTGTGGCCCAAGCAGCTGTGACCCAGGGTCACGTGACGAACTATTCCTTTCTGATGTACTTGTGGCATTTTGCCATAAAAAGGTACAGCACATGGATCTCCTGAGGAACATGCATCAAGTTTATTTTCTGACTAGTAAATGAATAAATTTTTCTGACTCGATTGGGAATGAAAGGAAAATAACCTGCCTTTGGAGCTATCCCAAGATCTGATTCCTCTGGAGCGGTTCGTGTAATTTAACAACAACAACCCGATCATCAGAGACCTCTGGTAAAAGTATGTAGGCAACTATAAGCCTCGCAAATGAGGGAGCTCTGGCTTCATGGAGGTTACGATAGGAGTAGATAACTTTGAGCGATGCTGAAGAGAGAATTTAAGTTGGGGAAATGTCAGTAAAATTCCAAGCGCTCCATGCTAGACTCATTTGAATTCCCAGGTTTTTAGGAGATGATATTACAATGCACTCTTAGAAATAGTTTGGCTGTGACTATTGTGTGTCTGAATTTGGGTTCACTTGATTATATTTATCATCTTCATCTATGTTCCTGGACACTGGGAAGAATATAAGGAATTGGACAGAATCTACAGTATTAAAGAAGGCAAGTGCAGGGATAAGGAACTTATACCACTGAGTTTAGAATTTTGAATAAAAGGAAAAATGTCAATATAGTGCAGAATGTTATGATGTTTGCAGTATGCAGTTGCTCTCTCTGAACTTAATTTCTTTTCAGTCAAGTTATCATTGTGTTAACTTCGGTGAATACATATCCTATTTTGCTCAGGACAGTCCCAGTTTATGTCTGTTGAGCAGGCTTAGTTATAAATAATATCTCCTTTTATTTTTAAAAGTGTTCTGGCTTGGAAGATAAATTATATAGTCACCCTAACCATAAACAAAGCTCCCTTTGAAGTTAATATGTTTGTATAAAGGATGAAAATGGAAACGTTTTGATTTGGTTTTCAAATCTGGTTTCCTGAATTGATGAAGTGAACAGGCAGGGGACGTGGGAACCAGAACAAACCATGTCTAGATGATAATACTTTTAAGGTCTGCATATTTCTTCCAACTGTTGTCATTATGTCCTTTGTCTTTCTTCCTTAGGCCTTCTCTGAGGATATTTTGAAATGTTTTCAGATAAACAACTTCGGATTCCAAATGTGTTCAGATTTTTCTCTTATAGTTGTAATATTTAGGAAAAACTAAGGAACTGGATTTCATATGACTTGCTTACATTAATTAGGGAGTTGGGAGTGGAATCAAATTTCACTTATTTCCATTGTGAGAATTATCTTGGGTAGGGTATTAGAATAGATGCTAACCTTCTGAGAGCAATCAACAATGAATTATAAGTAGGATATGGCCAACCGATTCAAGTTTTGTATGATGTGGGAGAAATTCTGATCCTGCCAAAGTTAAAAGAAACTGCCATTGAGTAAACTTAAGAAACAACATGATTAAAAATATTTGTAAACATGGACAACACTTATTCTAAAATATTTAAGCAAGAGTTTTTATAACATTAGAAATTTCAATTAATCATATTACTTATGTTAATTCTTTAGAAATTAAAAATTACACTTCACTGCCTGACAGATTTTTTTTGATTTAACACATGCTGGTTAATGTGAGGTTGCTGTGAATAATGATTTTGGGGGGTATTTTTCTTAGCAAAGTATGCATTAAACTAATTACTTTTAAAATGTATACATGAAATGATACTTTCAAGGTTTTGGAAAAATAGGAAATGAAGAGTCCCGGTATATTTTGCTAGGAATATTATCTTCTATTTTGGTTTACATATTTTTTGTGTGTGGGTGTGTAACAAAACTCTAAATTGTTAATTGAGGAAACACCTGTTTTACCTGATTTTCTTGAGTGCACTGGATGGGTGGTGGATGCCTTGCAGCAAAACTCTCATTAAACCAAGAATTTCATGATATGAACTACAATGGCTGAATTATTGCATTCAATAGAATATTATACTAAAACTTCGCTGCATCATGATCCTCAGGGGTTTTGCTATAGAATTACTTGTAAATGGAACCATTTTATAAAAACATCCTCTGATACATTAGCATTTCAGACTTGGATGAGAAAAGATACTTTGTTACAGATAAAGAATTGATTTGCAGAAGAAAACAAATATTAGAAACAAATGAGCATTTCTTGGAGGGAAAAACAAAACAAAACATACAGGCCGTGCCTTATAGAGCCTATTTTATTTAACCTCTCCATAAACTGCCTAGGGAAATTTGAATGATAAGAAATATTAAAACATTGTGTTGCCTTTTTCTTGCTCCAAACAGAGGTCAGCAATGTGTGGGCAGCACGTGACCTGAGTCAGTGTACTTCGAATACTGGGCTGGAAACACTTTCTCTGAGAAAGTTAGTATCACTTTGCAGCGGAAGCCATCTTGCTAACCTAAAGGGAGCCAATTTTAGAACCGACTTAACTGGGTACTCAGGGTAACGAGACTGATAGGATTACAGTGAGAATTAAATAAGGAGATATGGTACATTATGAATATTTCTGGTTTAATGAAGACGTACAGGCTTTGGGTCAGTGAAAAAGTAAGCAGTTGAAGAAAGACTGTAAGAATATTTTATATCCTAAGCAAAGTACTCATGATAGCCGGGGCTAAATAAATATTGGCTTGCTTTCCTCATTGCCGATCAGTGTCCATACTCTGGTTATTTCTCCATTTCACCTTTTCTGATTGATAGACGCATTGGTTTTCCTTGTAGCTTCCATGTCCCAGTGCCTGGGAATTCCCAACTATCGACCCAGCGACATGGGAAAACCCTATTATCAACCTTCACACACTACTGTGGCTGATGAGTGAACAGTACCCTTCTCTCCCATGCCATTAGATAGGGCAGTTTTACCTAATCAGGGAATAGCTAGACATTCCAATCATGCTTTAGTTAAGCACAAATTTCCTTTGAGGAAAACCAGATTCAGGGACACAGTCTGTGGCAGATTATATATTCCCCAAATGACCACAGCAATATTTCCTTTCCTGAATGTTCCTCCAGAACTTTGCCACTCCCTCAAGGAGAGCCAGAATCTAGGTCTCTTTTCCTTCAAGGTGGATGGCCTTTTGAGACTGTTGAGGTGAACAGACTATGGCAAAGTTGTGCTGTGGGTTCTTCAAAGCTAAGTCAAAAGGGGTGGTAGAGTTGCTGACTGGCTGGCTCTCCGGAGAGGCTCACAGTAGAACTCCGCAAAAACTCTGCGAGAGAGCGGGGCTTCGAGGAGCCTGAGGCCCCGCCCACCTGTGGGTGGCACCGAATCGTCACCTCCCGTAAGGCAGCCTTGTTGTGGGCAGGCTCACCTGCCTCATTTGGGCTACTTTCCTGGTGTGCTGGAAGGGAAGTGAACTCCTCCATGAAGCCCTTCCTAAACTGTAGCTCTGTGAGCAGAAAGTAATGGGTACTCTTATTCAAAATCATGATTTGACTGTTTCTTTCACTGCCATTGATATAGATCTTTATTCAGTTGCGATGGGGTTCTGTCCTGATAACCCGATACACGCACTATCTCAAAATTCGAACTTGCTGACCGGGAGCTTTCGTTTTCTGGGTCTGCCCAGCATCACCAGAGAATACCCTTTTGCAGTGTTTACCGAGTGCCAAGCACTTTTGCACCATAGCAAGGTAGAAAAATCATTGTGGAACCATTATAAGTCGGCAACCAACTTTATCAACCCTCACCCACTTTCTGGCGGCGGTGGTGCTAGTGTTAGGTTCTTCTCTAGAACAGTTAAATGACTTGTCAAGGTCACCTCTGTTGGTATGAGTATTGAATGTGAAAAGACTGTTATTATCTGTGACCCTGATGTGGCAAATAGTATTGTTTGTCGATTTTAACAGTTGCATTTCAGTAGCTTGAATGGGAAGTAACATTTGATTTATGTATGCAGAACACATATTTGAAATGGGCTGAGATAATTCTAGCAAATCATACCTAGTCTTTAATATTTAGATATTATATGATGGCCTCTAGAATCCCTGTGGATCTATAAAGAGATTCGTCAGAGGGGATTATGAAAATAATTTCATAGTTACCAAAAAAAAAAACCTCCAACAAAAATAAAACCTTCATTATATGTGGTGTAATGGTGGGCAGGGAATGTGTCATAATCAAAGCCAACAGATAGCCCTTAGCTTCCAGGTTCATCAAACCTTTTCCCAGAGCTGATAAACAGCAAAATTGGTTTGTTTAAATTTTACTTCCTTTTATTGCTCCCGTGGAGATGCTAATGAATAATAGACAAGGAGAAGCAAGAACCCAGGTAATTAGTCTGTTGTGGATGTTTGGTGCTGGAAGAGACCTTAGGTCTTCTCTGGTTCAGTTCTCTCCCTCATTGTAGAGATTAGGAAATTGAGTCTTGAAGTATCCCAAGTGACCACTAGAGCTGCAGCAAAATTCTAAGCCTTTGACTTCCAGTCTTGAAATCTACTTATAGTTTTCACTGATTTTCACTCACACTGTCTCCTTCCTCTCTTAGCTCCAATTGCTGATCATCTGGGGTCTATGTACAATTGCTGATCATCTGGGGTCTATGTACAAGTATCAGAGTTAAACAGAAATAAAGATTTTTTTTTTTTTTTTTTTTTTTTTTTTTAACGTTGTGGTCAATAAACACAGGGCCAGAAAGGAACCTTGATGTTCCATTATCCAGAGATTCTGCTTGCTTGTTCAAGTGATTGACTCCACCTGGAATGCCCTTGTGCCTTTTCATTACTGCTGCTTCTCCACATAAGGAAAGCCTGTTTATTCTCACCATCTAGCTGAGATGCCATAAACCTTCCCTGATCACTGTGGTTGAGCTACTTATTTGGTTCCTCCTTCCACTTACTTTGCATTATATATTATGACTTCTCTTCTAAATGTAAACTCCTTGAGAGTAGGTGGGCCTTACAGTGACTGGGACAACATGGTATCATCCATGAGTACGGTAGTCTGTTCATGCTTTGGTACATATCATATATCTTTCCTAGTTTGGTAAGAAATTTTCAACATGTCCCATGTAGAACTTTGTAGTTATTCCACCTGTATTTGATCTGTAATTAAATTCCATTCAATGGCAAATTGTATGATCATGTTTTCAGAGTATTAGTGGTCAGAGTAATGAAAGTAATCAGAGGAAATTATTTTTTTTTATAAAATAACTATGAATATGCAGTTAGCATTGTAAAATGATTTAATTTATTTACTTCATAAGCCCTTGGATCATTTATGGGGTAAAAGGGAACATGTCCAGCTCCTTGTCAAATAAAAAGTTGAATAAATGTACATAGTTTGATTAGTGAGTGATAGTATGTCCAAACCATATATTCTGTAATGCCTTTCTCGTTCCTTCCCATAAAGAAAGTAAGATAAATATAGGGACTAGAGAGGCAAGTTATTGTAGTTTTTTCCCCTACAGCTATTCTTTGGAAATAAATCTGTGAAACCAGCTGTGCTTATGTAACATGTAACATATGTAGTCAGGATTAAGAGCTGACTAGTCAATTCTTTTAGATTCTCTCTTCCTTTCTCTTGTCAGTTTAAGCATTGGAATCTTGATTTTATTTGTCATGTGTGTCCACCTAACTCAGAGACTTATCTGTAAAAGTGCTTGAAAAGGCTATTAAATTTACATTTATAGAGTTGAAAGCTTTAATTGAATAATGATTCTATACAAAGAATATATGTATATACTGAATTTTCAAGAACAACTTTTTTTCTCCATTAAGAATTGCTAAGGTCTTTAAAAACATAGTTTGGAGATTATTTTCTTTTTTTGTATTTTCTGAATTTTTATTTTCTTTCCAAGCTGTATTAATTAGGTTATTCAGAGTAAAACATAAAAATAACCATTTAATTAAAATGTGGTATTTTCTACTGTTAGGGTAAGTTACAACAATCTTAGGGAAAGGATGCTTAATTTTGCATGAGATAACAGAAAATTTCTTCACAGAGGTAAATTTTCAGTTGAATATTGAGAATAAGGTGCTTTCTACAAGTACAAGGAATTCTTAAACTGAGTAGATATCATGAATTCATTTATTCATCCATTTTATTGACCAGTCATGTACTGACTTTCTCCTATGTGCCAGGCAGTTTGGTAGCTGTTGGGGATACAAAAATGAAGATTCAGTCCTAGATATCAAAGAGCTGCTTGGGTGGGGGGCTGGGGGGGAGAACGATGTAAATAAATCATTTAAAATAAGATTGTGAGTGAAGTGATAGTATTATTCAGAGAGGTTCATGGTAATAAGCATGAAGGGCTGAAAGAATACTAGAATTATAAGTATAATTTAAATTACAAGAATGGAATGAAGATTAGGTAGATGTTAGCATGGGACATAACATTCTGAAGAACGTTGAATACCCTTAAAAGACAGTAGTTTCTAACTTGTTTATGATAGAAAACTATTGAGAAATTTTATGCAGTTATATTTGCTCTCATTTACATGTTATATCACTTCCAGCAGTGTGAAAGGGACAGACACTACTTATGAGACTTTTGCAATATTTCAGGCAAGAGATACTGCATAGCAGAACTGGTAGTAGCAGTGAGCATAGAAAAGATGAAGTTTTTATTAGCTGATTTGATATAGGGTTAAAGCATAAGGGATAAATATAGAATAAAAAATGGCTAAGTTTGCATAGGGGGTTTGCATAGAGTAGGAGCTAGAGCGTATAGGTTGAATACAATTTTGAGGGAGAGATGATGAGTCACCATCTGGTGGCATTTTCAGATGAATATAATCTACCGGGAAATTAGATTTAGGAGTCTGAAGATCAGGATAATACTCCTGGCAAATTAGGCTGGGGAGACAGAAGAGAGATGGTAGTAGAAGTTACCACTGCTTGGGAAGTATGCATAGAGTGAGAAGAGAAGGGGGTTAAGGAGAGCATTTTGGAAAGCTTCAGGACTTGGAAGGAGGCAGAAGAAGATGAGCTTAAAAGGATGCTGGGAAGAAATAACCATAGACAGAGGGGAGGAAGAAATAGAGAATTTCATGTCGTGGAAATCAGGAAAGGAAAGTGTTTCAACAAAGGACTGGTTGACAATATTATACTCTAGAGAGATCAAGTAAGGTAAAGGCTAAAAACTACCTATTGGATTTGATTAAGTGGTAAGTTGATGGACATGGTGGTAATAGTTCCTTTCTGTGGAGGAAATGAAGCTGTATTAAATTGGGTTAAGGAATAAATAGGAGGTGCTAAATTGAGATTTTGAAAATAGATTCTCATCTATAGAACTTGTATATAAGCAACAGAACATATTTAGGGTGGTGCCTACTGAATGTTGCGTAATTAGAAGAGACCGTAAAAAATATGGTGATGGTGTTTATAGTTTTGGAGAAGGAACCAGTGCAGGAGGGAGGTTAAAGGATGAAAGAAGGAATGGGGATAACTGAGTGAGCAATATCTCAGAAGAGGTAGATAAAGACAGAAATGAGGTTGTTGATCTTTTCTTTCTGATCCATGCTGTTCCTGTCCCCCTATGCTGAACCTGGCAAATCACTTCCCTGTAAAACCTGAATACTAATTTGTTCTTTATATAGTGCAGTTTCTTTGATACATTTCTAAGTGATGCTGATGCTTCTGGTCTATGGAGCCCATTTTGATAACCACTGAATTAGCCTAACTTAATCAAAGAGGTGTGAGAACAATAGAATGCTATTGCTAAAAGCAAGGAATGAGGCAGTTTTATTGAAAGCAAAAAGGCAAGTCTGGTTAGAAGATGCGAAGCAAGGTCTACTTAATGTTGAGTTTCTGAGTTACTTGCCCAGGGAGTTACTTGCCAGGGAATATTTCTCCTTCTGATGGGAATACGACTGGTTTCACAGTTGAGGGAATAGGGGTGGTAGCTGGGTGGGTCTAGGTGTTGAGATTGAAGGCTTTCAAATACAGCATGGCAGGTTTTCACTTATTTATTTGACAAAGGACAAACTGAGGTAAATGAGATAAAAATTAGTATTCATTTTCTTTTCTCCAGATGGTCTTTTGTGACTCATCAAAAGTTGAAGTAGCTTGCATCCAGATCGAAGTAGGTTTTCTGACCCCTTGGATGATGCTTTTCCACCTAGAAGGTACTTAAAGGTATCTATTTATAAGCAGTTATATAGTTTGAGTCTAATGTCTATGAAATATTACCTAATATTAAGAAATGAGAAATACCCAAGCACATTTCTTAATCTGTATTAACTTCAGTGCAGTATAAGTAAGATATTTCTAGTTCTTTGAATAATCAAATTTCATATTATTGAATAGATAAACAAATTTTATGCTAAAGATATACCTATAAGACTTGTACTTTTACATCACTGTATTCTGCAGAAAATATTGACTTATTATCTGTCTAGGTAAACAGATACCAAAGCAACAAAGACTTTTAGGTGAATGAGTCTTTATTTTAATAAATTCAAATGTAATTTTAACCCAAGTAGAAAATCGATTTCCTTAAATCTGCTTTTTCTAAGTACATGCTATTTAGAATTCTTAATCATGATACTGTGTCTTTTGCTATACAGATGAGCAAGTTAGATTGTAAGGAATTAACTGCATTTGTGAGAGGAGAAAAACAACAGACTTATAATCACCTAAACTTTGGACAGACCTCTAAAAATGGAAGCCAATAATATAGCAATGAAATCCAGTGAAATTATAAATTGATGGAAGAAAATCTGGGAGGTTAATTTTTCCCTTTAAAATCTCAACGAAGCATAAAATTCAGGGGAAAAACTAATAATTATGACTAAGAATTGTAAGATTTGGAACATCAACTCAGCAAATGAAGACATTACCACATGGCAGACTTTAGCCAATAAAAGGCATCCAATCACTCTAAAATGAGCTTAAAATGCAAAATATGAGCACTGTAAATTTCCAGAGAGGGAGTACATTTATAAAAAAAAATAAAATGTATTTGTTATTTTCTGTGACTGAACTCATTTCATCCACAAATACTGAGCATAGACAGTTCCCTAAAACTTTGTGAGGTGCTTGGGAGGACTTAAAAAAATGCATCAGGGACAGGTCCTAACCTTAAGCAGATTGTAGTTAGTTGGAAAGTGTGACTGTGGTAGGTGGAGGGTGGGGACAGGACTAACAAATAACTATAAGATAAGGGGAGATGGTAAAGGTAAACTGAAACAGCTATGAGGAGGCAGAAGAAGAAGTGTGAGGGATCAGGGAGGAGATGGGAGTTTAATGTGATCTTCAAGAAGCAATTAAACTGCACCTTTACAATGTGCATAATATTCTTTGATTTTTATTTTAAGTGTTTTCAAAGTACAAACCATTTCAATAAGCTGAAAATGCCATGACATGTATGTTTTCAGGTGGCAATTTGATATCAAACCCATATACTTTGCAAGATAACATGCAAATCAGAACAAAGCGTGCAGGAATGTACAGCTCACTGATGGATATAAGTCAGCATGAGCTAGTTTATACACCAGCAACAGATTTCCCCTACATTTCAGTGGCTTAACTACAGTTTGTGGTAGATAACTATTAGATTTTGCATAGAAAGATAAATTTGTAAAAAGTATGGAGAGTGACTTGGAGGCAAGGAGAGCCTTTACAAGACCCCTGGAAGAAGATGGGCAGGTAATGATAAAGGTTTGAACCAATACAGTGACTAAAAAGGATGGTATGGAGTCAAGAGATTTTCACAAGAAGATTTAACCTGTGCTACTTGATGTAGGGTTTGAGGGAGAAGGAAGAATTGAATATAATTTACATCTAGCTTGATTGACTGGGCAGATGGTGATGCTACAAACAAGCAAGATGTTATTTACCCCAAAGCAGCTACAGGTTTGGGGTGAACTTGACTGTGGTACTTGGAGGAAATTCTATTGGAGATATTGACTCATTTACAAACACATATTTGGATCAAAGAAGAGAGTCAAGAAAATGCTTGGCCTCCAAGTGCCAGGGGAATATGGACTGTCTGAGATGTCCTTGGGAGGAAAGGGGTTATTAGCCTGGAACTTTGGGAGAAAGTCTTCCCTGAATCAAGAGGTGATTCCAGAGTCTAGCTTTGCTCTTTTTCTAGAATATACTTTGTATTTGTGTTCTTGGGTTGCTGTAACAAAATATCATAAACTGGCTTAAGCAACAGAAATTATAATTTTTTTTTTCTTTGTTCTGGAGGCTAGAAGTTCATGTCAGCCTGCCTGTGAGGGGACAGTCTGTTACATGCCTCTTTTCTAGTTTGTGGTGGTTTCCTGGCAAATTTTGGCATTCCTTGACTTAGAGATGTATTACATCAATCTCTGCCTTCATCTGGTGTCTTCCCTGTGTGTGTGTGTGTGTGTGTGTGTGTGTGTGTTCACATTTCTCCTGTTTACTAAGCCACCAATCATATTGGATTAGGACCCACCCTTATATCCTTATCTTAATTTTGTTATTTATCAAAACCATATTTCTAAATAAGGTCACATTTGGAGGTACTAGGGTTTAGGACTTCAAATAACTTTGGGGGTACAAAACTCAACCCACAGCATAATAATATGTTTCTTTAACCTCGTCCCAGCATGGAAGAAAGATGCCAAACTATGATAGTTTAAGAACTGAGAGCAGATAAAAAAACCTAGACTTTGAATGTAAACTATTTATTTGAAGTCAAATGGTGAGAACAAGGGCTCTAAGGATAATATAATTTCCAGAACAAACTACTTTAAAGTTTACCAAAGAATCATTCCACATCTATGATATCTTGACAGTACTTACTGCAAGATTATTTCTTCAATGTTAAAGAAAGGCCTGCTTATTTGGTGAATAATGGCACATATTCTGAGAGCATGAGTTACTAGTCATTCACTTTGCATCTAGTGTAATGTGCTCTTTTCTGATGAAACTTAGAAGTTTGAGTTTGAAAAATGATGTGTCTAAAAGAGTATGGACTAAGCAATTTTAGATATGGCAGAGCAATAAAAAACATTCTTGCCATGGATTCATTGGAGGTACAAGGACACGGATTAACCTTGGAAGGTGTATTATAGCATTTATTTTCTCAGAAGAAAGGAAAGACTTGGTATTTAAATTCTTGCTTTCATTTGAAGAGAGGAAAATATAAATCTTGGGATGTCTGAAAAATATTAAAATGTTCACAGAATTAACCATCAGTGATAATATCAAATGTCACATTTCTACTTCATCACATATTGGGAGAAACTGAAATATGTAACCAAATGGTGGCTTACCGGGCTCTTCTCCTATGCACTACGTGTAATAATTTTATACCGAAATGACTGGTATAAGTATGTGTACACAGTTTTGTTTTGGATCTTTGCAGTTGGATCTAAATGAAATGACAAGGACTTGAAGTGTTTTTGTAACAGAATTTTCGTAGTATTTGTCTTTCGGTGGCATTTGTTTACCCTCCTAATTTTCTACTTTATTCACTTTTTGGTTTACAAATTATACATGTTGAGAGAAACCAATTGAATATATATTTCCTAAATATTATGTATTAAAACCAGTGATGCTTCTAGAGCATTTAGATTCTGAAAGAGTAGTTTAATATTTTATGGTCTTTTGTTCTTTTTCACAATTTATGTAAGTGAGATGTACTGTTTCTGGGGAAAATAATGATAATGTGGAGAGATATTGAACTTGTCTCTATCCTGGTAAAAATTAAAATAGCCAGCTGTTTATACATGGCATGTTTCCCATAAATGGGCACAGGGTGACTACTGTGGAAACTGAGCTTGTGGAATATCCGTGTCCAGTATTATTTTCTTATGTTGCTTGAACTTTATAATTTCCAATTAGTTTTGAGGACTTTACTAATTCTTCTGAAATTGCTGCTAGATCCTGAATTCTGTCCTTTTCCTTTCTCTGTTAAATAGGTGGAATGACTTCTCTTTTTTATTTTACCCATACCTCTATAATGCTCTGAAACCAAAAGGACTAAACCTTGTTTTATAAGAAAATACTAAAAATGTTAACTTAGAAGATAGTCATTAAAACAAATGTTGAACTTAGACTCTGGAAGCAAAAGATACAACTCTTTAAAATCATCATTAGGCTGCTTATAGTTCATATTATTAGTCAAAATATTAATTAATTAATTCATTCATTTATTCACTTTTACCCATCCATCAACTTCTTTCCAACAAGCCTTTATTGACTGTTTCCTGCATTTTAGGCACCATGTTAGGCACAGAGAATATTAACATAAAAGTCACAGATACTTCCCTCAGGGTTCAAGAGCTCAAGACTAGTTAGGGAGACATAAAAAATTATCACAGAAGTGATGAGTATTATAGTAGAGGTAGTCATCTATAAGTGAAGAGGTAGAACTATGGGATTATTTTACTCTTTTACTTCTATAAATCTATGGTTCTAGTTCTACAAAAATCCTGAGAGTTGTTCATATACCTTCAAACAGGGATAAAACAGGCCTAGAGATATAAAGATTAAAGTAAGCCTGTTTCCTCCTCCACATAGCAGGACCCTGACTTGAAAGGAAAATGGATGAGTAATGGAATATGTGTGTGTGTATACCTCATTTGCTCTTTGGAGTCCTTGGACCACAGCACTCCCTATTACTGCAGGTGATTAATGGCATCCTAGCACACAGGACTGTAATTTGTTCAAAGTAAGAGGAATTTGGAAGTGAGTGGCCACACATGTGGTGCTACAGGGAGTAGGTGACAAAATTTTCTAATTTTCATTTCCACATTTTAAGAAGTGAGAGGGTCATCACAGTGGTGAGAGTACAACAAGATTCCAGAAATGTATTTGGTATTCCTTCCTAAATATAAGGATGACTTATGAAAACATAGTATGATTTATGGAAATATTTGGCAAAAAATTGAGTCACAGTAACTAAAATTTTGTTTTTTCTACTATAGATACCATTTTAGGCCATGGTAGAATACTTGCTTTGTAAGAGGACAGCTTCTCTTTAGGCAGTCATGATGATTAATAAACATTACTCCAAAATTCTACCTCAAATTCCTTTCAATTATGAAAAAAACAAACAAACCCAAAATAACAAACAACAAAGCAATTAATTAAGCTTCAATAGGTAGACTTCAAGAGATCATATGATTGACATAGTTCTGGTATCAGTATTCATTCAGATAAACAGAATCCACTTGAAGAATTTCAAGCAGAGCTAATTTAATAAAGTTACAAAATACTGGAAGGGCTGGAGACACTGATGGGGTAAGGTTACTTAGAGAGTAGTATTTATGTAAAAGCACTACCACCTCTAGTCTGGAGGCCCAAAGGAGAAATGGTATTGCCTAGAGTCTGTGTGCAGCTGTGACCGATGTTGGATCTGAATTACCTGAGTACAATTCAGAGCCACACTTTA
Source organism: Solenodon paradoxus (assembly GCA_004363575.1). NCBI lineage: Eukaryota > Metazoa > Chordata > Mammalia > Eulipotyphla > Solenodontidae > Solenodon > Solenodon paradoxus. The sequence continues at coordinate 135,094 of RJWH01001343.1, read as the reverse complement.
CCACACTGATGAAACTTTCATTAGAATCTAGGGAAAAAAGGCTTCTTGTTTTCTCCAGCTTCTTGCCAGTGCCTCCTATGAGCAAAATTTAATAGGAAGTTAGCTGGCAAGGGAATCTAGGAAATAAAACTTCGCAGACTTCCTTTTCCTGAGGTATATGAAAGAGGTTAGAGATGAGCAAAGAAGAAGCTGGAGAGACATGTTCTTTAGTACATGGGAGGTAGAATGACATAACATGATGACAGTTTTGACAGAAGGGAAAAAAATCCAGTAGGTGTAAGAAGAGGGACAGAAGACAGTGGGGATATGAGTGGCAAGAGATCAGATGAAAATATTCTTGTATTCATATGTCATGGAGTTTATCCAAACCCTTTGAATTAGAATAAAGTAAGGACTAGAGAAAAATCCAATTAAAATGATGAGATTCATCCGTTAGATTAAGCTTTCTACTTGTTTTAGAATCTATAGTGGGAAAATGTCAAATTCCTTGAAGAAGTCCTATGTTTTTCATGGTACACCGTAAATATGATGTCACATGATTGGTAAATTGGGAATGATTGAAAAAAAGCATCTAGATAACAGGACTTTACTATGCCCTGGATTTCCATCGCCATGAGATTATATGCAGATTTCATGAGTTCTTGAGTCACCTATTATTTAAGAGAATCAGTAGGACGCAAGAAGCCTGGGATTAGGGTAAGGATATTATAGAGTACAGGGACCTTGTTACAGAAAGCTATAGCAGGGTCTAAAGTCTTTGGGAATAGGTGTCACTATGACCCTCCCCTCTCCAATCACCAAAGCACAGGCAGTACAAAACAGTACACATTGGATGCTAGGACAGGATATTCATTAACTTGATACAGTGGGGGAACAGACGAGCAGAGGCCAGCAAAGCCCCAGATGCTAGTATACCAGCCAGAAATCCTTCCCCTGTCATCATGAGGACATGAGATCATCCTTTTATACTCAGATAGCATCTTGGGAAAAAGAGAGGGAGGTGAGATCCCTTAAGTGGAGATAATTAGCCTTGATAGAGTGTTTAAAGCAGTCTTTTTCAGCAGTTATTTAAGGTTCAAATTAGAAGATACCAATAGTGGTGCTACAAAGCAAGATGAAGTGGTTACACTGTGGAGAAATGCTTTTACACTGCTTAAGATTATTCTTTGGAATGTCATGTTTCTGATATTATGAAAGATGTAATGATTAGAATAATATGACAATAAATATAATAATGACAATAATAAATGACAACAACATTTTCCCAGTTGGGCCCTTTTTAGATAGTATTTAAAATTCTAATCTGTTCATTATATTTAAAGTAGACTAGCCTCAGAAAATGAGTTGCTTTGAATTATTGGTATTGTTTCATGTGATATAAAATAATTAAAGCCAATTTTCAGAGAAATATTTTGTGATTATTCATTATACTATGATGGGAAAGTCTATGTGATATTTTAAAGAACCTATGAAAACATGATCTTTTGAGCAACAATCTAAAGTGATTCATTTATTTGTAAAGATAGGGTTATTGTAAGAACAAAAGGATAGTCTTTATTAAAGTTTATAAGCAATAGGAGAGGAGATTGTTTCCATTCATCCCTATCCCTAATGCTTTTGTAATGGGAACTCATATTAAAATGATCTGTTCTTGTCAAAAAGGGGTATATTCAGATTGGGACAACTTAATAAATAATAGAACTCCTAGGCTACCCACCCAACTCTGGGACCCTGGTCCCAGAAATGCCACACTGCCTTGAAATAAATCCAGAAGCCCATAAATTGCATTCTTACAATTTTATTTATTTTTGAGGGACTATATCAAATTGAATTAAGTATTTAAATAAATAAAATAATAATTTAGAAGTAAATATGTTACATGCTTGTACTTAGACACCTATAAGCAATCTATACAGCAAATTTTTGTGTTCATAAATGCATGATGATCGCATAATGAGTTAGTTTATAGTTTTATGCATTAAGTTCTCAGGGTGTTTGGGTATCATTTTCTTCTGGCTATTATATTATGAGGTCACCATAATACCAAACGTAGGACATTTTAGCTGATAATTCCTGAAAAGTGCTTACTTCTGAAATAGAAAGCAAAGCAAAAAAAAAAAAAAAAAAAAAAATCAAGCCATAATGCTGACTGAAAAAAATATTTATATTTATATTAAACCCCTCAGCTAGATTCTCAGACACATCACTGCTTAAAATGCAGTCACCTGACAAAAACAGTTCTAATTATTACCCCCTTGGGCTAACATTTTTCAGAGTGACTGGCTAAAATGCACTCCAGCTCATAATTTCTGTCTCTGACAGTGGAAGACATAACCTAGTTTCCTCTAATGCAAAAGTCTCTAATCTAGAGGGCAAGACCCTGCTCCGTATAACACTGAAGGGAGAAAATGCAATTTGAGCACAAGGAAATTGCACACATAGTTTGATAGTTCTACCACTCTGAGAATTTTTTTTCCTCCTCGGGTTTAAATGTCTTGTTTTATTTTATACTAAATTATGACCTGGCTGAAATTGCTATGTTTTCTTTGTCATATTCTGGAAACCTCTTACTATAAAAGTGAAGGTTATACTATAGTTCCATACTTTCATTTTTTCAGGGGGTGGGAATGCTCACATTTTGACAATTCAGCAGTGAAAACATTAAAAGTTACTGTGCTTGCTACAGCAATATTTTTTCCATGTTGAATAATAGCTCTTTTGTCTTGGCAAATGGGGCATATATACTGCATTAGAAAAAGGTAATTAAATCATTTTGAAATGACGAAAGTGCAGATTTTTTGACTTGGACTAATCAGTAACAAATTCATTGTTGAATCTATCAACGAACAAACTTTTATGATTGCTGGGAGAGGTGAATTAACCTCAAATTGTTCTGGTTCACTTCACAGGCGGTGGCTGAGTAATACATTGCCCTGAAACTGATAAGCCAGAGGGCTCAAGAAGTTCCAAAAAGTGAGTCAGAAGTCTTGCAAAGAAGGCAGATATCAGCGTAAGATATTGGAGATGCTCATTAACAATTTTTGTTTCTGTGAATTGGAGACTCTTTTCCCCCTTCCCTGTCTCTTTCTGCTGACAGCTGCTGTTTAACACCTTCCTTCCAGCTGGGAGGGCAGCCGGATGGCTGCGTGTGCAGCTAACGCCAGGATGGCTCCTTAGTGAGCAGCCAGGGCATCAGTTTCCTCCTGGAGACTGCACATGTCACCTTCACGTCTCATGCATCTTCCATCATTTATGTGAATATATCAAGGGGCTCTGGTAGAAGGCACTAGGCTATGAAAGTGCAGTCTAACCGATGAGTGAGAACAAAGGCTGCCTTCAGCTACAAATGATTCACTACATAGTAAAGAATCCTTCTTTTTTCCTCCAAAATGACTTTGAATCCTCAAGATTCAATGACTAGACTTCCGTACTCAGAAAATAAAAGCGAAAGACTAGCTTAGAGAGAGGATTTTCAGTTTTTAAAAACTGGTTTTGATAATGCTTATGAAATTACTGCATACAAGGGTTTGACAGTGTTATAGGGTAAACTTGTAATTTCAGGAGGAAGATTTATACCCGATATTTTGCTGTTGTACCATAGCACCCTCAAATTTATCAGAAGATACCATAATCTCATCACTTAAGTATTGGGCACCAGTCTGAACAAGATAAGAATGAATTATTTAAAAGATTATATGACTGTATCTAACAGGTACTTTACAATGTCTTGTGTGGCTCAGTAACCAATTTAATCCAGTGAGTTAATAAAGAGATTATGTAGTTTATCTCAGAAAACAGGCACTTTGATTTTATTTCTTGATCATTAAATTAACTAATAATGCTTTTTAAAAAGGTACTTGTTTTCTTAGTGCCCTGTATCATCGATATCCTTAAAAAGCATTTAAGACTAAAGAACAGGATTAGGAAATATCTTATGTTTAACTGTATAACCCTGAGATGGCAGAGAATCATCATTCTCCCCAACCCTGGCCCTTTAGGAAAATTATTTGGTTTCAACCAAGATAACATTGAAAATATGGAGCGATTGCAGTCTAGAAACAGAATAGGCATCCTTGGTTCTAATTTACTGAACGCTTATGAATAAGATTTTGAGGAAAACTCAGTTTTCAGATTTGGACATATTTAGTAATCTTCTTAAATAAGGATTAATTAAAATTGTATTCTTAAATCAAGATGTGAGTAAAGGATACATTAAAATTTGAATGTAAGAAAATAATTATATACTGAACATAGGATTCTGAAAATATTTAGATGTTGAACTTCATTATTATTGGTTATAGGTCCATAGGAATATGTCACATGCTGTTCCTTTATCTATTTAACCTCACAATATTATCTGTAGGAAAATTCTAAAAATATCAAAAAACTTGTTTCTAAGTTGTTTATTTAGGTGTGTCTAGAAATCTCATCTTTATAGACTTACTAGTTTCTAAATATCAGATTTGACTGCTATTGTGAGAATAACTATGAAATACTTTCAGTGATAATATGTCAACAAAGTCTGATAATTTTAAAAGTGCTTCTGCTAGCTGCTTTAAAGCACTAACTATACTAAAAATAATTTTTAAATTAACTGAAATCAATGGCTTATTCATCCAGTACTATTTTTATGCATATTGCTTTTTGAAGGCTTACTATGTGCCAGGCACCTTTTTTTTTTCAGTGCCATATGTGTAGTATCCAATTTCATCTTGAAAACAGTTCAATGGAAGCTTATCATTATTAGGTTTATTTTCATAGACGAGGAAACTGAGGAACTGGCAGGATGTGTATTTTATCCAAGAGCACATAGTTGAAAAGCAGAAGAGTAGGTATAAAAATACAGCTTAATGGCATATTCTTTGTCCTTATATTTTATTTTATTGACTTACACTATATTGATTAAAAAACTATGTTAAGATATGAGACTGTTAATTGTAGGAGTACACGATTCACTGATAGGAAAAATAAAGATGACTCTGTAAACCAATGATCATAGTATTGACCCTCTGTCTTTCGTCACTAACCTTGAAGCTTGGTGACTGGGGAATACATTGCATCTTCATGAGCAGAGCTAGTCAGTATGCCATTTGCATGTGGGCATGCTAAATACAAAGGTACAGAAGTAAACAAACAATGCTATAGAAAATGAACAGCTTTATACTTTCTCCTCTTGCATATTAGTGAGCTTTATACATTATAATAAGAGGACATGATACATTTATTTAAAATACTGATCTACTGATATCAGGGATACAGTTTTATACTGCAATTGCATATTAACATTGATTGTGTTTAGAAATTAAAATCATGACTTTTAAAAAATATTCACTGGAGTTTCATTAAACTACAAAATAAATTTTCTGATGAACAGTACCTTAATAAAACTGACTTAAGTTTAGAAACTACGAATTGTGAGTTTTCCAGGAAGAGTATCATTTTGACCCAAATTGTGTCCAAGAAGTCAACTTAAACCTCAATGTATTTTTAACTTAACAGAAGTGCCTTACCTCTCCATTGGTGTCAGAGGAAACACTGTGACAAAGCCCTTATCTGCCAGAGTTAGCTGAAGGAAGCACAGCGGCCTTCTCTTTGGCCTGCTCTCTCTCTGTAGAAGTGATAGAAAACAGAAAAGTAAAAGTGACCTCTAGATGGATTCTTCATTTGTAGACCTAATAAAAGTCAGAAAGTTAACAGAGATGCACTTAATATCCTTGATTGTATTTTGATAATAATATGCAACAACAATCTTGTCAAAACTTTTTCTGAAGTGTGAAAATATAGGTAATCTATTGTTTCTCACAGGTTTCTGTGGGAAAAAAACAATTATTATTTTGTCATTAGAACCTCCAAAATAAAAATTCCAATAGAATTCATGTACATAAATCTATATAAGCAAATTAAAAAAAGAAAAAAGAAAAACTTGCATAAATGTCTGTGGACCAGTTTTCCACCATTCCAAATTCAAATTCTTCAGTGAGTTTTGTTCATGTTTCCTGTCCTAGTTAAGTGGTCATACTTCAGAATGTACATTTCGTGCATATGTATACAAGTGTATGTGACATAAAGTAGTTTGGGTTTTAATTAATAAATATTTTGGAGACCAGCAATTAGTTATTTCCATTTAGCATTTTACTTCAATCTAGTATTATTTGTGTTTTCTACTCACTTCTGTATAGACCATAGTAAACATTTGGAAGACATTTTATATGGAAAGCTTGCATATTGCAATTTTCGAGCAATGCAAACATCCCCCTTAAATAAATGAAAACAGATCCCAGGAAGGGTATGCTTCCAACACATTCCCCAAAGATCTGAGTGCCGCTGTGCATTCTTGCTCAATTTAAACAAACTAAACTTCAGTTAGTCTCCCCTCCCCTAATGGGCACCCCCACTGGGAACATTGTTCAGTTACCACCATGGACAAGGCCTCAGTACAGCTGGATCTGTAAACAAGACCATAATCCACATGAAAGAACTCTCAGAGCCTTGGCAGCACTCACAGTGTTGTTAACATATTGTGCCAAAGCAATAACAAAGCCATCATTTTTAAGTTTGTTCACGGATTTGTATTAATCAAGAAATTTTCCAGAAATTACTTCTAAATGAGGAACTTTCCAGAAAGTTACCATTTGGCAAGAAGGCTTCCAGATGCCTTTTTTTTTTTTTTCCCCTTTGCTTATCTACAACATATTCTCCCAAATAAATTACAAATTTGTGGAAGTTCAGTTGAGACAGAAAACACATTGCTGCTGTGTTGGCGGAAGGAGGCTCCCTTCAGTTAACTCCCTGCTTCATCAAAGCCTGGCTAGTGCTTAGATCAGTTTTTCTTGTTAGGAGGAGGTGGCCAGGCCATCTCACTTGCTATTCCGGTGATAGATATTAAGTATTGATATTTGGATCAGAAAAGCAATTATTAGATTATAGTCAGAACTGCACACTAAGCATTTAGGAGACGACCAGGAGGTTTTTGGACTTTGGCTGAAACTTAGTTGTTGGTTTTTATTGGCTTATTAGTGACTGATTCTCTCAAATTCAATTTTTTCAGTTTCGATGCTATTTTCAAAACTTGTGCACAAGCATATCTTCTGTGAACTATTATGCCTACTACATAGGAAAAAAAGAAGGGGAAAATGAGGATATAACAGTGTAATTAGAAATAGGTAGTGGGATAAATCCAAAATTTTTTGTTTTTCAACATTGTAGTATTTCCTAAATATTTAAGATAGTAGTTTTTCATGTAAGTTTTATTTAATTAAAAAAAGTCCTGGGTAAAATAAACTTTGAAAGTGTGCTCAATATTCAGAATGCAGGTAGGATGACTCAGCCCTAACAAAAGGTGTGTGTATGGCTCCAGTGATAATCACTGTATGTGGGGTCAGAGACTTTATTTTGGGAGTCGAGGACTCATATGAGAGTCTATCACTAATGGTTATTGAAAATTTTAGGGTGCCTCAGGCGATTCATGTTAGTTCATCAAAAGCTGATTCAAACTCAGCTCCTCAAAATGGCTGAGGCACCACCACTACTGACTGGACAAGCAAGACTGGATTAGCTCCAGGTTGACCCATGAGCCTGGAGATTCTGAGCCAAGAGAAGTTGCTTGCCGTTGGTTTGGGTTGTCTTTAATTATTTATTCATGTCCATGATACCTTTTGGATACCACTTATTTTTTATTACAACAAAATAAATTCTTTAGAGTCATGACTAATAGTAAATAAGTGTATTCTATCTTGTTTTAAAGTTACTTGTGTTCATTTCCTTCTTTCTTTTTGAAAAATGTAATCCTCCTAGATGTCTCTCCAAATATCAAATACAGTGTTTTGTTCATAGTAGAATTTGCATAAATGCTTATTTAACTGATTTGAGAATGTTTATTTCTAAAAATAACCAAAAACAACAACAAAAAAACCTCCTCTGAACACATACCACACTTTGGGAGGTACTTTTTGACTTTTTGAGACCACCGACATTTTACTGGATCAGTTTTGCGTCAACTGAATTAATAACACTACAGTATCCTACGAGAAAATTATTTTGATTAATGCGTGATCTAAAACACATGATAGATAATAAGCAGTATAAAGACATGAAATAATGGCAGAATCATAGCTTCAATTTAAAAGTTGTAATTCTCTTCAAGAAACACAAAAGTTACGTGGATTTTTCATGAACTTTTTGGGAATTAGTAACCCTATCCATGAAGAACATAAACCTGAATTTTTTTGACTGATTATATATTATTGTGGCTTATTTATGACATACTGATGAAGATTCTTTTTTCTGTGTAAACCATTTTTTTCCTGTGGAAGTGTTTATCATCTGTTTTTGAGGTAACTCTCTTTGAATGGTTATTACCATATGACATTTGACACATTCAGCTACTTCCACAATAGAGCCCTCACCTGAAGAGAAAGCCCTTGTTTCTGCTGGTTAAGATCCTGATCTGACTTGTTTTCTTTTCTGTCAGTTAATGGTTAGATCACATTACTTGTCTGTTTATGTGGGTTTAACTCACCCAGAATAATTTGTTCTTACAAATATTGAAAAACTTTCCCTGAAGGTGAAGCAAATCAATAATTTGGAAATTTACACTCTCTTTCGTATTAAAAGAGACCTAATTTCAGGACAGAAATTAATAAGATGAACACATTAAAATATTTGCTTCAGACAATAGAAATTTAAATACCACACTCAAAATATTTTATTTTTAAATTATTATTTTTTAATAAAGGATTTCTTTTATGTATGAAATTTATATGACTTAATTCCTGAACAAAAGCCACTTCAGATCAAGATGTGTCTTAAAGGTAAATTTAGGAAACAAACTGGCAAAAAAACATCTGAACATATACAGCAAACAGGATCTAAATTCACCTAATGACTATTCTCACATATTCTCAGGGGCACTTGTTGGGAATCCTGGAGAAGGATACCTGTGTGCTAAGGAAGACAGTCATGAGGGCAGTGTCTGAAGTGCAAAACTTTAGAGTTGTCTCAGCCATTTTTAGCTACAAACTACTTACTAGAAAGAGTGGATAAGAAAATAAGTATTCACAGCCAACCAATGTTAAATCGAAGAAGCTCTTTCCAGTAAGCAGCAGTTTCCAAAAGCAGGTGTGAATGCTTCTAGTTGTTGCTTGTGTATTCAAAAGAGCAAAAGTGAATCCCTAGCTACTTTTTTCTACCCAACATCCAATATCCCTTCATAATTTTTACTTTAAAAGATGATTTAGGTGCTTTGCTTTAAAAGTGATAGCCAAACAAATATTTGTCACAGACTCTAATCCAATTTCAGGACAAATGTAAAAGGTGAACCTTTGTCCTTGTTACTGACTATACTATTTAATGAGAGTTACAGGAGGATTCAAGAATCAAATAGAGAGAAATAAAAGTGGTGATTATGGATAGTAATTAGGAATAATGATAGTAAATGTAAACAGGAAGTGGGGAGAGAGCTCTAGCTGACCATGGAAAAGTGTTATACTGATGGGAGATCATGTGTACATACAGCACGTGCGCACGCGTGCGCGCGCGCGCACACACACACACACACACACACACACACTTGGAAAGCTATAATTCCTTTAATCTGTCAATGACATTTTTTTCAGATCTAGTGGGGAGAGGCCACTGAAAGGTATAAGATAAGACCTGTGGTCTATACACTAATACTTATCATTAGTTAATCTCTCTTTCTGAAACTTTGAACATGCGCAAGGAATCAATGAAGGGAAGAGAATTTCTACTCACAGGGTCATCTTTGCTGTATTTTGTCATCACACAGCTGGGCTGTTGAATGTTGCTATAGAAAATCACAAAACTATTCTGACTGGATCTTTACAGAGTCATGCTTTCTAATTTTACGGCTGCTCACAATTCTTTTGCTGACTTCCTATCACATTTCCTATGGCAGCATTTCTATCCCATCCTCCATCTCAGCAAAAACCTTTACTTCTGGTTTGACTGAGATTTTGCACTGTTGGGGAACTCTCTTTTTGATCCTCTTGTCTTTGTTTCTTAGGAATAAGCAGTATCACAGCAGCACTTCTTGTTTCCCCTCTACCCTTTATTCTTAGCCATGAGGATGAGTGATTTAGTTGATACCCTTTGTACAAATAGACTCTGATAGTAAAAGGGCCACATTATTTTATTGAACAGTTTGAATATTTTGATTCACTGCTCCCTTTATTTAACCTTTTTATAAGTAAAATAAGCTGTATAACTACAAAAACATAACAGGCACGTTTTAAGAAGCACACAGACTATGGAATTCCAGAGAAATAAGAGATCACTTTGAATAAATGATCAAAGGGAGAGATACTGTTCAATGAGATGATCAGAAAAACACTCTCAGTTTCCTCCAATCTGAATACTATAAACTCCTGTGATCCTATATGTGCTATATATCCTATATATCCTATATTCTGCATGAAAATACGAAATAGTATCTTCCATATTTCAAGTATTTCTTAAAATAATACTCTAAAGAGGAAGTCCATTTCATAGACACAAAATCACCTAGAAAATTGAAGTATTTGAGAGGTAAATAATTTTCTCAAAGTCACATGCTTAGTAGCTGGTAGAAAAGAAACTCACATTTGTCTATTTGTCTATTTTGATGTCCATGTTACTTGTTTAAAACCAGATCTCTTTCCAAACTAGTTGATGTTGGATGAAAAACATTGGGTGAGATTGAGAAGGTTTGGGTTTGAGTCCTGGATTCAGTTATATCCTCGATGAGTGATATCAGAAATTTTAGTGCTCTCTCCTTCAGTGTCTTCATTTGCTAGATTGGAGATAAAAATTCTGCCTACTTCAGGTACTTGGGAGGAATTGAGAATAGGACATCTGTTTGCTTGTGTTCTGACCCAGAATTTTATTTAACCTGAACTGACCATACTCTTCTTTCAAAAGATAGATATTACATTTCTTGAATCTGGACAGTAAGATGGGGAGCTACATGCTGAAGTTTATTGGAGACTGGTCTTGGTCCTCTAAGAGGTAAGCAGTGCAGTAGTGGGCAGAGTGAAGAAACTAAGTAACAGTGTAGTTACTGGTGAGACCACAGCAGATCCTTGCAAGAACTCTGTAAGTTAGGTAGTTCTTCAAAGTTGACTCAAATTGAAGCAAAGGAACCTTAACCTTTGTTTGCCTGAATAAAATTGTCACTGGTTTTGGGTTGCCTCTTGGGAGCATGAGGCTGAAAGCAATACACATGATATGTGATATGAATATTCCCCACAGGCCAAAATGGATGTACCCACCCTTAAGAGGAGAGATAGGTCCCTAACACTGCAGGATCCACTATGAAAACATAACACACTAAGAGCCCTGTGACCTCTGTCATGATGTTTGAAGTGTTTACTCCTGTTTCTTAACCCTTATAACATATTAGTGCCTATTATGTGTTTTGTCATGCATTTTTTCCACTTGAATTGCATTGTAAGGCCATGTTTTACATCTCTGAATTTCCAGAACTGAGGATGGTATTGACTGTAGCTATCAGCAGTTCAATTGATGTTTGATGTTGGTGATACTAACGGTGATTATGATATACCAACTATACTGCTAGGTACTGAGGAGTCTAGAAAAGACAATAAGATGTGATCCATTTTATTTGCCAAATTTATAATCATAGACTAAAAACTAAAGGATAGAAGATTTGCTATAACTAGCAAAGTACCTTAAACATAAGTAAATGCTCAAAATATTTCAGTTGAATAGATGAGTAATAGGATAATAATTAGGGGCCATATGGCTGGCTTAGCATAACCTTGAAGGAAAAACTGGACTTGTGAACTGGAAAGTCAAAATGATTCCTTGAAGATAGTGGTCTTGAGTTGGGTGTTGAAGTGTGGATAGCATGGAGATTCGAGGAAGGTTGAAAAGAATTCTCTAGGGTAGTTAAAGGGATATTTTATGATAGGAAGATAACAGATGTGGGGTGCCTGCTTTGGGTGGAGTATCTTTGTGGGTAAATTTCAGGAAGCAATGTTCAAAAAATAGGGGGATTTGATAGATTGTGAAGGGCTAGAGGAGTTGACAGTATTGAATCATGATGGAATCCTGAGTTGAGTGAAAAATATATGTTAAGACATTTAAGGTTAAGAAAGAATTATAGGAAAAAAGCAATAAACTGAGAGGCTAGAGAGAATGTTGCAGTGGTATTTAAATATGAGTGATGGAAACCTGACCAAGGGTGGTTGAAGTTGGAATGGAGTGTAAGGATGGAGTTTAGGAGTGCATGAACAGGAAGAAAAAAATAGGACTTAATAACATGCTAATTTTTTCCCACTTCTTTATTTCTTAACTCTAAGGATGATTAATCAAAATGAAACCACATTTCTGAAGTATTTAGTATCTTTTTTTTAAAAAAATTAATGCTATTATCTACAATGTCTGATTCTAAAAATATTTAAGATACTTTTATACATCCAGACTGACCATTTCTACTGAACTGATCTGAACTGGTTAATTCCTAACTCAATCATTTCAAACAAGAAGCCAATTCGTATCCATTTTCTGTATAATGCTTGTTAGTCTACTTGGTGCATTCATGTTTTAAATGAAAGACCAGTTAAAAATGAAGACTCAATTTAACTGAAACAGTCAAAGAAACTGCAATGTTTCTATGTCTTTTTCTGTCTTTCTATCTATATCTATATCTATATCTATCTATCTATCTATCTATCTATATATCAACAAGACCAAGATCATTAATTTCTTGATTGGATTTTGCAGTGAGCTGGTCTTATTCTATGGTGGGTCTGTATAATATGACCTGGATTGAAAAAATATGTTTCTTATAAGTACATACATGGATATGTGATATAAGTGTTATTTATCATGAATATGGCAATTCTAGCATTATTTCAGAAATTCAAAATATATTAGACTAAATTCATTTTCTTTTTTTATCTTTCCTTTTTAAAGTTGATGTTTATTTTAATGGAAACAAAGCACTTAGATCTATTTACATGCTGAGTATCCTGAATGAACTCTTGATTTGGGGTTACTTAATGTTCAAAATCAATTCTTTTTATACTTTTATTCATTTCAGTATAAATATCTCTATTGTTTCATTATTCTTTACTTTTTATATAACTGATTTATTCCATCACTATATAATCTTTAAAATTTATTAAATATGTAGCACAATAGAGTGCTTCAGATTACTTTTTGCTTATATATAATGCTTCTTTAAAAACTCTCAATTCCTTCCTTATTTTGTTAGATATTTCAGAAGGAAGAAGCATAGTTATATTCTTCATGATGTTTTTTACATATCCTTGAGTCTTTGTTTTTTTTAAAGATATCAGCTATTATGTTGGGTCATTAAAAATTAAATATTTAATTTTGAGATAATTATAGATTCAGAAATAGTTTTAAGATACAATACAGTAAATCCTTTATGCTCTTTGCATATTTTCCAAAGTGAAACATTCGTAATATCATAGTATATCACAACCCAAATTCTGACATGAATATGGTCAAAATGTAGGATATTTCCATCACAAGTCCTCATATTGCCCTTTTATGGCCATACCACTTCTCCTGTCATCTCCCCACAACATTTTCTTCACTAACCTATTCTCCATTTCTATACCTTTTGATCATTTCAAGAATGTTATATACATAGAATTCTACAGTATGTCATCTTTGGTGATTGATTTTTTTTCTCAGTATTATTCTCTGGAGAGAATTATATTCAAATTGCTGTTGTATCAACAGACTGTCCCTTTTTTATTGCTGAGTCTTATTCCATGGAATAGACATGTTTCAGGTTGTTTTAACATTCACCCATTAAAGGGCATCTGGGTTGTTTCTAGTTTTTAGCTGTTATAAGGTTGCTATAAATATTTATATAAATGGTGAAGCTGGTTTACCAGTTTTTCCTTTTATGGATCATGCTTTTTTTTTTTTCCTGTGCCCTAGATCTTGAAGAGTTCCTCTCATTTTTTTAATAAAAGTTTTATAGCTAAACAGTTTTACATTTAACTGTTATTCACTTAAAGTTAATTTTTGCACAAGGTATTAGGTTTACATTAGTTTAGTTTAGTTTTGTTTTGCCTATTATGTCTAGTATCTCTCACACTAATTGAAAAGTCTGTTTTTCCTCCATTGAATCTCTTTTGAACCTGTGTCAAAAATCAGCTTGCTATACATGTGTGGTACTATTTATGAATTCCCTAATCTGTTCCATTGATGTACCTATTTATCCCTCTATAATAATAGCACATTGTCTTGATTAATGTAACTACTTGGCAAAATTTTACTATGTCTCAACTTACTCATTCTTTATCAAGATTATCTAAGTTATTCTTGTTTCTTTTTCCTTCCATGGGCATTTTAGAGTAATCTTGTCTACATTTGTAAAAATATCTGACTGAGATTTTTATAGGAACAAATTTGGGCAAGAATTGGCATCTTTACTATATTCTCTTTCCAATTTATGAACATGGAATGTCTCCCCATTTATTTAGATGTCTGATTAGTGTTGTGTCACTATCAAGTTACATGTCCTTTTATTGCATTTACACTTAAGTGTTTCATTTTTGGAGCAATTATAAACTATATTGTTCTAATTTTAGTATCTGTGTGTTCATTAGGAGCATATAGAAATTCAGTAGATTTTTCTGTTTATCTTGTATTCTGAAACTTTGCTGAGCTTATTAGGAATTTTAGTTGTTGTTATGTATGTATGTGTGTTTATATTCCTTTGGGATTTTTTATGTTGACTATCATGTCATCTATAAATAAAGACATTTTTATTTCTTATTTTCTCATCTGCTTATTCCTTTCCTTGATTTATTTCATTGGTAGAATTTTCAGCACTATATTGTATAAGAATGGTTGGAGTGAACATCTTTGCTTTTCTCCTGATATCAGGAGGAAATCCTTCCTTCCTTCCTTCTCCCTTCTTTCCTTCCTTTCCTTCTTTCCTTCTTTCCTTCCTTTCTCCCTCTCTCCCTTTCCTCCCTCCTTCATTTTTTTAAACCTTATAGCAGATTAAATGTGTTTTGTTTTGTTTTTTCCTTAAAGGTGCAGACAGAAATGAAGGTGAGTAGGTGGGCAAACAGACAGACAAGCAGGAAGACAGAGGAGAAAGAGGCATTCATTTGTTCATTTTAGTTGCACCCCCTCCCTTTTGATCCCTGGGCTGTAAGTGGATTGTTCCTCCAAAGTCCCAGATTGTCTTTGAAGCCACAGACTTAACTTCCTGGGCCACCAGGGGGCGCCGGTTGTAGGTTTTTGGTAGTTGCTCTTTATCAAGTTGAATCTAGTCTCATTTCTTGGACAGTTTTCATTTCAACTGTGTGTTGAATTTTGTCAAATGATTGTTTTGGTCTTGATTAATTTTTTCTTGAGGTCATTAATATGGTGAATTACCTTGACTGATTTTCATTGTGGGACCAGCTTTGTGTCTCAGGAACAAACTCCACTTGGTCATGGTATATAATTATTTTTATGTATTGTTGGATTCTATTTGCTAATATTTTATGAAGGATTTTTGCATCTTGGGGATATTGGCCTGTGGCTTTCTCTGTTTTGTGTGTTCTTTATCTGGTTTTGATATAAGAGCAATACTAGCTTCACTCAGAATATTCTTGTGTTTTCTGGGAGAGATTTTATAGAATTGGTGTTAATCTTTAAAGGATTGGTAAAATTCTTCAGTTATCTATGTCAGCTTTGAGAACTAGGTAGAGCAAGAGTAGTTTATGAGTGACAATTTTGATTTCTTAATAGTTATAAGACTATTCACACTATCATTTTTATATACAGAATGTAGAGTTATTCATAATATTCTTATCCTTCTGATGTCTTCAGAATCTATAGTAGTTTTTGTTGTGGATACTGGTAATTTTCATCTCTTTTAGTCAATATCAGGTTGTTAATTTTATTGATGTTTTCTTAGAAACAGCTCTTCATTCCAATTTAAAAATGTTTTCTGCTTTTGAATTTCATCTGCTTTATCTTTAATATTCTTTCCTTTTCCTTTTGCTTGATTTGAACTTATTTTTCTCTTCTTTTTCTAGAATCTTGAAGGGGGTAACTTCTATTATTGTTTGACTTTTTTGCCTTTCTAATATGTGAATTTAGTGCTATAAATTTCCCTCTCAGCACTGCTTTAGCTATGTCTCTCTCATATTGATATATTGTACTCAGTTCTATGTATTTTGACTTCACTAGAGACTTCCTCTGACTCATAGAATTCTTTGAAGTATATTGTTTAGTTTCAAAGTATTTGAATATTTTTCTGTTACTAATTTCTTGTTTGAGTTCATTTTGGTAAAAAAAACACTTTAAAATGATTTGATTGCTTTTTAGTTTACTGAAGTTTTTTTATAGATCAGGGTATGGTCTATCTACAGGCACTTGAAAAAAATGTGCATTCAACATTTGTCGGGTGGAGTGTTCCACAAATGGTAATTAGATCCTGTTATCTGTTTAGTTTTTCTCAATTCTTGTTGATTTTCTGCCTTTGTTCTATCAGTTGTTTGAGAAGGGGTGGTATCACTATATTTATGGATTTGTCTATCCTATTAACTCCACCTGCTTTTGCTTCGTATTTTTTGTAACTCTGTTGTTTGGTGAATATACATTTAGGATTGCTATATTTTTTGTAGAGTTACCCTTTGTTGTTACTGATTATTTTCTTTGCTGTAAAGTGTATTTCATCTTAAATTAAGTAGCCACTCCTGTTTTCCTTTTATAACAAAGAAGTGTTTATTTAAATTTAGAACCACATCAATGTTAGAAATTTTGCTTCAACTGTTAGCCTTTATTTAGAAAACTTGAGAAGTGATACTCATTTTCTTTTTTTCCTCTTTTAGGTTTCTTATTTTTACTTTCACTTTAGACCTCTCTTTATTGAAGTTACCATTGTAAATTTATTTTCCAGATATGTAAGTTCTATCATTTTCTGTTGCTCCTAGCCACTACTTATCAACTTATCAGCATTGTCTTAAAGTAAGTTATATTAGAATCATGCCTCTTCTGGAAGCAAATGAAATCTAATTATATTATTTTATAAAAATAACTAGGATAATAAAATCCTTGAAATTTAATTGGGAGACATAAAAAAGAACATTCACAATCAGGTGAAAGAGTTTTGAGACACACATTTCATATGTATACTCATCTGCTGTGAGTGTGACAGTAAGATATTAAAATAAAGGCAGTACTTCCATCTTATACTAATTTTTACAAAAATATAGACCTGAATAAAAGCCACCTGAACTTGTACCAGTCCCTACGATTATGTACAAGGAATTGCACAGCCATGAAAAAGTAAAACTGCTATAAATAGCATGATTGAAGTAGACAGATGATGCAGGTAAGTATGGCTTTTATTTTGAATAAAAAGCTAACTATACTCTTAGTAATATGACTTCACATTCTATATTTTTCTCAACTAACACTCTTCAGATACATTTATTATTATTATTTTTAATTTTAAAGCTATTTAGTTTCTCCATGGCATGTTTTACTATGAACTTCAGTATAAATGGTAAATATTATTGTTTTCAAAGCACTCTGGTTTTATATTGTAAGGGAAAAAAATTGGATTCAGAAAGTTGTGTGGGGCATTAATGATCAGAAATCTCTGTGATCCACTCCTTTCTTTCTGGCCTTTCAAGGAATCGTATATTTTGTCTCTGAATATTTTTTCACCTTGCATCTTAATTTAATTTACATGCCTCTCATGAGAATATGAGCTCCTGGAAGTCAGGGATCAGTACTTTTTAAGCTTCTGAGTCAAACTAATTTATTATTAGGAGTGATTTTTCTTGCAGTTTATTTATATCTTTTAATTAATAGAATTTTAGAAGAAATGCATCTGTTGTAGCTAGTTACAGAAATACTGCTTTATTATAATTTGAAAAGTGGAAATGAACTGTAATATTTATCAGTTTAGGTTTTTGACATCTTTGGGTTCTGCAATCTATTGATCACTGTATGAAGATGAAGATAGTATGAAGTATCATTGTTTATTCATAATCCAGTTAGAAAGATAAGACTAATAGATGAAATAATTCAAGTAAATCTCAGCTTATATACCACATGGCCCTGCAGCTGGGTGGTTCAGAGTGTGCACACTAAAGTTTCAAATTAGGGGTAGATCACAGAAGGGTGGATCAGTAGGTGAGATTGAGTAAGGTCTGAATTATGGGGCACAGTTTGAGTAGATGAAGGAAAAGACCAGTAGTTTTGAGAGAATGAAGACTTTCCTTAAGAAGGGCATTTAAAATAGGAAATACATTTTTAAATTATGGGAGAGTTCTTAGGAACTATTGAATCTTTTGGAATTGTGCCTCCTCTCTGTTAAATGGTACGGATCAACCAGACTTTTTTCAGAAGGATGATGAGTGATAGCAATAATGAAGTTACTGGGAAGTGTGTGGTCAGGATAATGACTACCCAAGTCTGATGAGCCATCTTCAATCTCAATAGTTACAAGAAACTCAGTGAGCAAAGGCTAAAGCTTATAAACAGGGTGAAATAATCAGAGACTTCTGGAAGAGTGAAAAATCAACACACAGAAGTACTTCAGACTTCTATCTCTAAATTGTGTGCTGAGCATGACATGTGGCAGAGGCCTCAAACCTTTTAGCAGTGAGCTCATTGAGAAAAGGATGTCTGGTGAAATACTATTTTTTAACAAACATTGCTGAACATGTAGACCCTGGAGTGGATAAATATGTTCAAATTGGAAAGATTAAACCCATGTGTAGATTTAATTCATAAGTGTTTAATTATGTAAGTCATGTATTTTTGGTATTTGTTTTGAATGTGATTTATGAAATGTTGGCTTGCAGAGAATTGGCCCATATAGAAATGTTAAATTAGTTTAGAACTTTTATCAACATGAATTATATAGAAAATACACATTTCATATACCTTGGTACTATTCAGACTCATACACTTGAAGTTCTCTTCTTCTAGGTTAAAGGAGGAAATTTTATTTCCACATTGTAAGTCTCAAGAATAAGTTAAAAAAAAACAACAAAAAAACCCCCCCAAAAAACCATGCAGCAGTCTTCTAGTTTTCCCTGGAAGATTTTCTCTTTGCTCCATATGTGCCTTGAGTTTTGTAATTAAACTCTTGCCTGGACCAATGACAACTGAATTTTAAAGGTTATGTACATAAAATGTCAAAACAGCCATTTAAAAACACATTAGTAGAGTGAAGGATTGGCCAACATGATTTCTAAAGTTCCTACCCTACTCAACATTATCTAATTCTATGAACAAGAAACATTCTTTCTAGTACAAGTGATTTGGGTTCCATTCTGCTAAACAACTGGTTGACCAGCTTTCTTGACTAGGTCCCAGATTCTTTGGAGATGCAGACATACCCTCCATGTGAAACAGCACCCCCCATAATCACAAATTAATCACAAAGTAGTTGTGGTAGCAGTGCTACAAGGAAAGGCAGCTGTCCTGCTGCCATTTATCTGTGTACCACATGTTTGTATAAAAAATTTGTTAAGTATTTTCTACTTGGAACTTGTTTTGTCTGTTAACTTTTGGGAATAAGAGAACTTTTATTGCCAGGTTTAGAATGGTCTTGAATTTTATGGCTTTTTCGATTTGTATCCAAATTTGTGTCAGCTGGATCTGACTTTGGTCGTATTGGCAGCACATGACTTTCTGGTTTTGAGACAGACTAATTAGAAGGTGCATAGTCATCAAATTGTTAACCACATATTTTAGGGAGCTAAGTGTGAATAAATCAAAATCATATGAGCTAAATTTACTGAAAAATACACGTGAATTTAAAAATTAATGGAAAAAAAAATCAATGCCAAAATGACCTGTTTCTTTTCTCAAAATCAAAAACACAAGACATTATTTACTGAACTTAGAATTGTAGTTGGACTTGTCGTTTCCTACTGGAAAGAAAAGAAGCTCAAGATGGCAATGCTCTGAGTGGAAAAATATTTTAACTGAAAAACAAAAGGCAAAATCCTATTTTAGAAGGTTATGTTTTTCTTTGATTATGAAAGAAGTACCTATTACCTCAAAACATAGAATTTTACACCTAGAATCAAGGGGATGTTGTTTTAGGACTGGAAGTGTCTTGAATGTTGTTCAGTCAGGCACTGTACACAGGTCTTGGGTCCCTGCCATGTGACTGGCGACTTGTGCTTCAACTTCATGGCAGAAACAACTGTTTCTTGAAGCAACCATTTCATGTTTACGGCTGACTAGAAAGAGACCAGTGTCTGGCATTTTTACCAATTGATGTTTACCCCTCAAAACTCTAAAAAACTGGTATAATTTATTTTTCCCAGAACAGTTTGTTATAGTTTTTGATGATTTTATTTGCAAGGACAGAAATGCTCAAAATGTTACCTTAAGAAAAAAGTTTTTTTTTTAATGTAAAATTCATGTGGAATGGGAAGCAAAGAGACAAAAGATGGCAAGAATAGAACCAGCTCTCTAGGATTTCATTCTCTCTCTCTCTCTCTCTCTTTCTTCCCCCAGCCCCCAACTCCTGTTTCCCTTTCTCCTCCCTCCCTTTCAGCTCCTTGACTGCTTTTGTTCTGTTTTCTTCTCTCTGCTGCTGAACTTTCTCTGTTCACAAAGTGTTTTGTTCTGTCATCATTTTAATTTACACATGGTCTTGGTTTGTTGTGGGCTGCCTCTATCTGATGGCTCTCTTTAGCTTCTGCCTCTATTACTAAATCAGTCTCTCTTCATTTTCCAATACAAATTCCTTTCAGGGAGAGTCAGGCCTATCTTGCCTTTAGACTCCAGGTGCTGGGATAGGTGGTCGGCATATGAATTGGCTTTGAGTCACAGTCATACATCAACTATGAGTCCAGTAACCCCCAATTGGAATAGCATTGTGTGATGTAAAACATGGTTACTGCATGGGTACCTAGGATGCAAGGCTTTGGCAGAGACAGAATGTCTTTCAAGTGGAGTAGGTGAGCAGTAGTTGAAACTCTCATGCACATTAAAGAAATTATTTGAAGTATGTGTTTATAAACTGTTCTGCTCTTTTATTCTCTAGGTTAAAGACTCCTGAACTTTTTAATTGTTGCTTACAGCATATAGTTTTAGTTTCTTTTCCATTTTATCTCTCTTCCGTACATAATTTAATACCTCTTAAAGTGATGTCTGGAAGTTAAAAATTTCATTTCAAGCTGATCTTACCAGTGGGGTTTATGATAGGAATATAACCTACCATGTTTGTTTTAATACTTTGCTTTAATTAATGACACCCGAGATTCAGAAAGCTTTTTGTAAGGGTCTTCTCATCTAATTGACTCATAGAAATTTCTGTTGACTAAAACTTCCAAGTTCTTTGATTAAATTCTGCTAAGGTAGCCCTCTTCCCATTTCATATAAAATTGGTTGTACTCATGTTAGAGAGCCTTCATTTATATTGCTTAGATGTTATTTTATTTTTTGTTAAAGAAAAACATTAATAAATAAGACAAAGCATACTCCCTGCCCTTTAGAGACATTCTTCACTGAACTGTACTTGGCACATAAAAGATCCTTATAACTTATAGTTTCATAACTAAATTTGGAAAAATCATTTTGTTAGGACATGCCTTTGCGATCACTTGTTAAATCTATTCAGATTGATCCTTGATCACGATCAAAACTTTTTGTTCTCAAACTAGTGAGTAATAGTCATTTTGATTATGTGCCCTTAGATCTGTTTTATTTTCTCTTTTGCTCTGCTTTGATGCGTAGAGGTTGACTCCTGAAAGCTATGTTTTCCAGGCTCCACTGCTAATTGTTTTTTAGCTAGATTTGAACAATGAAGATACTTAAGAGGGATTGGAGGCCAGGAAAAAGTGAGGAACCAGGATATTTCTCCATTTTTTCTTTTGCTTTGAACTTCATTCTCTAGGGCTCTGACTACTGCTTTTGTATGACAGTACCTCAGTGCTTCGTATCAATAACTTGCTGATCTTGGCTCCTGGTTGTTGGTAATGCCACCTCCTCCCTATATACAATCCTAGAGGTTATGGTAGCTTTCTGAGACTTTCCAATTTCTGGGTTGTCTTATAGTTCTCTGTTAGGACTTTCAGTTCTTATCCCTTTGTACATTTTAATGCATTTTAAATTCCTTTGAGTGAATTACCTGAGATGGGCACTGTGTTCCTGACTAAACCCTAATTGATAAAGGTAGAAGGCAATTAATCATATCTAAGGATTAAGGATAATATGTTCTCCATCTCTCTCTCTCTTTCTCTCAAATCTACTATAGTAAAAAAACAAAAGGATATTTATTGAAAAGATACTCAATTAGCAGGTCACTCAAGGTGACATTGTTGTTAATTAATAAGATGGGCTCTGGAGTCACACCACCTGTGTTTCAAATCCCAGGTTCAACACTTCGTGGATGGTATAACCTTTGGCAATATGTTTATACTCCCTTTATCTCAATTTTCCCATCTATAAGTTAGGAGTATTAAAAGAATTTACTTTAGAGAATTATCGTGAAACTTAAACACTTTCCTTTGTTTAAATAATGTTGACCAGATGTATGTTAATATTTATAACTTTTTAGACTTCAAAACGGTAATATGATAACTGTGATTTATATTTATGTGCTATGTAATATGGCATGCATTATATAATAGCCTCAATGGAATCTGCGGCACCAGTTAGTAAATCAAACATTAATACTTTTTGCAGCTAAAAATCATATGAGAGTTTGCTGTTAGGTAAGTGGTCAAGTTTTATTGACAATCGAATTACAAAAAAATATGATCTTCAAAGGTTTTTGTGTTTTAGAATTATGAGTAAAAGAATATGCACCTGTAATGCAAAACATTTAGCACAGTGTCTGCTGCATAGTAAGTACAAGGTACGTGTTATTGATAACTTCTTCCAGTTCAGCACTGATTCATCATTTCTCACCAAGCTTGATAAAATAGTCCCCTACTTGATAAATAGCTCCAAAAATCAAGACATAAACCGAACTCCAATTATTAAGCTCAGTAATGCCTCATCTTTTGAATTCATTGTTTCAACTCAACAAAAAATTCCAACCAGCATCAGAATTTAATAAAACATTCTTTAAACTCATGTAGGTAGAATCGACATTTATCAGTTAAAAATACCTAATAGTCCAAGTTCTGAAGACTTACATAATAGCAAAAACAATTGGGGACATATTCTTCTGAGTTTCAGTTTCACCCTGTGTTTGAATCAGTCAAGTGACAAAAAAATCCAAAATCTGCATTCTAGCTGATTTCTCAGGCAGACCAATTGGTCTTCTGTAGCAGACCAGCTATTCTTTGAGTTTCTTTAGCATTAATGGATTCAATAAGATACAACCGTTTTGCAAATTTGAGTCTGAGGATAGAAAAATAATTGATAGTTTTATTGTCAAACTTTAAGATAAAATATTTAAAAAGCGCTCTCATAGATAGTGTAAAAAAGCCTTTATAAGATTGAGTTTATACCTCCTCCAGTTAAAGTTAGATTTATTAACACATGCAGCCAGGAATTTTTCTCTAATCATTCCTTGTGTGGACCATCACATTTCTTGCCCACACCTGCTAATAGAGAAAGTTTGATGTGAGTATCTTCGACTAATTTTGTTGGAAGATTTGGGAGATCTAACAGCACTCCTTTAAAATTCTTACTGTCTTAGCATTGTAGTTTAAACATTGAATGAAATGCCTCTTTTGTTTTTGGCAAATTTCCCTCTTATTTTCTATAGCTCTGTAGAACAATTTCTCTTGGTACAACTGTTCGTGGAGGTTTGTTCTCCATCATTTCTAGAATTGATAATTGTTTCAGAAAGTAGCAACACTGCTCATGTGAGCCATTTAGCTCATCAGGGGCTCAAGAGACCAAGACCAAGCTGCTAGAGCCCCGAGTTTCGGCTTCTGCTCTCCACCTCCAACCACGCCCTCTGGTGGCAGGGCAGCCTCAATAAGGGCGCGAAAGACCCAGTTTCCACAAGTAAACTTGGACCTCCTTCCTCAACCATAAACACACGAGGTCCCCTCTGCAGTCTGCCTCCTGTTACGTGTTATTTTACACAACTTCAGAATGGAGATTTTAAGCAAAGGCCATTCTCCTTCCCTCTACCACCTGTGTCATCCTTTTGTGGTCACTACCAGTGTTTCCTTGGGTCTTTTCCTTCTCCGCCGTCTGTTTAGTTTATTTCTGAGGTTACTTCAATGAGACTTTCAACCTTATTCCAGAACCGATTCACAACCAATATGTTCTTGGGGAAAACTGGTAATTTTTAAATTTCTGTTGTTAAAATACATTAGGATATTAGATTGTCACTTCTGGATCCTTCCTTCCTGCCTGCCTCCCTGCCTGTCTCCCTGCCTGTCTACCTTCTTTCCTTCCTCCCTCCCTCCCTTCCTCCCTCCTTCCTTCTCTCCACTCATCCCTTCCTCCCTCCTTCCTTCCCTCTTTTTCTCCTCCCTTTCTCCCTCCCTCCTTCCTTCTCTCCTTTCTTCCCTCCCTCCAGTGTCCCCTTCCCTCTCTCCATTCATCTCTTCCTCCCTTCTTCCTTTCCTCTCTTCCTCCTCTCTTCCTTCCTCTCTCCTTCCTCCCTCTTTCCCTTCCTTGCACCTACCTGCAAAAGTTTCTTCACTTTCTGATGTTTGTATCTATCTATATTATTGTGTGTCTCTATAAAGCTGTCTCAGTCATCTCGGGCTTACATCATAAAATAGTATAGATTTGTTTAGCTTAAACATCAGATTTATTTTCCTCACAGTTCTGGAGGCTCAACGTCCACCATCAGGGTGCCAGCATGGTTGGATTCTGGTGAGAGCTTTCTTTCTGAATTGTAAATGGATGTTATTTTGCTTTGTTCAGACATGCATGTGTGTGTGTGTGTGTGTGTGTGTGTGTGTGTGTGTATGTGTGTGTTTGGAAGGGAAGAAAGGGTTCAGGAGGGATGGAGGTTGGGGAAGGAATCTGAGGTATCTTCCTGTAAAGGCACTGATCCCATCATGAGGGTTCTACTCTCATTACCTCACCTAGACATAATTGCCTTTCAAAGGCTCCATCTCTAAATATCCAAATATCACAGTGCAGGCTGGGGGAGGGGGTGGTGGGAGGAATATCACAAACATTTGTGTGTGTGTGTGTGTGTGTGTGTGTGTGTGAGCAACTTAAATTTAAACTAAGTCAAGTTTCTACCTAAATATTAGTACTTATGACAAGATGATAATATTGTTCTTTAAAAAATTGTGGTGGAATTCAGTGTTTTAAGAAATCAGTTTCTTGCTAAGTAAACAGAAATTCAAATACAGATGTAAAATCATTACAGAAAATGAAATATATAATAATAATGAAGCCAAAATTAAATACAAAAACTCAGAAGTACCAAATATTACTTTGAACTAGTTTTAGTTTCTATTAATTCCCATAGGAAGCACTCATACGTGACAATACATATGTGAAGCAGCTTTGGAAGACATGAAGCCTTTGAAATGCATTTTTATTATTTACATTGCTGACTTCTGCTATTCTGTTGTCACATACCTTGGCCCAGATTCTCATCCCCCAGGGCCAGCAGGCCAGATTTACAGCAGACCCCAGGGGAAAGATCTGCAGGGATTCTCTACGTGGGGGTGAAAGACTCCGGCGGCTATGTGTGCCCTGGGAGGTTGTGTCTGTGACTTCTTGTCACCTCTGAATCCCATAGCCCATGGACAGGGTATCTGAGCACAGCACAGTTGATTCCAACAAGCGTTCTTTCAGAAGTCCCTCTGAGAGATGCACAGAACTGATTCTGGAATGTCATCTAGAAGATGATGGCATCCTTGGGAGAACCTGTTGGAAGAGAACAGAACCTGCAAACAGGGCACAAGCCAAAGAATCAAACATCTGTCTTTTCACTATTATAGAATAAAGTGAATGGAAGCTTACAGATTGAGGGGGTATTTATTTTTTCATCAAACTTTCATATCCTGTTGGCAGACAGCACCCGATAACCTCTCTTTCTTGAACTCTCTATTGAACATTGCAATGTTATAACAGCTCAGGTTGTAGAGTCAGCTGTGTGATCTTAAACAAATTACGTCACATCTCTGGACTTGCTCGCTCCTTTGTAAAATGTCCTAAATTAGAATATACCTTAGAATATATTGTTATAATGACGTTTACATGACATTATGAAGGGAAGTAACTGACCCAGTGCTTGGTATAAAGTACATACTAAATAAATATTAGTCTGGTCTTAATTCTGCTGTGGCTGGTATTACTGTTTGTTATCTTTCAATTCTGGCCTTGCCACTGGCTAGTGGTGTGGTTTAGGACATTATTAACAACTTAATCTGAGTGCTTTTATTTGCTTGCCTATAAAATGGCGATAATAATATTAGCTACCTCACAGAATTATGATGATTAAGTAAACTTAATAACTATCAAGTCCTTGGATGAGTGCCTGACAAATTAAAAATTATATATATGTATATGTACATATGTTGATTAAATAATTAAATAACATCATTTTCATTATATTAATCAAATTAAAGAGACATTCTCCTCTTTATGTATGAAATTTGAAACCAAAAATTTAAATTCCAATTAAATACACTTTTCAAGATTAGTTAAACATTCAGCTAACTATATATGAGTGAAAAGCAGGCTAGATTATGTTGCAAAACTTGGAATTTCTTTATTATTAACATATCTCCTGTTTTCAAAACATGAAAATACTGCATTTAATTTATAGAATTGAGATTTTCATAAATATTAACATGTATCTTAAAACTTCCACTGCATAAAGCTTGCAGGAGACCTTCAGGCAATCAAAAGATTTACCTCAGCAAAATCTAAAATAATAATAAAAAGGGACATTGGACTATGAGAACTGACTACATAGGCTGAAAACTGAATTATGTAAATTGATATTCAAGCTTCAGGGAGTAAAGCCACAATATTCACATACGGAAATTGTATTCCTTACTCTGGTGAAGGCAATGTGGCACATAGGTTAATTGGGAGAATGCTAACTCACTTTGCGGCTAAGTGAGAGGCAGCTGGGACATGGTCAGGAAGGGTAGTTAGGTATACTTCTTAGTGTAAGGAATTCTATTCTTTTTCTGGGTCACGCACTTCTTTGAGGCTCTCGTGTAGTCAGTGGAGTATCTCCCTGAGCTTTACAACTCTTTCAGGGAGAGTCAAAGACTACAAGGATTCTCCTGGTCAGACACCTTAGAGAAGGTCTGGGTTCCATACTTTGTAAGAGTTCAGCATCTGGAATCAGGATATTGGACTCTTTTGGGAACTCTGTAACTTTTTATTGTTCTTGTGCCAATGAGACAAGTCACTCATGAATGGGACTATCTAAGCTTCCTTGATGGTGGACAGGTTGGTCCTTAGCAGTTATGTGTATGTATATAAGCATTGGGATAGGACATTTCATCATCACTTCTGTATATTTCATATGATCTAGATAATATCCTTTCATCCTCTGAGGTAGAAATTCCACCCCTGCCCTGTCCAGCTTGCTGAGAAGAAAGTTGAGACTCAGAAAGTATGGGGATACCATATCCAAGAACTTTCCCATCAGTGGGATTTACTTTATTACCTTTAATGATATCTTTTCTTCTTCTTTTTTTTCTGAGGAGGCTGACTATTATCTTCTATCCTGTTGATACATAGAATTTTATTCT
Source organism: Solenodon paradoxus (assembly GCA_004363575.1). Classification (NCBI taxonomy): domain Eukaryota; kingdom Metazoa; phylum Chordata; class Mammalia; order Eulipotyphla; family Solenodontidae; genus Solenodon; species Solenodon paradoxus. The sequence continues at coordinate 107,459 of RJWH01001343.1, read as the reverse complement.
TACAGTCTTTAAATCTCTTGGTGAGAAATAATAATCCAAACTTGCATCACCTTTTTGGTAACTTTCTTTTAAAGAACTTACTGAATTTAACTCCTGACAACTTTAAAATTCTTTGGTAACTTGAAAGTAAGTTGGTAATGTTGACATCAAATCATATCTTCCAATGATTCGTTATTACTTTTCTTACTAAAGAAAATTTTATCTCATTTATACTAGATCAATTATCTAAACAACTAATATATATTGAGTACTTAGTGTGTGCCAGATACTGTTCCATAGGGGTGGTTGAACTGCTTGGATAAATTGATTAAAAACCCCTTCTATCTCTATTTTATGATCAAATTGGCTTAAGTTTTCATAAATAACAAGACTCCAAAAGTAGGGTATGCCAGGAATTACAGATATTTGGTTAACAGGTAATATTTGAGGACTATAATCCTAATTATTATCAATTTGCCTTCTAGATCCATTTCTGTCTTGCACTGTTCTTTGGAGTGTGCCTGTGTTTGTGTTTATGTCTGTATGTGTGTGGTGGGGAAGTAGGAGGTGGACAATGCTGGTTTCTCCACATTGATTCTCTGATGTTTCTTGTCTTCTGTCTTCTGTTTGTATTTGACCAATGATGAACCAACAAGAAACAGGGTGGGAGAAGAGAGAGCCCATTGTATTTATCCTCACTAACTCCCTGGCCAAGGTGTGGCAGAGATCATTTTCTCTCTTGATTTGTATCTGTCCCAGGTTGCTCCTTTAATAGCTCTAGCTACCTCTAGGTTGTATACATCACATTGTTATCTGTAATATTGTTTTGGCTTGACAGGTCAAGTCTAGGGCTGGTACTGGCTTTCAAGTGTTGCTAGTCCCTGGATGCCTTGCCATTCCTTATTGGTTCTTTTAGTTCTGCCCACACCCCTGTAAATAGTCTTTTATTTTGAATGTGCCATCTGTTTCCTTTAGCATCCTGACTGTTACTGCCAATTAGTCTGTGCCAAGCACTACACTATGACTTCTGCATGGAATACCTCATATAATACATACCCACCTATGTTCTAATATTACTGTTCTTTAAAAAAAAAATGATCAAAGGAGATTTAGAGATTTACTTGTCCAAGGGAACACAGCTGGAAGTGGCAGAGCCAGGACTCCAATTCAGGCTGTCAGACTTTAGAGCCCACCTTCTTAAGTGTGACTTACTATGTGTCTGACTTGGTTCTTTAGGCAGCCAATTTTGAGATGAAGACTTAAGCATATAGAATTTTGGGGAGTGGCATTCTCAAGATCCCTCTGGGGAGTGAGGAAAGCTTGAGTGTGTAGAAGGGGAAACTGAATTGTAATGTGGGTGCCACAAAAGCCTAAATTGAAGCCAGGAAGAACATTGTACTTGGAAATTTTTCATAACTGGGGTAAGATAGCTGTGGTTTTACACCCTGCGTTGTCCAGTCACACAGTGTAGGGCCTTAGCCTTGGGCTCTTTTCAGCCAAGACAAGTGCAGAAGAGAGACTCTGACTGCCAGCATGCCTAGAAGTTGATGGAATGAAGACTGAATGTGGGAGAGCATATCTGGGCAGTGCACTATGGCACCACATTTTGAAACACATATGGAGGTCATGATGTAGCAGCCTGCTCAAAGTCCTGTGTGACCTTTGAAAAATTTTTATTAGACTCATGTATGTAGTTGTTTTTTACACTGTGCATGTGTCTGGTGTGTGTGTGTGTGTGTGTGTGTGTGTGTTTGTCTCTGTGATGGTGCTACTGTAATTACTTGATGCTGTTTAAAAATACTGGAGTTTAGAGCCCTATGTTCTAGTTTCTGCTCTACTGCTGACTACCCATATGCCTTGGTTGAGTTCACTTAATGCTTCTGGGTCCCAATTTCCTTATTCATAAATTGAGGAGCTTAGATTAGATGATTTCTAAGACTACTTTAAGCTGTAACATTTTATGTTTCTATTAATTTATTAGTTTCTAAAAGCCAGAAATAGCAAAAGTAAACAGATTGGAATGCTTTTTAAGTAATGCTGGAGACTACTTCTTGAAACCTCCAGTTAGTGAGTTTCTCAAGCTCTCTCAATAAATCATGATGAATTTCATGAAAATTCACACAACCCCATTATCACCTAGTATTCTCTGAAGAGCAGAGATGCTCCTTTTCTTCCAAGAATGTCTTTATTTGGTATATTTGAGATTTTAGACTAGACACTAGAAACTTCCTGAACAGAGCTCATATAGATGTTTTAAGACTTGTTTTGAAATTGCATTTACAGGGTCATTGTTGCAAATTGAGCAGACATGGTCTTAATTTGGACAGATATTTCTTAATCAAAGAAATAAGGAATGGATAATGATCTTGGGTTGGTAAAATAAAACAGTTTCTGAAAGCATATAAAATCTAGAGAAATAAATAAATAGGTAAGCATACAATAACTATACTTCAAAAAAGGGAATGAAGGTATTGGTGATAGAATTCTGAGAAAAATACTGGATAAGACTCAATATAGAGAATTTTAATTAAAACCAACATAACCATAGCTTAACAACAGAATATAGGCTTAAACACGGAATCAAGTAAATATAGAAATCCTTTAAGATTGATTTTCCTGAGCCGTGGCAAACAATTCAATGAAAATGGAAAATAACTATTATGTCAGTCATGTATGGCCCTCTCTGTATGATTTCCCAATGTAAGCCTTATGGTCGAAGCTGCTTGAACCATAAATAAATAAATAGATGTACCTTCACTCTGACTTCCTTACCTGACTCTTGTTAAACCCTATCAGCAACTGTAGAGGGCCAAAGAAGCAATTTCAATAAATATTTCATTACATGAGAGCCCATTTGCTGGTATTTCAAATAAATAAATACATTTTCTCACTCAGTGGACACTAGAAGGAGAAACTCTCCAGTTTCCATTTTCAGACTTTCTTTTACTTCTTGAGGAGGTCAGTCATTTTCGTTTTCCAGTGTACAACTCGATTATTTATTGGAGAAAAATGTTTTAAACCAGGAAAAGGAAAAAAAAAATCCAACCAAATAATTTATTGAAGACTATTTCCTGGCAGATTAATCCCTACCACTTGGCCAGGGCTCATTCCAGAATGATCAGATTGGTCAAGCTTAAATTGTATGTCCACAAGAAGTTGCATAAATAACCCCAAATACTGTGAACCTCTTTGCACTCGGTCATCTCCACGACCTTCAAAGAAAATGTCAGAAAGGTAGAGAGAAAAAATATAGCCCGAGATGCTCTCGTTATGGTATTTTCTAATAAATAAGAACCTTTTTGACTCCTTTCATCTAAACACATTTATCAGTTAAGACACATATGCTTCTTCCAGGTAAGTGAGTAGAAATACTGCCCTTTTCCTTGTGGGTAATCTGGAAATACAATTAAATGTATTTTAAGTCATGCTTATGAGTTATGCTTAGAGCCAGGTTTAACTTTCTTAAGTAAAATCTTTCTTTCGTTTTCTTACTTTTATTAATCTGAACTTTGCATTTATAATCTACTATGGTCCATTTTTAATTTTCTTTGTAACAAAGATACTGCGTATTTGGGAGTATTTGAAAAGATGATTTCTTGAGAAACTGTTTGTCTATAAGAGGGAAGTTGATTTACAGCTACAGAAAGACAAGAAATGTCCCAGTTAGAGACTTTACTTACTCACATTTTGTTGAGCGATTTCAATTCCAAACTGAAGTCATATTTTTACTGAACTCTTTTTCTGTCCTTAACTATTCCATTCTCCTAGACCAGAAATTATAAAGTTGTCTTAATTCTTCTAATTCCCTTTAGCTCATATGTTATGTGTTGTTGATTCTTTTCTCCTGCTTAATGATAAAAGCATTGGATATAGAAAAGGAGACCTGGAACTTGAGTATCCTAATGCTGCCATTTACTAATTATGGGATCTAGCAAGATACTGAGAGCTTTAGTGTTTCCACTTGTAAGATGGAGACTAGTCATAGCTGTTTTTCTGATATCACAGAAATGTTTTCATGATGAAATGACTGTAAATTGTGGCTTATCCCAATTTATGTGGTAGAAAGAGTCAGGGATGACCTAATAAAATTGTTGCCTTCTTTGGGAACCAGAAAACAAAACTGAAGTTCTCTACACAGCACCCACTCTCATGTGTTTGCCAAATTAGAAGATTTAGGATTTTTAATTTGTTGTCACTGTAGATTCCCAGCCCTGACCCTGAGGCGTAAACCCTCAAGAAGCTGCTCACCACATTGCTTATCCCTGTGGACCAAGAGAAAAAGCAAACACCGCTTTGTCTGTTGCTGGTAGACTGTCTTTCCAGTTTGCAGCAGACTCTAGTTGTGCCATAGCATACACCACCCTTTAGGAGACCATGGAGACTAAATTCACCTTTCTTCACATCTCGTTTTCCTCAACTGTCTGCTTTACTTGTCTTGTTGGACATCAGGAATATCACACTTGTTACACCTAAGTTGTAGTTAATACTTCCTCCTCCCCAACAGTTCTTCTCCTGTGTCCCCCACCTCAATGAACAAGGAACAGCACTACCACTCACTAGTTTGCCTGAGCAACATCTCACCAAAAATTAAACATTCAAGTATTTTGCATTTATATCCTAAACATACCGTAATGCTATTCATTTTTCTTTATGCTCATTGCCACTTACCCCTCCCTCAGGGTATCTCGCCATTCTTTATCTAAATTACTGTCAACGATTCCTAAATTGTCTCTCAGCCTCTACTCATTACCCCATCTCTCTCAATACTGTCCCCATATCCTAGCTATTTTAAAATGCAAATCTGGTCATCTTTTGACTTTGCTTAAAATGTTTTCAGTGGCTTCCAATTGCCTTCAAGATAGTAGCCAAATTGTATGAATCTTAGAAGTTCAAATTTCTGCTATTGCTTCCAGTTTTCCTTTCCATAAGTCATTTTATGTCTGATTAGCTTATACTCTTGAGTACTTACTTTTTAAGCTCCAATATGTGCCATGTGTGCCTTCATGACTTTACATGTGCTGTTCCCTCTCACTTGGATTCTTTACCTTTTCTCTTTGTGTGGACAATTCTCTGACATTCTTTGAATTTAGATTTAGATGTTGCTTCTTTTGGAAAATTATCCCTGATTCCCTAAGTTCTGGGGCACCCTGTTCTTCTGCTGTCTTAACACAACTTTGTTTGGAGCTTTTTTGTTTTCCTACCTGTGTCCCTTGCTAAGACTCCACCAAAGACAGGGATTATGACCGACCGTTCACCACTCTTTTCCAAGAACTCACCATGTTCCCTTGCACATAGAAAGTATTTTCTGAAAAATAAATGGCTTCTTTGTTTATTTTCCTGAGGAAGAAGAGTGCTGTGGTTAAAAAATCTACCAGGTATGAGAAGTCTCATATTTTAGTTCCATTGGGTGATTACAGATATCACTAAACCTCTCTATGAAATGAACTAATGTAACACTTGTCTTAGTCTATTTCAAGTGTTATTTTTAATTATAGTGCAATAATTCACATGAAAACTCACTGGAAAATTTGTCACTAATAAAATGATATTATTATCATATTCATTGTTTTTATTGGCATGTTGTATGGGTATATTGATCATTTTAGGCCTATTCTTTGAATTTAGTCATTTAAAAACATCCTATGCTAGCACAATGAATTAGCTATTGTTTTATAACAACTCTCTCCAAAACCTTAAAGACTTGAATAAACAGCTACTAACTTGGATTATAATTATACAAGTTAGCTGTTTAGGTTGGGTTAAGCTGGGTAGTGGGTCTTACCTGGGCCCTGTGGCCAGCTATCAAGTCAGTTGGAGACTCCTTGGTTTAGGATAGTTTCAGCTAAACAGCTTATCCCCAATCTATGTATCCTCTTATCCTCCAACAGGTTAGAATGGAATTGTTTATATGGGAAGCAGCATTCCAGGAAAAGTATAGGACCTCTTGAAGTTTAGACATGGAACAGGCACAATGTAAATTGGTGGCATTTTATTAGACAAAATAAATCTGAAGCTAGAACATATTAAATATTTCATCTCTTGATGAGAAACCCTTCTAAAACATATATAGAGGAATAGATATAGGGAGGAAAATAATTGTGATCCTTTTGCAAAAAATATACCACATTCTGTCAACATAGTCTTTGAATTATTTATCAAGTCATTAATCTGGCCGTGTTACTTCTTTATCTAAAATTATCCACTGTCTATAAAATAAATCACAAATCATAGCAAGCCTCCATGATATTCCCACATTGGTCTCATATGCTTGGTTCTTTATGTTTTTGGAATAGAACGTTTCTTACAGTTACGAGGAACCAAATTGTGTTGTTTCTAGTCTCTGCAATTCATGTTGCCCCCTCTGCCTGGAGATCTCTCCCACCTGTCTTTGTCTGGATAATCTTACTCATCCTTATAATGACAATGAATTACCACTTATATGTCAGATATTGACTGTTTTGATAAATATACACATGTGTGTATATGTATATATGTGTATATGTAGATACATATATCATCCCTCTGAGGGAGGTACTATTGTTATCTCCTTCTTACAGATAAAGAAATTGGGGCACAGAAAAGTTAATTACTTATCCAAGGTCACACAGCTAGAAGTCTGGTAATAGAACTGGGACATACAGTCCAAGTCTAGCATCAAGGTTCTCCTACCTTTTAAAAGTCAGTTCATTTTGATCTTCTCCTATGAACATTTTCCAGGTTCGATGATCAAGTTTAGATCTGATGCTCCTTTAAGAACAAGCACATATCTTACCTATGTAACCATTTTATCTAGACACAGATAAGACATGTTTCTGTTGCCTTCTCCTTATCTAGAGGTGTCTTTTGCGCCATTAAAAATCTCTGCTTCTGCTTGGAAGGGGAAAAAAAGCAAAACACAGAGTGAAGACTATTAGTCCTCACAGCATCTCCAAGAAAGAAGTGACGAGTGGGAAGCTCTGTCTCATTTTGCAAACAGGAAATTTCGGCATGTGGAGATGAAATCACCCAGCTTTGTGCCAGGATTCTTTTTTTGGTTTTCTGATTCCTAGTTTTGTGTTCTATCTACCAAAAAGTGGTATTTGACTATGAAGTGCAGCTGATGGTTGCTTAATTTTCCCCAGAACAAAGTTAAAAAACATAACAATTAAATTAAATCACCCAAGAGGGATGCCTTCTTCCTTTGTAAAGTTTTGAGGGAACAAAGTTTTGGGGAAACTTTTTTTCCCTTGAGTATAGTGTTTTCTTCTCTTTCAGCAGAATATATTGTGTCTGATGGAGCAAAAAATTGTTTTTAAGAAACCCTGCACCAATCTGTCTGCCCCAGCTCATACACATGCTCACACAGAAAATTAAATTCACAGAAATGAGAGAAAATCAAGAGAACCAAAGGAGCATGTCTTCTGTTTCCCAGAATCATTCTCTAGTGTATTTAGTGGCCTGTTGGGTGACAGGGTGATCAGGAGGAAGGATTGGTTGAATGCAACTAATTTTTCATGTCTTTTTGCTTATTTCATCAAAGTACCATGAAAAAGTAAGCAGTGTGCACATTTTACCTACATGGTTTTAATTTGTAAGAAGCTTTATTTGAATGTAAACAGTTAAAACAGTTCTTTTTTTCCAGCTTGAGTTTCATTACTACCATTTGCTTCATTAACAGCAGTAACTTCTTGGGTGTGAAGCTTGCTTGAAATGGTTACTCCTAAGAGAAAGTGGCGGGGAGAAGGAAAAATAAAGAGACTTAAGGAAAACTGCACTGAAACACATTCATGGGAAAGAGAATTAATTGGGTGATCCCTTTACTCACTTAAGACAGTTTTCCTCAAGATTTGGCTTAAATTCTATTATTTCTTAAATCATAATCTTCAAATCTTCCAATAATTAGTTATCAGTTACATATACATACTATTAGTTATCATATACATATACATACTATTGTGACCTTGCATGAGGTGGAATTTTTATCCCTATGAAATATGTTTTGTATTGTTTATTATTCAGTGACTTTCAAATCTGATGACCTTCCTCTGGCTCATGTCTCTCTCAACTTTATTTGCCAATACAATCATGTAGTGTAAAGCTTTGTCAAAAGAGGGACTTTGGCATGTGTCATAAACCATGTTCTTAATGAATGTTAGATGATGATAATGAAGTGGATGCTGCAGATGCTGCCCTTTCTTAGAAATCCATTTTCCTTGAAATGATTGTATTTTCCTCAGTGACTCAAAAAAAAAAAAAAAATCTCATTATTGATACCTCAAGAAGGACCCAACACCTTCCAGATTTTGTTATTTTCTTTTGAATTAAGAGTTTAGGAAACTAGAAGCCAAGTCCCTTCGGTCACTGTGCACGATCATGAAGCTGCATATGAACTGGCAATTAAAACCCGCCAACTCCTCAACATGTCTCCAACTCTTCCACCCGATCTCTTCTCACCTCTATTCTCAGAGTGGCTGGTTTGTTATGAAACTAATTCTTTTCTAGGCCAAGTTTCCTTTGAACAGGGTGCAAAGGCATATGATCCTGTGGATTAGAAGTGGGTTGTCATCAGAACGATATAGCTCTGTTCTCCGTTCCTTTCTTGGAATGGCTGAGAACAGACTTGCGAAGAGAAAAACTTGTTGGCGTTTGGGAGCTGCCAGGTTTTAGAGAGCCCAATTATGTCTTTTTTGAACTAACATTTCTTTAATAGAGTTTAATTTTAAAATGCTTTTTTTTTTTTTTTTTTTTTCAAATTTTGGACTTGTAGTTTTTAATTCGAAGCTGATATGTTTACTCATGGCTATTGTGAAAACCGATTGTGTATGAATAAGCAGGGTCAGCTGCCTAATTGTGATGGTATTAGAGTGACCATCAAATGGCTCCTTGCTCCCCAAAATGCCTTTTTTTTAATTGTCTTATTCTCTAAAATGTCCCCATTGTGCCTCTGCTTTATGTCATTGTAGTTCTACTAGAGCACTTCTGTTTTGGAGGCACTGATTCATCTGAGTTGTAGGAGTGTGTCAATACATTTAGCTTAGTCTCCTACCAAGGACATGGGTCCATTTATCGGCACCTAGAGCAACTGAAGACATGGCAAGGGATTTTGCTGGCTTAAAGAATATTTTTTTAAGAGATAGCTTAAAAACATTTTTTTTAGTAGGAGCCATTAGACTTTTGCTCTCATTTCCACTGGAGTCATTGATGGGAGGTCTGAGGTATGTGATCTCAGCCTTCGTTTTTTGTACTCTAAATCTGAGCATGGAGTTGAATATGTGGAAATCAAGACAGAGAGACAGCAGAAAATGGACCCGTTTGTGACATCCTTTGAGTTTTGAATTCAGCTTCACCTGAACTCATTGCTATCTAGTATGCATATTATAGTTTATAGTTACATGATTATTATCTATTTGAATTTTACTTTAAATATTACTGCTTTTTCAGCTCCAGAGAATCTACAGGATTAGCTGAAGCTTCCAGGCCTCCGTTACAGCTTACTTTATCCCTTTACCTAATTCTGCTGCTTCTTATCTACAGCAGTCAATCCTAAAGACATTCCCTAATGCAAATCTTTCACAGGAAATCCTGTCCCACAGTCTTCTTCCTGGAGAATCTAAACCATGATAGAGACAGCTTCTTAAAGACAAACGGATTTTCCAAGGGCTCACCCCACCAAAAAAACTAAGCAAAACTAATTTGTTATACTTCACATCTACGCAATTCTGGGAATTCATGTTAAACTTGACTCCAAGATCCAGTAATTAACCTGGGAGGTCAAGCTATCCCAGAAGGGGATAGCAGAGAAAGGAAATCACGATCTTATAAAATATCTATGAAAACTTATATTTTATTTTAAATTTTGGCCTATTTATTTACCCATGAAACCCTGAACATGATAAAGATAATGAAAATCTTCATCATCCATGAAAGTTTTCTCATGCCCCTTTGAAATCTCTCCTTCCCACCACTTTCCCATGCAATCACTGATCTGTCTGTCATTATACTGTTACATTGCTTAGAATTTTGTATATTTGTAATCATAAAGTATGCACTCTTTTGATTTGTCTCATTTTACCCAGAATAATTGTTTTGAGATTCATGCGTGTTATATGTCTTAATAGCTTATTCTTTTTATTGATAAAAGTTTTCTGTTGTGTACATATACAACAATTTATTTATTCATTCACTTTCTGATGGACTTTAGTTGTTTCTAGTTCTTGGCTATTATAAACAAAGCTACTATGCACATTTATGCACAAGTGTTTATATGGATATGTACTTTTATTTTTCTTGGTCAAGTATGTAGAAGTGGAATGCCTAGATCATATGGTAGGTCCATGTTAATTTTTTAAGAAACTGCCAGATTGTTTTCTAAAATGATTGTGTTATTTTGCATCCCTGTCAGTAGTGCATGTGAGTTCTAGTTCCTCCATTTCTCACCAAATCTCATCTGTCTTTTTTAACATTTAGCTACTCTAGAGGTATGTGGTGGTATCTCAGTGTGATTTTAATTTCCATTTTCCCAATGACTAACAATGTTCAGCACCTTTTCATGTGATTGATTACCTTCATTCATATATCCTTTTTGGTGAAGTGACTGTTCAGATATTTTGTTCATAATTTAATGAATATTTTTAATGATTCAGTTTTAAGAGTATATATTTTGTAGACAAGTACTATCAGATATATGCTTTAAAAGTGTTTTCTCCCAGTCCGTGGTTTGTCTTTTTATTTTGTTCTCATAATTGTGTCTTTTAGAGAACAGAAGTTTTACATTTTGAATAAGTTCAGTTTATTAATTTTTTATTTTATGTATAATACTTCAGTATCATAGCTAAAAAATTGTTGCATAACAAAGGCCACAAATAATTTTTCCTCTTCTAGAAGTTTTGTAAATTTAGGTTTAATATTTAGGTCTATATTCATTTATATAGAAATTTTTATGTGATCCATTTTGAGGTAATTTTTGTAGATGATAAAAGATAGGAATTGAAAGTGTTTCTTTTTTTTTTGCATATGGATAACCAAGTGTTCTAGCACCATGTGTTGAAATTGCTCATCTAATTTTAAAACATGGAGTATATAATCCTAGTGTGGTCCATAGACAATCTCAGCATAATTCCTCCTAGTACTTGTTAAAAATGCAAATTTCTGAGTCTCACACCATTTCTTTTGAATAAGAATATTATGACTAATTCCCTAGATATTTTCTGTGAATACTAAACTTTGGGAATAAATGGCATAAAGTCATTATTTTTCATTAACATTTTACTTCAGGTGACCAGTCTTCCATGAAATCCCAGAAAAAAAGTATAATTTAGAAAAGGTACATCTCTATAGGTTAGAAAGAAATCAGAACAATTTCTATTTTTAATTTTTAGTATGGAAAAATTTTAAACATATACAAAAATAGGTGGAATAGTATAATATATTTCCATGTATTCACCATTAATTTCCAGCAATAGTCAATATTAAACATTACCTTTTTTAAAAAAGAAGGAAATATAGGTGATTTTTTTGTAGGTAGGAAGAAATTTCCAAACTTAAAATGCAATGGATTCTGATACTTACATAGTGTTATAAATTAATTGAACAGTAATACACACATATAGATGCACACACACATGCTAAAAAAAAAGCAACAGAAAAAAATTGTAAAAAATATAATGAGCAACTACAAAAGAGAAAGATAATAAACCAATATATTTGCTAACATAAGTGTTAAAAACTTTCACACATCTAAACACATCATTTTTTAGCCTTTATTTTAATTTTACACATTAAAATTCATATGTATAGATTCCCCATTCCTCATAATGTATGTCAGCACATCCTGCCCTAAACAATCCTAAGTGACTTAATAGCCAAGTAATACTATGGGAATAGATTAAATAGAGTAAAATGATTTTAAAATGACTAAAAACTTACTAAGTGATAAATGAATCAAATCAATGACATAAAATACACCATTAAGATTATATTGAGAGAATGTTACACATCCAATAAAATTATCTTTAAAATAATTTTAAAGTGATGGGAAATGCTTGTGATATGGTGAAAAAAGCTTGCATACAAAATTGTGTATTTTCTATGTTCTCCTGTATTTAAAACCTGGCTTAGCAAATAATGACTGAAAGCAAATATGCTCCTGGATGTTATTTTCTAAGTTATCTCCAAAGAATATGTAACCATTGTTGATAGATTGGCAAAGAAAAACAAAACAAAACAATAAAGCAAGAGCAACAACCCAAATCTCATTTTTAAGAATAAATAGGATATTTCTTTGCCAGAGTCAGAGACTGGCAGGCAAAAATGCATAAGGAAAGACACAGGGCAGGGTTGAAGACAGGTCTTGTGCATACTCACCTTCAAAGAAAAGAGAGAGCAGTTTTCTTGTTTGCAAGTAGTACCAGTTGATGAATACTGTCCCACATAAACGCACAGGATGGGGACACTGATGGGGGGACAGATTCTAATGGCTTTGCCAGAGTGCTTCCTGCTGTTAGACCCTGCTGAAGTCCAGAGGATCCCTTTTCTTGACTCAAGAAGTAGAAAAGAAGTTAAAGCCATTAAGAGCCTTTCATTTGTTCAAAGTCGCCCTGAGAAGAGAATGAAATGTTTGTTTGTTCATAGACTCTGAAGTGTTACTTTGTATCATCTCTTCTGCAGTTCAAAAAAACCAAAATTTAAACTATTTCTCCAAATTGGAAACCCACTCATATCATCTGGGTTTGTGCTTCTGAACTGAAATTGAACTCTGGCACTTTAGTTCACATGACTTTAGAACAATGTAACTTTTTGTTTTGAAAAAGAATGGCTTTAAATGTCTCATAAATGGGTCCTGCCTGTTCTTGGAAATCAAGTAGCACTTGTAAATCCCAGTGTCTAAATCTCGTGTAATTGTGAATAAATAAATGTTAAAATGTTAAGGAACCAAAGATATACAGATTATATATCTCAGATTACACACAGGGTTAGAAGTAACAAAATGTATTGGTCCTTTCAAAACTCTAGTATTGGAAATTGCATAAAAGTTGCAAAAAAAAAAAAAAAAAAAGAGGCATATTAAAAGATAAACATTATGCTCCAGGACAATACATTAATCTTAAAAAAGTTAAATTACATTGTCAAATAAGGTTGGTGAGATCTCTATAATATTACACAGTTTTCTGGAAGAAATTTTTAATGTATTTCTTCTTTAGAAGACTCTATAATGTATGGTTACAAGTGGTATAGATTCGTATTTTCATATAGTCTAATACTAAACAACTCTCATTCAAACAACTGCCAAGTATCCAAAGAATGGGGTACATATCTCATCAAAGAAACTAAAATAAATAAATTATTTATAAAAATTTTTTTCTCAGTATTGTCAGGAATATAAAACAGAGTGACTGTAAACTGTAAAAATCAGGCAACATCTCCAAAACTAGGTAACTTCTCCAAAGTAGCAACATAGGACACCCAAGGAAGTTAAATATATATTTAAGGGTTCATCCAAATTATTTTGACTATTTTTGTTGAGTCTCTTTTTAAAACCAAAAATTGAAGCATGTAGTATCTTAAAGGAAGAACAGAATCTGAATATTTGAACTAAAGACAGGATCCAACAAATACTGTATATTTTTTGCTCCACATTAAAAAAAAATACTACTAGATTTCTCTGATGTGAACTATCTATACATTAGTTTCATTTACTTATATGTATTAGTGTGAAGTATGATAAAAAGTAGAAGAGAAACTAAGATTACTAGCACATTATGCTGGACACCAATTCACTTACAGGTTAGATGTCATAACCAAATATCCAGGCCTGAGGGTCTCAGCCTTGTCATGCACTTTCCACTTAACTTGAACAGTTTAGTAAGTACCATATACGAAGTATTTTAAATGTGTAAGACATAAATTTGAGATTTACAATTATTTGGGAAGATCTAGGAGAGATGTAACTCCTATTACTTAGCTAGTAAATGCTATACCTTTTCAACATTCTCTCTCTGATGAACATCAGGGCTGAAAACTCTTCATTCGATGCTCAAAGAAATGCTGGCCTGTTGGCAATGTGTGAGCTATTATTTTTAGAAAATACGGACAGTTCTATTAAGTTTAATTTGCCTGGTTCTTTACCCTTGAAAATTACAAAGTCTAATATATGCTTAGTCTCTTAGTGAACTCCAAAACTATTGCTTCTGTATCCATATTTGTCGGTAATCGAAAGAAAACAATTCAGTAGCCCTCAATTTTGCTATTTCTCATAGAAAAAGTTCCTCGATTCATTTAAAACATAGGTTAGCTAATAAGGAAAGTACTTCCTTCCACTTAAAATCAAGAGCCACTTCTTTCAGGTACTGTTTTATCAAGTACTTGAAATAAAAGCAAAACAAAACAAAGATGAGCATAATATGATTTCCATGCATCAGTATACTTTTATTTTTGGCAGTATGCAAATACATCATCCTATTTCACCCTTACTGGAACTCCAGAAGATAGATATGATTTGCCCTATTTTATAGGTGATAAAACTGAAACAGAAATGTCATTTCTCCAAGATCAGACCTTTAGTAGAGCCAAGACCATAACAGGTGTTTTTAGACTTTAAGTTCTTTTCCCTATTATTCAATAATGTATGTTTTGTCTAATATTTTTCTATTAAGATACACTACGGTTTAATGCAGAAATCTCTCTAGGACAAAGAAAGAATTTCAGGTCCTTGTCTAAATTTCATTGGCCATTTCAATGCCATAGGAGCAGGAAATTATTCAATTCATGAGAAAATTCATGCACCTGTGGATTTCATTTTTTGTGCCAGATGAATAGGTGAGGTTCAATTTGATTTACTCCCTGACTAAACTAAAAAATTGGGATTTAAAATGGATATGTAATCTCACTCCGATTCCATTTCTCCTGTAATGCTGCCTAATGGTTATGCAAGTTTCAAAAATGTATTTAATGTAATAACATGTCCTTTTATCCAATAACATCAAGCTGAGATCCTTTTTGTTCACTTTTGCTAGACCTCTAACCTTTAAAGGTGAGTCAGGCAGCTGCAGAAAACCTGATCTTATTTTCTGCCCCTGGCAAGACTTTTTCAAGTTCATCTTTTTTCCCTTCTCTCAAAATCTGATGAAAAATGAAATGTCAGGAAAACTAGCTCTCAGGCTAAAAAACTGTGTCTGTCTCTGTGACAGATGTCAGTTTGAAAGGTTTCAGGTCACCTGTCAGAAGTGTGCCAGTGTGATCTGCACTCACATCCGCTGACCTCATACCAATGGCGAGTTCCGATTTGAAAAATATCCTTGAAAAAAGAAGTAAATGATTTGAAGTCATTGCTATTTCCTTGTTTAACTCTGAATAAGAGAGAGAGAGAGAGAGAGAGAGAGAGAGAGAGAGAGAGAGAGAGAGAGAGAGAGAGAGAGAGAGAGAGAGAGAGAGAGAGA